>CM075872.1:31507776-31950220 GCA_038021265.1 Cyprinella venusta | reverse complement strand
TGTCGTTTTTGGCTGAAATTTTGACCCCCTCCGATCTTCTTGAAACTCTGGATTCTGACAGAGGGCCACGAAACTTCGACCAGCGCGCAAAAATGGAGGCTCTAGACCCTTCCACAGCCGAGATATCGGATGTCAAAGTTTTGACCCGAAAAAAAACATAAGGGGTAACACTGTCGTTTTTGGCCAAAATTTTGACCCCCTCCGATCTTCTTGAAACTCTGGATTCTGACAGAGGGCCACGAGACTTCGACCAGCGCGCAAAAATGGAGGCTCTAGACCCTTCCAGAGCCGAGATATCGAATGTCAAAGTTTTGACCTGAAAAAAAAAACATAAGGGGTAACACTGTCGTTTTTGGCCGAAATTTTGACCCCCTCCGATCTTCTTGAAACTCTGGATTCTGACAGAGGGCCACGAGACTTCGACCAGCGCGCAAAAATGGAGGCTCTAGACCCTTCCAGAGCCGAGATATCGGATGTCAAAGTTTTGACCTGAAAAAAAAAACATAAGGCGTAACACTGTCGTTTTTGGCCGAAATTTTGACCCCCTCCGATCTTCTTGAAACTCTGGATTCTGACAGAGGGCCACGAGACTTCGACCAGCACGCAAAAATGGAGGCTCTAGACCCTTCCAGAGCCGAGATATCAGACGTCAAAGTTTTGACCCGAAAAAAAAAACATAAGGGGTAACACTGTCGTTTTTGGCCGAAATTTTGACCCCCTCCGATCTTCTTGAAACTCTGGATTCTGACAGAGGGCCACGAGACTTCGACCAGCGCGCAAAAATGGAGGCTCTAGACCCTTCCAGAGCCGAGATATCGGATGTCAAAGTTTTGACCCGAAAAAAAAAACATAAGGGGTAACACTGTCGTTTTTGGCCAAAATTTTGACCCCCTCCGATCTTCTTGAAACTCTGGATTCTGACAGAGGGCCACGAGACTTCGACCAGCGCGCAAAAATGGAGGCTCTAGACCCTTCCAGAGCCGAGATATCGGATGTCAAATTTTTGACCTGAAAAAAAAAAAACATAAGGGGTAACACTGTTGTTTTTGGCCGAAATTTTGACCCCCTCCGATCTTCTTGAAACTCTGGATTCTGACAGAGGGCCACGAGACTTCGACCAGCGCGCAAAAATGGAGGCTCTAGACCCTTCCAGAGCCGAGATATCGGATGTCAAATTTTTGACCTGAAAAAAAAAACATAAGGGGTAACACTGTTGTTTTTGGCCGAAATTTTGACCCCCTCCGATCTTCTTGAAACTCTGGATTCTGACAGAGGGCCACGAGACTTCGACCAGCGCGCAAAAATGGAGGCTCTAGACCCTTCCAGAGCCGAGATATCGGAGGTCAAAGTTTTGACCTGAAAAAAAAAAACATAAGGGGTAACACTGTCGTTTTTGGCCGAAATGTTGACCCCCTCCGATCTTCTTGAAACTCTGGATTCTGACAGAGGGCCACGAGACTTCGACCAGCGTGCAAAAATGGAGGCTCTAGACCCTTCCTTAGCCGAGATATCGGATGTCAAAGTTTTGACCTGAAAAAAAAACATAAGGGGTAACACTGTCGTTTTTGGCCGAAATTTTGACCCCCTCCGATCTTCTTGAAACTCTGGATTCTGACAGAGGGCCACGAGATTTCGACCAGCGCGCAAAAATGGAGGCTCTAGACCCTTCCAGAGCCGAGATATCGGATGTCAAAGTTTTGACCTGGAAAAAAAAAACATAAGGGGTAACACTGTCGTTTTTGGCCGAAATTTTGACCCCCTCCGATCTTCTTGAAACTCTGGATTCTGACAGAGGGCCACGAGACTTCGACCAGCGCGCAAAAATGGAGGCTCTAGACCCTTCCAGAGCCGAGATATCAGATGTCAAAGTTTTGACCTGAAAAAAAAACATAAGGGGTAACACTGTCGTTTTTGGCCGAAATTTTGAACCCCTCCGATCTTCTTGAAACTCTGGATTCTGACAGAGGGCCACGAGACTTCGACCAGCGCGCAAAAATGGAGGCTCTAGACCCTTCCAGAGCCGAGATATCGGACGTCAAAGTTTTGACCAGAAAAAAAAACATAAGGGGTAACACTGTCGTTTTTGGCCGAAATTTTGACCCCCTCCGATCTTCTTGAAACTCTGGATTCTGACAGAGGGCCACGAGACTTCGACCAGCGCGCAAAAATGGAGGCTCTAGACCCTTCCAGAGCCGAGATATCGGATGTCAAAGTTTTGACCTGAAAAAAAAAAACATAAGGGGTAACACTGTCGTTTTTGGCCGAAATTTTGACCCCCTCCGATCTTCTTGAAACTCTGGATTCTGACAGAGGGCCACGAGACTTCGACCAGCGCGCAAAAATGGAGGCTCTAGACCCTTCAAGAGCCGAGATATCAGATGTCAAAGTTTTGACCTGAAAAAAAAACATAAGGGGTAACACTGTCGTTTTTGGCCGAAATTTTGACCCCCTCCGATCTTCTTGAAACTCTGGATTCTGACAGAGGGCCACGAGACTTCGACCAGCACGCAAAAATGGAGGCTCTAGACCCTTCCAGAGCCGAGATATCAGACGTCAAAGTTTTGACCCGAAAAAAAAACATAAGGGGTAACACTGTCGTTTTTGGCCGAAATTTTGACCCCCTCCGATCTTCTTGAAACTCTGGATTCTGACAGAGGGCCACGAGACTTCGACCAGCGCGCAAAAATGGAGGCTCTAGACCCTTCCAGAGCCGAGATATCGGATGTCAAAGTTTTGACCAGAAAAAAAAAACATAAGGGGTAACACTGTCGTTTTTGGCCGAAATTTTGACCCCCTCCGATCTTCTTGAAACTCTGGATTCTGACAGAGGGCCACGAGACTTCGACCAGCGCGCAAAAATGGAGGCTCTAGACCCTTCCAGAGCCGAGATATCGGATGTCACAGTTTTGACCAGAAAAAAAAAACATAAGGGGTAACACTGTTGTTTTTGGCCGAAATTTTGACCCCCTCCGATCTTCTTGAAACTCTGGATTCTGACAGAGGGCCACGAGACTTCGACCAGCGCGCAAAAATGGAGGCTCTAGACCCTTCCAGAGCCGAGATATCGGATGTCAAAGTTTTGACCTGAAAAAAAAAAACCATAAGGGGTAACACTGTTGTTTTTGGCTGAAATTTTGACCCCCTCCGATCTTTTTGAAACTCTGGATTCTGACAGAGGGCCAAGAGACTTCGACCAGCGCGCAAAAATGGAGGCTCTAGACCCTTCCAGAGCCGAGATATCGGATGTCAAAGTTTTGACCCGAAAAAAAAAAATAAGGGGTAACACTGTCGTTTTTGGCCGAAATTTTGACCCCCTCCGATCTTCTTGAAACTCTGGATTCTGACAGAGGGCCACGAGACTTCGACCAGCACGCAAAAATGGAGGCTCTAGACCCTTCCAGAGCCGAGATATCAGACGTCAAAGTTTTGACCCGAAAAAAAACCATAAGGGGTAACACTGTCGTTTTTGGCCGAAATTTTGACCCCCTCCGATCTTCTTGAAACTCTGGATTCTGACAGAGGGCCACGAAACTTCGACCAGCGCGCAAAAATGGAGGCTCTAGACCCTTCCACAGCCGAGATATCGGATGTCAAAGTTTTGACCTGAAAAAAAAACATAAGGGGTAACACTGTCGTTTTTGGCCGAAATTTTGACCCCCTCCGATCTTCTTGAAACTCTGGATTCTGACAGAGGGCCACGAGACTTCGACCAGCACGCAAAAATGGAGGCTCTAGACCCTTCCAGAGCCGAGATATCGGATGTCAAAGTTTTGACCAGAAAAAAAAACATAAGGGGTAACACTGTCGTTTTTGGCCGAAATTTTGACCCCCTCCGATCTTCTTGAAACTCTGGATTCTGACAGAGGGCCACGAGACTTCGACCAGCGCGCAAAAATGGAGGCTCTAGACCCTTCCAGAGCCGAGATATCGGATGTCAAAGTTTTGACCTGAAAAAAAAAACATAAGGGGTAACACTGTTGTTTTTGGCTGAAATTTTGACCCCCTCCGATCTTCTTGAAACTCTGGATTCTGACAGAGGGCCAAGAGACTTCGACCAGCGCGCAAAAATGGAGGCTCTAGACCCTTCCAGAGCCGAGATATCAGATGTCAAAGTTTTGACCTGAAAAAAAAAAACATAAGGGGTAACACTGTCGTTTTTGGCCGAAATTTTGACCCCCTCCGATCTTCTTGAAACTCTGGATTCTGACAGAGGGCCACGAGACTTCGACCAGCACGCAAAAATGGAGGTTGTAGACCCTTCCAGAGCCGAGATATCAGACGTCAAAGTTTTGACCCGAAAAAAAAACATAAGGGGTAACACTGTCGTTTTTGGCTGAAATTTTGACCCCCTCCGATCTTCTTGAAACTCTGGATTCTGACAGAGGGCCACGAAACTTCGACCAGCGCGCAAAAATGGAGGCTCTAGACCCTTCCACAGCCGAGATATCGGATGTCAAAGTTTTGACCCGAAAAAAAAAAACATAAGGGGTAACACTGTCGTTTTTGGCCAAAATTTTGACCCCCTCCGATCTTCTTGAAACTCTGGATTCTGACAGAGGGCCACGAGACTTCGACCAGCGCGCAAAAATGGAGGCTCTAGACCCTTCCAGAGCCGAGATATCGAATGTCAAAGTTTTGACCTGAAAAAAAAAACATAAGGGGTAACACTGTCGTTTTTGGCCGAAATTTTGACCCCCTCCGATCTTCTTGAAACTCTGGATTCTGACAGAGGGCCACGAGACTTCGACCAGCGCGCAAAAATGGAGGCTCTAGACCCTTCCAGAGCCGAGATATCGGATGTCAAAGTTTTGACCTGAAAAAAAAAACATAAGGGGTAACACTGTCGTTTTTGGCCGAAATTTTGACCCCCTCCGATCTTCTTGAAACTCTGGATTCTGACAGAGGGCCACGAGACTTCGACCAGCACGCAAAAATGGAGGCTCTAGACCCTTCCAGAGCCGAGATATCAGACGTCAAAGTTTTGACCCGAAAAAAAAAACATAAGGGGTAACACTGTCGTTTTTGGCCGAAATTTTGACCCCCTCCGATCTTCTTGAAACTCTGGATTCTGACAGAGGGCCACGAGACTTCGACCAGCGCGCAAAAATGGAGGCTCTAGACCCTTCCAGAGCCGAGATATCGGATGTCAAAGTTTTGACCCGAAAAAAAAAACATAAGGGGTAACACTGTCGTTTTTGGCCAAAATTTTGACCCCCTCCGATCTTCTTGAAACTCTGGATTCTGACAGAGGGCCACGAGACTTCGACCAGCGCGCAAAAATGGAGGCTCTAGACCCTTCCAGAGCCGAGATATCGGATGTCAAATTTTTGACCTGAAAAAAAAAAACATAAGGGGTAACACTGTTGTTTTTGGCCGAAATTTTGACCCCCTCCGATCTTCTTGAAACTCTGGATTCTGACAGAGGGCCACGAGACTTCGACCAGCGCGCAAAAATGGAGGCTCTAGACCCTTCCAGAGCCGAGATATCGGATGTCAAATTTTTGACCTGAAAAAAAAAACATAAGGGGTAACACTGTTGTTTTTGGCCGAAATTTTGACCCCCTCCGATCTTCTTGAAACTCTGGATTCTGACAGAGGGCCACGAGACTTCGACCAGCGCGCAAAAATGGAGGCTCTAGACCCTTCCAGAGCCGAGATATCGGAGGTCAAAGTTTTGACCTGAAAAAAAAACATAAGGGGTAACACTGTCGTTTTTGGCCGAAATGTTGACCCCCTCCGATCTTCTTGAAACTCTGGATTCTGACAGAGGGCCACGAGACTTCGACCAGCGTGCAAAAATGGAGGCTCTAGACCCTTCCTTAGCCGAGATATCGGATGTCAAAGTTTTGACCTGAAAAAAAAACATAAGGGGTAACACTGTCGTTTTTGGCCGAAATTTTGACCCCCTCCGATCTTCTTGAAACTCTGGATTCTGACAGAGGGCCACGAGATTTCGACCAGCGCGCAAAAATGGAGGCTCTAGACCCTTCCAGAGCCGAGATAACGGATGTCAAAGTTTTGACCTGAAAAAAAAAACATAAGGGGTAACACTGTCGTTTTTGGCCGAAATTTTGACCCCCTCCGATCTTCTTGAAACTCTGGATTCTGACAGAGGGCCACGAGACTTCGACCAGCGCGCAAAAATGGAGGCTCTAGACCCTTCCAGAGCCGAGATATCAGATGTCAAAGTTTTGACCTGAAAAAAAAACATAAGGGGTAACACTGTCGTTTTTGGCCGAAATTTTGAACCCCTCCGATCTTCTTGAAACTCTGGATTCTGACAGAGGGCCACGAGACTTCGACCAGCGCGCAAAAATGGAGGCTCTAGACCCTTCCAGAGCCGAGATATCGGACGTCAAAGTTTTGACCAGAAAAAAAAACATAAGGGGTAACACTGTCGTTTTTGGCCGAAATTTTGACCCCCTCCGATCTTCTTGAAACTCTGGATTCTGACAGAGGGCCACGAGACTTCGACCAGCGCGCAAAAATGGAGGCTCTAGACCCTTCAAGAGCCGAGATATCAGTTGTCAAAGTTTTGACCTGAAAAAAAAACATAAGGGGTAACACTGTCGTTTTTGGCCGAAATTTTGACCCCCTCCGATCTTCTTGAAACTCTGGATTCTGACAGAGGGCCACGAGACTTCGACCAGCGCGCAAAAATGGAGGCTCTAGACCCTTCCAGAGCCGAGATATCGGATGTCAAAGTTTTGACCAGAAAAAAAAAACATAAGGGGTAACACTGTCGTTTTTGGCCGAAATTTTGACCCCCTCCGATCTTCTTGAAACTCTGGATTCTGACAGAGGGCCACGAGACTTCGACCAGCGCGCAAAAATGGAGGCTCTAGACCCTTCCAGAGCCGAGTTATCGGATGTCACAGTTTTGACCAGAAAAAAAAACATAAGGGGTAACACTGTTGTTTTTGGCCGAAATTTTGACCCCCTCCGATCTTCTTGAAACTCTGGATTCTGACAGAGGGCCACGAGACTTCGACCAGCGCGCAAAAATGGAGGCTCTAGACCCTTCCAGAGCCGAGATATCGGATGTCAAAGTTTTGACCTGAAAAAAAAAACCATAAGGGGTAACACTGTTGTTTTTGGCTGAAATTTTGACCCCCTCCGATCTTCTTGAAACTCTGGATTCTGACAGAGGGCCACGAGACTTCGACCAGCACGCAAAAATGGAGGCTCTAGACCCTTCCAGAGCCGAGATATCAGACGTCAAAGTTTTGACCCGAAAAAAAAACATAAGGGGTAACACTGTCGTTTTTGGCCGAAATTTTGACCCCCTCCGATCTTCTTGAAACTCTGGATTCTGACAGAGGGCCACGAAACTTCGACCAGCGCGCAAAAATGGAGGCTCTAGACCCTTCCACAGCCGAGATATCGGATGTCAAAGTTTTGACCCGAAAAAAAAACATAAGGGGTAACACTGTCGTTTTTGGCCAAAATTTTGACCCCCTCCGATCTTCTTGAAACTCTGGATTCTGACAGAGGGCCACGAGACTTCAACCAGCGCGCAAAAATGGAGGCTCTAGACCCTTCCAGAGCCGAGATATCGAATGTCAAAGTTTTGACCTGAAAAAAAAACATAAGGGGTAACACTGTTGTTTTTGGCCGAAATTTTGACCCCCCTCCGATCTTCTTGAAACTCTGGATTCTGACAGAGGGCCAAGAGACTTCGACCAGCACGCAAAAATGGAGGCTCTAGACCCTTCCAGAGCCGAGATATCGGATGTCAAAGTTTTGACCCGAAAAAAAAAAAACATAAGGGGTAACACTGTCGTTTTTGGCCGAAATTTTGACCCCCTCCGATCTTCTTGAAACTCTGGATTCTGACAGAGGGCCACGAGACTTCGACCAGCGCGCAAAAATGGAGGCTCTAGACCCTTCCAGAGCCGAGATATCGGAGGTCAAAGTTTTGACCTGAAAAAAAACATAAGGGGTAACACTGTCGTTTTTGGCCGAAATTTTGACCCCCTCCGATCTTCTTGAAACTCTGGATTCTGACAGAGGGCCACGAGACTTCGACCAGCGTGCAAAAATGGAGGCTCTAGACCCTTCCAGAGCCGAGATATCGGATGTCAAAGTTTTGACCTGAAAAAAAAATCATAAGGGGTAACACTGTCGTTTTTGGCCGAAATTTGGACCCCCTCCGATCTTCTTGAAACTCTGGATTCTGACAGAGGGCCACGAGACTTCGACCAGCGCGCAAAAATGGAGGCTCTAGACCCTTCCAGAGCCGAGATATCGGATGTCAAAGTTTTGACCTGAAAAAAAAACATAAGGGGTAACACTGTCGTTTTTGGCCGAAATTTTGACCCCCTCCGATCTTCTTGAAACTCTGGATTCTGACAGAGGGCCACGAGACTTCGACCAGCGCGCAAAAATGGAGGCTCTAGACCCTTCCAGAGCCGAGATATCGGATGTCAAAGTTTTGACCTGAAAAAAAAAACATAAGGGGTAACACTGTTGTTTTTGGCTGAAATTTTGACCCCCTCCGATCTTCTTGAAACTCTGGATTCTGACAGAGGGCCAAGAGACTTCGACCAGCGCGCAAAAATGGAGGCTCTAGACCCTTCCAGAGCCGAGATATCGGATGTCAAAGTTTTGACCCGAAAAAAAAAACATAAGGGGTAACACTGTCGTTTTTGGCCGAAATTTTGACCCCCTCCGATCTTCTTGAAACTCTGGATTCTGACAGAGGGCCACGAGACTTCGACCAGCACGCAAAAATGGAGGTTCTAGACCCTTCCAGAGCCGAGATATCAGACGTCAAAGTTTTGACCCGAAAAAAAAACATAAGGGGTAACACTGTCGTTTTTGGCTGAAATTTTGACCCCCTCCGATCTTCTTGAAACTCTGGATTCTGACAGAGGGCCACGAAACTTCGACCAGCGCGCAAAAATGGAGGCTCTAGACCCTTCCACAGCCGAGATATCGGATGTCAAAGTTTTGACCCGAAAAAAAAAACATAAGGGGTAACACTGTCGTTTTTGGCCAAAATTTTGACCCCCTCCGATCTTCTTGAAACTCTGGATTCTGACAGAGGGCCACGAGACTTCGACCAGCGCGCAAAAATGGAGGCTCTAGACCCTTCCAGAGCCGAGATATCGAATGTCAAAGTTTTGACCTGAAAAAAAAACATAAGGGGTAACACTGTCGTTTTTGGCCGAAATTTTGACCCCCTCCGATCTTCTTGAAACTCTGGATTCTGACAGAGGGCCACGAGACTTCGACCAGCGCGCAAAAATGGAGGCTCTAGACCCTTCCAGAGCCGAGATATCGGATGTCAAAGTTTTGACCTGAAAAAAAACATAAGGGGTAACACTGTCGTTTTTGGCCGAAATTTTGACCCCCTCCGATCTTCTTGAAACTCTGGATTCTGACAGAGGGCCACGAGACTTCGACCAGCACGCAAAAATGGAGGCTCTAGACCCTTCCAGAGCCGAGATATCAGACGTCAAAGTTTTGACCCGAAAAAAAAAAACATAAGGGGTAACACTGTCGTTTTTGGCCGAAATTTTGACCCCCTCCGATCTTCTTGAAACTCTGGATTCTGACAGAGGGCCACGAGACTTCGACCAGCGCGCAAAAATGGAGGCTCTAGACCCTTCCAGAGCCGAGATATCGGATGTCAAAGTTTTGACCCGAAAAAAAAAACATAAGGGGTAACACTGTCGTTTTTGGCCAAAATTTTGACCCCCTCCGATCTTCTTGAAACTCTGGATTCTGACAGAGGGCCACGAGACTTCGACCAGCGCGCAAAAATGGAGGCTCTAGACCCTTCCAGAGCCGAGATATCGGATGTCAAATTTTTGACCTGAAAAAAAAAAACATAAGGGGTAACACTGTTGTTTTTGGCCGAAATTTTGACCCCCTCCGATCTTCTTGAAACTCTGGATTCTGACAGAGGGCCACGAGACTTCGACCAGCGCGCAAAAATGGAGGCTCTAGACCCTTCCAGAGCCGAGATATCGGATGTCAAATTTTTGACCTGAAAAAAAAACATAAGGGGTAAGACTGTTGTTTTTGGCCGAAATTTTGACCCCCTCCGATCTTCTTGAAACTCTGGATTCTGACAGAGGGCCAAGAGACTTCGACCAGCGCGCAAAAATGGAGGCTCTAGACCCTTCCAGAGCCGAGATATCGGATGTCAAAGTTTTGACCTGAAAAAAAAAACATAAGGGGTAACACTGTCGTTTTTGGCCGAAATTTTGACCCCCTCCGATCTTCTTGAAACTCTGGATTCTGACAGAGGGCCACGAGACTTCGACCAGCGCGCAAAAATGGAGGCTCTAGACCCTTCCAGAGCCGAGATATCGGAGGTCAAAGTTTTGACCTGAAAAAAAAACATAAGGGGTAACACTGTCGTTTTTGGCCGAAATGTTGACCCCCCTCCGATCTTCTTGAAACTCTGGATTCTGACAGAGGGCCACGAGACTTCGACCAGCGTGCAAAAATGGAGGCTCTAGACCCTTCCAGAGCCGAGATATCGGATGTCAAAGTTTTGACCTGAAAAAAAAACATAAGGGGTAACACTGTCGTTTTTGGCCGAAATTTTGACCCCCTCCGATCTTCTTGAAACTCTGGATTCTGACAGAGGGCCACGAGATTTCGACCAGCGCGCAAAAATGGAGGCTCTAGACCCTTCCAGAGCCGAGATATCGGATGTCAAAGTTTTGACCTGAAAAAAAAAAACATAAGGGGTAACACTGTCGTTTTTGGCCGAAATTTTGACCCCCTCCGATCTTCTTGAAACTCTGGATTCTGACAGAGGGCCACGAGACTTCGACCAGCGCGCAAAAATGGAGGCTCTAGACCCTTCCAGAGCCGAGATATCAGATGTCAAAGTTTTGACCTGAAAAAAAAACATAAGGGGTAACACTGTCGTTTTTGGCCGAAATTTTGACCCCCTCCGATCTTCTTGAAACTCTGGATTCTGACAGAGGGCCACGAGACTTCGACCAGCGCGCAAAAATGGAGGCTCTAGACCCTTCCAGAGCCGAGATATCGGACGTCAAAGTTTTGACCAGAAAAAAAAACATAAGGGGTAACACTGTCGTTTTTGGCCGAAATTTTGACCCCCTCCGATCTTCTTGAAACTCTGGATTCTGACAGAGGGCCACGAGACTTCGACCAGCGCGCAAAAATGGAGGCTCTAGACCCTTCCAGAGCCGAGATATCGGATGTCAAAGTTTTGACCTGAAAAAAAAAACATAAGGGGTAACACTGTCGTTTTTGGCCGAAATTTTGACCCCCTCCGATCTTCTTGAAACTCTGGATTCTGACAGAGGGCCACGAGACTTCGACCAGCGTGCAAAAATGGAGGCTCTAGACCCTTCCAGAGCCGAGATATCGGAGGTCAAAGTTTTGACCTGAAAAAAAAACATAAGGGGTAACACTGTCGTTTTTGGCCGAAATTTTGACCCCCTCCGATCTTCTTGAAACTCTGGATTCTGACAGAGGGCCACGAGACTTCGACCAGCGCGCAAAAATGGAGGCTCTAGACCCTTCCAGAGCCGAGATATCAGATGTCAAAGTTTTGACCTGAAAAAAAAACATAAGGGGTAACACTGTCGTTTTTGGCCGAAATTTTGAACCCCTCCGATCTTCTTGAAACTCTGGATTCTGACAGAGGGCCACGAGACTTCGATCAGCGCGCAAAAATGGAGGCTCTAGACCCTTCCAGAGCCGAGATATCTTACGTCAAAGTTTTGACCAGAAAAAAAACCATAAGGGGTAACACTGTCGTTTTTGGCCGAAATTTTGACCCCCTCCGATCTTCTTGAAACTCTGGATTCTGACAGAGGGCCACGAGACTTCAACCAGCGCGCAAAAATGGAGGCTCTAGACCCTTCCAGAGCCGAGATATCGAATGTCAAAGTTTTGACCTGAAAAAAAAAACATAAGGGGTAACACTGTCGTTTTTGGCCGAAATTTTGACCCCCTCCGATCTTCTTGAAACTCTGGATTCTGACAGAGGGCCACGAGACTTCGACCAGCGCGCAAAAATGGAGGCTCTAGACCCTTCCAGAGCCGAGATATCGGATGTCAAAGTTTTGACCTGAAAAAAAAAAAACATAAGGGGTAACACTGTTGTTTTTGGCTGAAATTTTGACCCCCTCCGATCTTCTTGAAACTCTGGATTCTGACAGAGGGCCAAGAGACTTCGACCAGCGCGCAAAAATGGAGGCTCTAGACCCTTCCAGAGCCGAGATATCGGATGTCAAAGTTTTGACCCGAAAAAAAAAACATAAGGGGTAACACTGTCGTTTTTGGCCGAAATTTTGACCCCCTCCGATCTTCTTGAAACTCTGGATTCTGACAGAGGGCCACGAGACTTCGACCAGCACGCAAAAATGGAGGCTCTAGACCCTTCCAGAGCCGAGATATCAGACGTCAAAGTTTTGACCCGAAAAAAAAACATAAGGGGTAACACTGTCGTTTTTGGCCGAAATTTTGACCCCCTCCGATCTTCTTGAAACTCTGGATTCTGACAGAGGGCCACGAAACTTCGACCAGCGCGCAAAAATGGAGGCTCTAGACCCTTCCACAGCCGAGATATCGGATGTCAAAGTTTTGACCCGAAAAAAAAAACATAAGGGGTAACACTGTCGTTTTTGGCCAAAATTTTGACCCCCTCCGATCTTCTTGAAACTCTGGATTCTGACAGAGGGCCACGAGACTTCAACCAGCGCGCAAAAATGGAGGCTCTAGACCCTTCCAGAGCCGAGATATCGAATGTCAAAGTTTTGACCTGAAAAAAAAACATAAGGGGTAACACTGTTGTTTTTGGCCGAAATTTTGACCCCTTCCGATCTTCTTGAAACTCTGGATTCTGACAGAGGGCCAAGAGACTTCGACCAGCGCGCAAAAATGGAGGCTCTAGACCCTTCCAGAGCCGAGATATCGGATGTCAAAGTTTTGACCCGAAAAAAAAAAAACATAAGGGGTAACACTGTCGTTTTTGGCCGAAATTTTGACCCCCTCCGATCTTCTTGAAACTCTGGATTCTGACAGAGGGCCACGAGACTTCGACCAGCGCGCAAAAATGGAGGCTCTAGACCCTTCCAGAGCCGAAATATCGGAGGTCAAAGTTTTGACCTGAAAAAAAAACATAAGGGGTAACACTGTCGTTTTTGGCCGAAATTTTGACCCCCTCCGATCTTCTTGAAACTCTGGATTCTGACAGAGGGCCACGAGACTTCGACCAGCGTGCAAAAATGGAGGCTCTAGACCCTTCCAGAGCCGAGATATCGGATGTCAAAGTTTTGACCTGAAAAAAAAATCATAAGGGGTAACACTGTCGTTTTTGGCCGAAATTTGGACCCCCTCCGATCTTCTTGAAACTCTGGATTCTGACAGAGGGCCACGAGACTTCGACCAGCGCGCAAAAATGGAGGCTCTAGACCCTTCCAGAGCCGAGATATCGGATGTCAAAGTTTTGACCTGAAAAAAAAACATAAGGGGTAACACTGTCGTTTTTGGCCGAAATTTTGACCCCCTCCGATCTTCTTGAAACTCTGGATTCTGACAGAGGGCCACGAGACTTCGACCAGCGCGCAAAAATGGAGGCTCTAGACCCTTCCAGAGCCGAGATATCGGATGTCAAAGTTTTGACCTGAAAAAAAAAAACATAAGGGGTAACACTGTTGTTTTTGGCTGAAATTTTGACCCCCTCCGATCTTCTTGAAACTCTGGATTCTGACAGAGGGCCAAGAGACTTCGACCAGCGCGCAAAAATGGAGGCTCTAGACCCTTCCAGAGCCGAGATATCGGATGTCAAAGTTTTGACCCGAAAAAAAAAAAACATAAGGGGTAACACTGTCGTTTTTGGCCGAAATTTTGACCCCCTCCGATCTTCTTGAAACTCTGGATTCTGACAGAGGGCCACGAGACTTCGACCAGCACGCAAAAATGGAGGTTCTAGACCCTTCCAGAGCCGAGATATCAGACGTCAAAGTTTTGACCCGAAAAAAAAACATAAGGGGTAACACTGTCGTTTTTGGCTGAAATTTTGACCCCCTCCGATCTTCTTGAAACTCTGGATTCTGACAGAGGGCCACGAAACTTCGACCAGCGCGCAAAAATGGAGGCTCTAGACCCTTCCACAGCCGAGATATCGGATGTCAAAGTTTTGACCCGAAAAAAAAACATAAGGGGTAACACTGTCGTTTTTGGCCAAAATTTTGACCCCCTCCGATCTTCTTGAAACTCTGGATTCTGACAGAGGGCCACGAGACTTCGACCAGCGCGCAAAAATGGAGGCTCTAGACCCTTCCAGAGCCGAGATATCGAATGTCAAAGTTTTGACCTGAAAAAAAAACATAAGGGGTAACACTGTCGTTTTTGGCTGAAATTTTGACCCCCTCCGATCTTCTTGAAACTCTGGATTCTGACAGAGGGCCACGAGACTTCGACCAGCGCGCAAAAATGGAGGCTCTAGACCCTTCCAGAGCCGAGATATCGGATGTCAAAGTTTTGACCTGAAAAAAAAACATAAGGGGTAACACTGTCGTTTTTGGCCGAAATTTTGACCCCCTCCGATCTTCTTGAAACTCTGGATTCTGACAGAGGGCCACGAGACTTCGACCAGCACGCAAAAATGGAGGCTCTAGACCCTTCCAGAGCCGAGATATCAGACGTCAAAGTTTTGACCCGAAAAAAAAAACATAAGGGGTAACACTGTCGTTTTTGGCCGAAATTTTGACCCCCTCCGATCTTCTTGAAACTCTGGATTCTGACAGAGGGCCACGAGACTTCGACCAGCGCGCAAAATGGAGGCTCTAGACCCTTCCAGAGCCGAGATATCGGATGTCAAAGTTTTGACCCGAAAAAAAAACATAAGGGGTAACACTGTCGTTTTTGGCCAAAATTTTGACCCCCTCCGATCTTCTTGAAACTCTGGATTCTGACAGAGGGCCACGAGACTTCGACCAGCGCGCAAAAATGGAGGCTCTAGACCCTTCCAGAGCCGAGATATCGGATGTCAAAGTTTTGACCTGAAAAAAAAACATAAGGGGTAACACTGTCGTTTTTGGCCGAAATTTTGACCCCCTCCGATCTTCTTGAAACTCTGGATTCTGACAGAGGGCCACGAGACTTCGACCAGCACGCAAAAATGGAGGCTCTAGACCCTTCCAGAGCCGAGATATCAGACGTCAAAGTTTTGACCCGAAAAAAAAAACATAAGGGGTAACACTGTCGTTTTTGGCCGAAATTTTGACCCCCTCCGATCTTCTTGAAACTCTGGATTCTGACAGAGGGCCACGAGACTTCGACCAGCGCGCAAAATGGAGGCTCTAGACCCTTCCAGAGCCGAGATATCGGATGTCAAAGTTTTGACCCGAAAAAAAAACATAAGGGGTAACACTGTCGTTTTTGGCCAAAATTTTGACCCCCTCCGATCTTCTTGAAACTCTGGATTCTGACAGAGGGCCACGAGACTTCGACCAGCGCGCAAAAATGGAGGCTCTAGACCCTTCCAGAGCCGAGATATCGAATGTCAAAGTTTTGACCTGAAAAAAAAACATAAGGGGTAACACTGTCGTTTTTGGCTGAAATTTTGACCCCCTCCGATCTTCTTGAAACTCTGGATTCTGACAGAGGGCCACGAGACTTCGACCAGCGCGCAAAAATGGAGGCTCTAGACCCTTCCAGAGCCGAGATATCGGATGTCAAAGTTTTGACCTGAAAAAAAAACATAAGGGGTAACACTGTCGTTTTTGGCCGAAATTTTGACCCCCTCCGATCTTCTTGAAACTCTGGATTCTGACAGAGGGCCACGAGACTTCGACCAGCACACAATAATGGAGGCTCTAGACCCTTCCAGAGCCGAGATATCAGACGTCAAAGTTTTGACCCGAAAAAAAAAACATAAGGGGTAACACTGTCGTTTTTGGCCGAAATTTTGACCCCCTCCGATCTTCTTGAAACTCTGGATTCTGACAGAGGGCCACGAGACTTCGACCAGCGCGCAAAATGGAGGCTCTAGACCCTTCCAGAGCCGAGATATCGGATGTCAAAGTTTTGACCCGAAAAAAAAAAACATAAGGGGTAACACTGTCGTTTTTGGCCAAAATTTTGACCCCCTCCGATCTTCTTGAAACTCTGGATTCTGACAGAGGGCCACGAGACTTCGACCAGCGCGCAAAAATGGAGGCTCTAGACCCTTCCAGAGCCGAGATATCGGATGTCAAATTTTTGACCTGAAAAAAAAAAAACATAAGGGGTAACACTGTTGTTTTTGGCCGAAATTTTGACCCCCTCCGATCTTCTTGAAACTCTGGATTCTGACAGAGGGCCACGAGACTTCGACCAGCGCGCAAAAATGGAGGCTCTAGACCCTTCCAGAGCCGAGATATCGGATGTCAAATTTTTGACCTGAAAAAAAAACATAAGGGGTAACACTGTTGTTTTTGGCCGAAATTTTGACCCCCTCCGATCTTCTTGAAACTCTGGATTCTGACAGAGGGCCAAGAGACTTCGACCAGCGCGCAAAAATGGAGGCTCTAGACCCTTCCAGAGCCGAGATATCGGATGTCAAAGTTTTGACCCGAAAAAAAAAAACATAAGGGGTAACACTGTCGTTTTTGGCCGAAATTTTGACCCCCTCGATCTTCTTGAAACTCTGGATTCTGACAGAGGGCCACGAGACTTCGACCAGCGCGCAAAAATGGAGGCTCTAGACCCTTCCAGAGCCGAGATATCGGAGGTCAAAGTTTTGACCTGAAAAAAAAACATAAGGGGTAACACTGTCGTTTTTGGCCGAAATGTTGACCCCCTCCGATCTTCTTGAAACTCTGGATTCTGACAGAGGGCCACGAGACTTCGACCAGCGTGCAAAAATGGAGGCTCTAGACCCTTCCAGAGCCGAGATATCGGATGTCAAAGTTTTGACCTGAAAAAAAAACATAAGGGGTAACACTGTCGTTTTTGGCCGAAATTTTGACCCCCTCCGATCTTCTTGAAACTCTGGATTCTGACAGAGGGCCACGAGATTTCGACCAGCGCGCAAAAATGGAGGCTCTAGACCCTTCCAGAGCCGAGATATCGGATGTCAAAGTTTTGACCTGAAAAAAAAAACATAAGGGGTAACACTGTCGTTTTTGGCCGAAATTTTGACCCCCTCCGATCTTCTTGAAACTCTGGATTCTGACAGAGGGCCACGAGACTTCGACCAGCGCGCAAAAATGGAGGCTCTAGACCCTTCCAGAGCCGAGATATCAGATGTCAAAGTTTTGACCTGAAAAAAAAACATAAGGGGTAACACTGTCGTTTTTGGCCGAAATTTTGACCCCCTCCGATCTTCTTGAAACTCTGGATTCTGACAGAGGGCCAAGAGACTTCGACCAGCGCGCAAAAATGGAGGCTCTAGACCCTTCCAGAGCCGAGATATCGGATGTCAAAGTTTTGACCCGAAAAAAAAAAACATAAGGGGTAACACTGTCGTTTTTGGCCGAAATTTTGACCCCCTCCGATCTTCTTGAAACTCTGGATTCTGACAGAGGGCCACGAGACTTCGACCAGCACGCAAAAATGGAGGTTCTAGACCCTTCCAGAGCCGAGATATCAGACGTCAAAGTTTTGACCCGAAAAAAAAACATAAGGGGTAACACTGTCGTTTTTGGCTGAAATTTTGACCCCCTCCGATCTTCTTGAAACTCTGGATTCTGACAGAGGGCCACGAAACTTCGACCAGCGCGCAAAAATGGAGGCTCTAGACCCTTCCTCAGCCGAGATATCGGATGTCAAAGTTTTGACCCGAAAAAAAAAACATAAGGGGTAACACTGTCGTTTTTGGCCGAAATTTTGACCCCCTCCGATCTTCTTGAAACTCTGGATTCTGACAGAGGGCCACGAGACTTCGACCAGCGCGCAAAAATGGAGGCTCTAGACCCTTCCAGAGCTGAGATATCAAATGTCAAAGTTTTGACCTGAAAAAAAAACATAAGGGGTAACACTGTCGTTTTTGGCCGAAATTTTGACCCCCTCCGATCTTCTTGAAACTCTGGATTCTGACAGAGGGCCACGAGACTTCGACCAGCGCGCAAAAATGGAGGCTCTAGACCCTTCCAGAGCCGAGATATCGGATGTCAAAGTTTTGACCTGAAAAAAAACATAAGGGGTAACACTGTCGTTTTTGGCCGAAATTTTGACCCCCTCCGATCTTCTTGAAACTCTGGATTCTGACAGAGGGCCACGAGACTTCGACCAGCACGCAAAAATGGAGGCTCTAGACCCTTCCAGAGCCGAGATATCAGACGTCAAAGTTTTGACCCGAAAAAAAAAACATAAGGGGTAACACTGTCGTTTTTGGCCAAAATTTTGACCCCCTCCGATCTTCTTGAAACTCTGGATTCTGACAGAGGGCCACGAGACTTCGACCAGCGCGCAAAAGTGGAGGCTCTAGACCCTTCCAGAGCCGAGATATCGGATGTCAAAGTTTTGACCCGAAAAAAAAAACATAAGGGGTAACACTGTCGTTTTTGGCCAAAATTTTGACCCCCTCCGATCTTCTTGAAACTCTGGATTCTGACAGAGGGCCACGAGACTTCGACCAGCGCGCAAAAATGGAGGCTCTAGACCCTTCCAGAGCCGAGATATCGGATGTCAAATTTTTGACCTGAAAAAAAAAAACATAAGGGGTAACACTGTTGTTTTTGGCCGAAATTTTGACCCCCTCCGATCTTCTTGAAACTCTGGATTCTGACAGAGGGCCACGAGACTTCGACCAGCGCGCAAAAATGGAGGCTCTAGACCCTTCCAGAGCCGAGATATCGGATGTCAAATTTTTGACCTGAAAAAAAAACATAAGGGGTAACACTGTTGTTTTTGGCCGAAATTTTGACCCCCTCCGATCTTCTTGAAACTCTGGATTCTGACAGAGGGCCAAGAGACTTCGACCAGCGCGCAAAAATGGAGGCTCTAGACCCTTCCAGAGCCGAGATATCGGATGTCAAAGTTTTGACCTGAAAAAAAAAAACATAAGGGGTAACACTGTCGTTTTTGGCCGAAATTTTGACCCCCTCCGATCTTCTTGAAACTCTGGATTCTGACAGAGGGCCACGAGACTTCGACCAGCGCGCAAAAATGGAGGCTCTAGACCCTTCCAGAGCCGAGATATCGGAGGTCAAAGTTTTGACCTGAAAAAAAAACATAAGGGGTAA
This sequence comes from Cyprinella venusta, assembly GCA_038021265.1. Lineage (NCBI taxonomy): Eukaryota > Metazoa > Chordata > Actinopteri > Cypriniformes > Leuciscidae > Cyprinella > Cyprinella venusta. The sequence goes on along the minus strand of CM075872.1, from coordinate 31,931,051 downwards.
CACTGTCGTTTTTGGCCGAAATGTTGACCCCCTCCGATCTTCTTGAAACTCTGGATTCTGACAGAGGGCCACGAGACTTCGACCAGCGTGCAAAAATGGAGGCTCTAGACCCTTCCAGAGCCGAGATATCGGATGTCAAAGTTTTGACCTGAAAAAAAAACATAAGGGGTAACACTGTCGTTTTTGGCCGAAATTTTGACCCCCTCCGATCTTCTTGAAACTCTGGATTCTGACAGAGGGCCACGAGATTTCGACCAGCGCGCAAAAATGGAGGCTCTAGACCCTTCCAGAGCCGAGATATCGGATGTCAAAGTTTTGACCTGAAAAAAAAAAACATAAGGGGTAACACTGTCGTTTTTGGCCGAAATTTTGACCCCCTCCGATCTTCTTGAAACTCTGGATTCTGACAGAGGGCCACGAGACTTCGACCAGCGCGCAAAAATGGAGGCTCTAGACCCTTCCAGAGCCGAGATATCAGATGTCAAAGTTTTGACCTGAAAAAAAAACATAAGGGGTAACACTGTCGTTTTTGGCCGAAATTTTGACCCCCTCCGATCTTCTTGAAACTCTGGATTCTGACAGAGGGCCACGAGACTTCGACCAGCGCGCAAAAATGGAGGCTCTAGACCCTTCCAGAGCCGAGATATCGGACGTCAAAGTTTTGACCAGAAAAAAAAACGTAAGGGGTAACACTGTCGTTTTTGGCCGAAATTTTGACCCCCTCCGATCTTCTTGAAACTCTGGATTCTGACAGAGGGCCACGAGACTTCGACCAGCGCGCAAAAATGGAGGCTCTAGACCCTTCCAGAGCCGAGATATCGGATGTCAAAGTTTTGACCTGAAAAAAAAAACATAAGGGGTAACACTGTCGTTTTTGACCGAAATTTTGACCCCCTCCGATCTTCTTGAAACTCTGGATTCTGACAGAGGGCCACGAGACTTCGACCAGCGTGCAAAAATGGAGGCTCTAGACCCTTCCAGAGCCGAGATATCGGAGGTCAAAGTTTTGACCTGAAAAAAAAACATAAGGGGTAACACTGTCGTTTTTGGCCGAAATTTTGACCCCCTCCGATCTTCTTGAAACTCTGGATTCTGACAGAGGGCCACGAGACTTCGACCAGCGCGCAAAAATGGAGGCTCTAGACCCTTCCAGAGCCGAGATATCAGATGTCAAAGTTTTGACCTGAAAAAAAAAACATAAGGGGTAACACTGTCGTTTTTGGCCGAAATTTTGAACCCCTCCGATCTTCTTGAAACTCTGGATTCTGACAGAGGGCCACGAGACTTCGACCAGCGCGCAAAAATGGAGGCTCTAGACCCTTCCAGAGCCGAGATATCGGACGTCAAAGTTTTGACCAGAAAAAAAACCATAAGGGGTAACACTGTCGTTTTTGGCCGAAATTTTGACCCCCTCCGATCTTCTTGAAACTCTGGATTCTGACAGAGGGCCACGAGACTTCGACCAGCGCGCAAAAATGGAGGCTCTAGACCCTTCCAGAGCCGAGATATCAGATGTCAAAGTTTTGACCTGAAAAAAAAACATAAGGGGTAACACTGTCGTTTTTGGCCGAAATTTTGAACCCCTCCGATCTTCTTGAAACTCTGGATTCTGACAGAGGGCCACGAGACTTCGACCAGCGCGCAAAAATGGAGGCTCTAGACCCTTCCAGAGCCGAGATATCGGACGTCAAAGTTTTGACCAGAAAAAAAACCATAAGGGGTAACACTGTCGTTTTTGGCCGAAATTTTGACCCCCTCCGATCTTCTTGAAACTCTGGATTCTGACAGAGGGCCACGAGACTTCAACCAGCGCGCAAAAATGGAGGCTCTAGACCCTTCCAGAGCCGAGATATCGAATGTCAAAGTTTTGACCTGAAAAAAAAAACATAAGGGGTAACACTGTCGTTTTTGGCCGAAATTTTGACCCCCTCCGATCTTCTTGAAACTCTGGATTCTGACAGAGGGCCACGAGACTTCGACCAGCGCGCAAAAATGGAGGCTCTAGACCCTTCCAGAGCCGAGATATCGGATGTCAAAGTTTTGACCTGAAAAAAAAAAAACATAAGGGGTAACACTGTTGTTTTTGGCTGAAATTTTGACCCCCTCCGATCTTCTTGAAACTCTGGATTCTGACAGAGGGCCAAGAGACTTCGACCAGCGCGCAAAAATGGAGGCTCTAGACCCTTCCAGAGCCGAGATATCGGATGTCAAAGTTTTGACCCGAAAAAAAAAACATAAGGGGTAACACTGTCGTTTTTGGCCGAAATTTTGACCCCCTCCGATCTTCTTGAAACTCTGGATTCTGACAGAGGGCCACGAGACTTCGACCAGCACGCAAAAATGGAGGCTCTAGACCCTTCCAGAGCCGAGATATCAGACGTCAAAGTTTTGACCCGAAAAAAAAACATAAGGGGTAACACTGTCGTTTTTGGCCGAAATTTTGACCCCCTCCGATCTTCTTGAAACTCTGGATTCTGACAGAGGGCCACGAAACTTCGACCAGCGCGCAAAAATGGAGGCTCTAGACCCTTCCACAGCCGAGATATCGGATGTCAAAGTTTTGACCCGAAAAAAAAAACATAAGGGGTAACACTGTCGTTTTTGGCCAAAATTTTGACCCCCTCCGATCTTCTTGAAACTCTGGATTCTGACAGAGGGCCACGAGACTTCAACCAGCGCGCAAAAATGGAGGCTCTAGACCCTTCCAGAGCCGAGATATCGAATGTCAAAGTTTTGACCTGAAAAAAAAACATAAGGGGTAACACTGTTGTTTTTGGCCGAAATTTTGACCCCCTCCGATCTTCTTGAAACTCTGGATTCTGACAGAGGGCCGAGAGACTTCGACCAGCGCGCAAAAATGGAGGCTCTAGACCCTTCCAGAGCCGAGATATCGGATGTCAAAGTTTTGACCCGAAAAAAAAAAAACATAAGGGGTAACACTGTCGTTTTTGGCCGAAATTTTGACCCCCTCCGATCTTCTTGAAACTCTGGATTCTGACAGAGGGCCACGAGACTTCGACCAGCGCGCAAAAATGGAGGCTCTAGACCCTTCCAGAGCCGAGATATCGGAGGTCAAAGTTTTGACCTGAAAAAAAAACATAAGGGGTAACACTGTCGTTTTTGGCCGAAATTTTGACCCCCTCCGATCTTCTTGAAACTCTGGATTCTGACAGAGGGCCACGAGACTTCGACCAGCGTGCAAAAATGGAGGCTCTAGACCCTTCCAGAGCCGAGATATCGGATGTCAAAGTTTTGACCTGAAAAAAAAATCATAAGGGGTAACACTGTCGTTTTTGGCCGAAATTTGGACCCCCTCCGATCTTCTTGAAACTCTGGATTCTGACAGAGGGCCACGAGACTTCGACCAGCGCGCAAAAATGGAGGCTCTAGACCCTTCCAGAGCCGAGATATCGGATGTCAAAGTTTTGACCTGAAAAAAAAACATAAGGGGTAACACTGTCGTTTTTGGCCGAAATTTTGACCCCCTCCGATCTTCTTGAAACTCTGGATTCTGACAGAGGGCCACGAGACTTCGACCAGCGCGCAAAAATGGAGGCTCTAGACCCTTCCAGAGCCGAGATATCGGATGTCAAAGTTTTGACCTGAAAAAAAAAACATAAGGGGTAACACTGTTGTTTTTGGCTGAAATTTTGACCCCCTCCGATCTTCTTGAAACTCTGGATTCTGACAGAGGGCCAAGAGACTTCGACCAGCGCGCAAAAATGGAGGCTCTAGACCCTTCCAGAGCCGAGATATCGGATGTCAAAGTTTTGACCCGAAAAAAAAAAAACATAAGGGGTAACACTGTCGTTTTTGGCCGAAATTTTGACCCCCTCCGATCTTCTTGAAACTCTGGATTCTGACAGAGGGCCACGAAACTTCGACCAGCGCGCAAAAATGGAGGCTCTAGACCCTTCCACAGCCGAGATATCGGATGTCAAAGTTTTGACCCGAAAAAAAAACATAAGGGGTAACACTGTCGTTTTTGGCCAAAATTTTGACCCCCTCCGATCTTCTTGAAACTCTGGATTCTGACAGAGGGCCACGAGACTTCGACCAGCGCGCAAAAATGGAGGCTCTAGACCCTTCCAGAGCCGAGATATCGAATGTCAAAGTTTTGACCTGAAAAAAAAACATAAGGGGTAACACTGTCGTTTTTGGCTGAAATTTTGACCCCCTCCGATCTTCTTGAAACTCTGGATTCTGACAGAGGGCCACGAGACTTCGACCAGCGCGCAAAAATGGAGGCTCTAGACCCTTCCAGAGCCGAGATATCGGATGTCAAAGTTTTGACCTGAAAAAAAAACATAAGGGGTAACACTGTCGTTTTTGGCCGAAATTTTGACCCCCTCCGATCTTCTTGAAACTCTGGATTCTGACAGAGGGCCACGAGACTTCGACCAGCACGCAAAAATGGAGGCTCTAGACCCTTCCAGAGCCGAGATATCAGACGTCAAAGTTTTGACCCGAAAAAAAAAACATAAGGGGTAACACTGTCGTTTTTGGCCGAAATTTTGACCCCCTCCGATCTTCTTGAAACTCTGGATTCTGACAGAGGGCCACGAGACTTCGACCAGCGCGCAAAATGGAGGCTCTAGACCCTTCCAGAGCCGAGATATCGGATGTCAAAGTTTTGACCCGAAAAAAAAAACATAAGGGGTAACACTGTCGTTTTTGGCCAAAATTTTGACCCCCTCCGATCTTCTTGAAACTCTGGATTTTGACAGAGGGCCACGAGACTTCGACCAGCGCGCAAAAATGGAGGCTCTAGACCCTTCCAGAGCCGAGATATCGGATGTCAAATTTTTGACCTGAAAAAAAAAAAACATAAGGGGTAACACTGTTGTTTTTGGCCGAAATTTTGACCCCCTCCGATCTTCTTGAAACTCTGGATTCTGACAGAGGGCCACGAGACTTCGACCAGCGCGCAAAAATGGAGGCTCTAGACCCTTCCAGAGCCGAGATATCGGATGTCAAATTTTTGACCTGAAAAAAAACATAAGGGGTAACACTGTTGTTTTTGGACGAAATTTTGACCCCCTCCGATCTTCTTGAAACTCTGGATTCTGACAGAGGGCCAAGAGACTTCGACCAGCGCGCAAAAATGGAGGCTCTAGACCCTTCCAGAGCCGAGATATCGGATGTCAAAGTTTTGACCCGAAAAAAAAAAACATAAGGGGTAACACTGTCGTTTTTGGCCGAAATTTTGACCCCCTCGATCTTCTTGAAACTCTGGATTCTGACAGAGGGCCACGAGACTTCGACCAGCGCGCAAAAATGGAGGCTCTAGACCCTTCCAGAGCCGAGATATCGGAGGTCAAAGTTTTGACCTGAAAAAAAAACATAAGGGGTAACACTGTCGTTTTTGGCCGAAATGTTGACCCCCTCCGATCTTCTTGAAACTCTGGATTCTGACAGAGGGCCACGAGACTTCGACCAGCGTGCAAAAATGGAGGCTCTAGACCCTTCCAGAGCCGAGATATCGGATGTCAAAGTTTTGACCTGAAAAAAAAACATAAGGGGTAACACTGTCGTTTTTGGCCGAAATTTTGACCCCCTCCGATCTTCTTGAAACTCTGGATTCTGACAGAGGGCCACGAGATTTCGACCAGCGCGCAAAAATGGAGGCTCTAGACCCTTCCAGAGCCGAGATATCGGATGTCAAAGTTTTGACCTGAAAAAAAAAACATAAGGGGTAACACTGTCGTTTTTGGCCGAAATTTTGACCCCCTCCGATCTTCTTGAAACTCTGGATTCTGACAGAGGGACACGAGACTTCGACCAGCGCGCAAAAATGGAGGCTCTAGACCCTTCCAGAGCCGAGATATCGGATGTCAAATTTTTGACCTGAAAAAAAAACATAAGGGGTAACACTGTTGTTTTTGGACGAAATTTTGACCCCCTCCGATCTTCTTGAAACTCTGGATTCTGACAGAGGGCCAAGAGACTTCGACCAGCGCGCAAAAATGGAGGCTCTAGACCCTTCCAGAGCCGAGATATCGGATGTCAAAGTTTTGACCCGAAAAAAAAAAACATAAGGGGTAACACTGTCGTTTTTGGCCGAAATTTTGACCCCCTCGATCTTCTTGAAACTCTGGATTCTGACAGAGGGCCACGAGACTTCGACCAGCGCGCAAAAATGGAGGCTCTAGACCCTTCCAGAGCCGAGATATCGGAGGTCAAAGTTTTGACCTGAAAAAAAAACATAAGGGGTAACACTGTCGTTTTTGGCCGAAATGTTGACCCCCTCCGATCTTCTTGAAACTCTGGATTCTGACAGAGGGCCACGAGACTTCGACCAGCGTGCAAAAATGGAGGCTCTAGACCCTTCCAGAGCCGAGATATCGGATGTCAAAGTTTTGACCTGAAAAAAAAACATAAGGGGTAACACTGTCGTTTTTGGCCGAAATTTTGACCCCCTCCGATCTTCTTGAAACTCTGGATTCTGACAGAGGGCCACGAGATTTCGACCAGCGCGCAAAAATGGAGGCTCTAGACCCTTCCAGAGCCGAGATATCGGATGTCAAAGTTTTGACCTGAAAAAAAAAACATAAGGGGTAACACTGTCGTTTTTGGCCGAAATTTTGACCCCCTCCGATCTTCTTGAAACTCTGGATTCTGACAGAGGGCCACGAGACTTCGACCAGCGCGCAAAAATGGAGGCTCTAGACCCTTCCAGAGCCGAGATATCAGATGTCAAAGTTTTGACCTGAAAAAAAAACATAAGGGGTAACACTGTCGTTTTTGGCCGAAATTTTGAACCCCTCCGATCTTCTTGAAACTCTGGATTCTGACAGAGGGCCACGAGACTTCGACCAGCGCGCAAAAATGGAGGCTCTAGACCCTTCCAGAGCCGAGATATCGGACGTCAAAGTTTTGACCAGAAAAAAAAACATAAGGGGTAACACTGTCGTTTTTGGCCGAAATTTTGACCCCCTCCGATCTTCTTGAAACTCTAGTTTCTGACAGAGGGCCACGAGACTTCGACCAGCGCGCAAAAATGGAGGCTCTAGACCCTTCCAGAGCCGAGATATCGGAGGTCAAAGTTTTGACCTGAAAAAAAAACATAAGGGGTAACACTGTCGTTTTTGGCCGAAATTTTGACCCCCTCCGATCTTCTTGAAACTCTGGATTCTGACAGAGGGCCACGAGACTTCGACCAGCGCGCAAAAATGGAGGCTCTAGACCCTTCCAGAGCCGAGATATCGGATGTCAAAGTTTTGACCGGAAAAAAAAAAACATAAGGGGTAACACTGTCGTTTTTGGCCGAAATTTTGACCCCCTCCGATCTTCTTGAAACTCTGGATTCTGACAGAGGGCCACGAGACTTCAACCAGCGCGCAAAAATGGAGGCTCTAGACCCTTCCAGAGCCGAGATATCGAATGTCAAAGTTTTGACCTGAAAAAAAAAACATAAGGGGTAACACTGTCGTTTTTGGCCGAAATTTTGACCCCCTCCGATCTTCTTGAAACTCTGGATTCTGACAGAGGGCCACGAGACTTCGACCAGCGCGCAAAAATGGAGGCTCTAGACCCTTCCAGAGCCGAGATATCGGATGTCAAAGTTTTGACCTGAAAAAAAAAAAACATAAGGGGTAACACTGTCGTTTTTGGCCGAAATTTTGACCCCCTCCGATCTTCTTGAAACTCTGGATTCTGACAGAGGGCCACGAAACTTCGACCAGCGCACAAAAATGGAGGCTCTAGACCCTTCCACAGCCGAGATATCGGATGTCAAAGTTTTGACCCGAAAAAAAAACATAAGGGGTAACACTGTCGTTTTTGGCCAAAATTTTGACCCCCTCCGATCTTCTTGAAACTCTGGATTCTGACAGAGGGCCACGAGACTTCAACCAGCGCGCAAAAATGGAGGCTCTAGACCCTTCCAGAGCCGAGATATCGAATGTCAAAGTTTTGACCTGAAAAAAAAAAACATAAGGGGTAACACTGTCGTTTTTGGCCGAAATTTTGACCCCCTCCGATCTTCTTGAAACTCTGGATTCTGACAGAGGGCCACGAGACTTCGACCAGCGCGCAAAAATGGAGGGCTCTAGACCCTTCCAGAGCCGAGATATCGGATGTCAAAATTTTGACCTGAAAAAAAAAACATAAGGGGTAACACTGTCGTTTTTGGCCGAAATTTTGACCCCCTCCGATCTTCTTGAAACTCTGGATTCTGACAGAGGGCCACGAGACTTCGACCAGCACGCAAAAATGGAGGCTATAGACCCTTCCAGAGCCGAGATATCAGACGTCAAAGTTTTGACCAGAAAAAAAAACATAAGGGGTAACACTGTCATTTTTGGCCGAAATTTTGACCCCCTCCGATCTTCTTGAAACTCTGGATTCTGACAGAGGGCCACGAGACTTCGACCAGCGCGCAAAAATGGAGGCTCTAGACCCTTCCAGAGCCGAGATATCGGATGTCAAAGTTTTGACCGGAAAAAAAAAAAACATAAGGGGTAACACTGTCGTTTTTGGCCAAAATTTTGACCCCCTCCGATCTTCTTGAAACTCTGGATTCTGACAGAGGGCCACGAGACTTCGACCAGCGCGCAAAAATGGAGGCTCTAGACCCTTCCAGAGCCGAGATATCGGATGTCAAATTTTTGACCTGAAAAAAAAAAACATAAGGGGTAACACTGTCGTTTTTGGCCGAAATTTTGACCCCCTCCGATCTTCTTGAAACTCTGGATTCTGACAGAGGGCCACGAGACTTCGACCAGCGCGCAAAAATGGAGGCTCTAGACCCTTCCAGAGCCGAGATATCGGATGTCAAATTTTTGACCTGAAAAAAAAACATAAGGGGTAACACTGTTGTTTTTGGCCGAAATTTTGACCCCCTCCGATCTACTTGAAACTCTGGATTCTGACAGAGGGCCAAGAGACTTCGACCAGCGCGCAAAAATGGAGGCTCTAGACCCTTCCAGAGCCGAGATATCGGAGGTCAAAGTTTTGACCTGAAAAAAAAACATAAGGGGTAACACTGTCGTTTTTGGCCGAAATTTTGACCCCCTCCAATCTTCTTGAAACTCTGGATTTTGACAGAGGGCCACGAGACTTCGAACAGCGCGCAAAAATGGAGGCTCTAGACCCTTCCAGAGCCGAGATATCGGACGTCAAAGTTTTGACCCGAAAAAAAAACATAAGGGGTAACACTGTTGTTTTTGGCCGAAATTTTGACCCCCTCCGATCTTCTTGAAACTCTGGATTCTGACAGAGGGCCACGAGACTTCGACCAGCGCGCAAAAATGGAGGCTCTAGACCCTTCCAGAGCCGAGATATCGGATGTCAAAGTTTTGACCTGAAAAAAAACATAAGGGGTAACACTGTCGTTTTTGGCCGAAATTTTGACCCCCTCCGATCTTCTTGAAACTCTGGATTCTGACAGAGGGCCACGAGACTTCGACCAGCGCGCAAAAATGGAGGCTCTAGACCCTTCCAGAGCCGAGATATCGGATGTCAAAGTTTTGACCTGAAAAAAAAACATAAGGGGTAACACTGTCGTTTTTGGCCGAAATTTTGACCCCCTCCGATCTTCTTGAAACTCTGGATTCTGACAGAGGGCCACGAGACTTCGACCAGCGCGCAAAAATGGAGGCTCTAGACCCTTCCAGAGCCGAGATATCGGATGTCACAGTTTTGACCTGAAAAAAAAACATAAGGGGTAACACTGTCGTTTTTGGCCGAAATTTTGACCCCCTCCGATCTTCTTGAAACTCTGGATTCTGACAGAGGGCCACAAGATTTCACCCAGCGCGCAAAAATGGAGGCTCTAGACCCTTCCAGAGCCGAGATATCGGATGTCACAGTTTTGACCTGAAAAAAAAAACATAAGGGGTAACACTGTCGTTTTTGGCCGAAATTTTGACCCCCTCCGATCTTCTTGAAACTCTGGATTCTGACAGAGGGCCGCGAGACTTCGACCAGCACGCAAAAATGGAGGCTCTAGACCCTTCCAGAGCCGAGATATCAGACGTCAAAGTTTTGACCCGAAAAAAAAAACATAAGGGGTAACACTGTCGTTTTTGGCCGAAATTTTGACCCCCTCCGATCTTCTTGAAACTCTGGATTCTGACAGAGGGCCACGAGACTTCGACCAGCGCGCAAAAATGGAGGCTCTAGACCTTTCCAGAGCCGAGATATCGGATGTCAAAGTTTTGACCAGAAAAAAAAAACATAAGGGGTAACACTGTCGTTTTTGGCCGAAATTTTGACCCCCTCCGATCTTCTTGAAACTCTGGATTCTGACAGAGGGCCACGAGACTTCGACCAGCGCGCAAAAATGGAGGCTCTAGACCCTTCCAGAGCCGAGATATCGGATGTCACAGTTTTGACCAGAAAAAAAAACATAAGGGGTAACACTGTTGTTTTTGGCCGAAATTTTGACCCCCTCCGATCTTCTTGAAACTCTGGATTCTGACAGAGGGCCACGAGACTTCGACCAGCGCGCAAAAATGGAGGCTCTAGACCCTTCCAGAGCCGAGATATCGGATGTCAAAGTTTTGACCTGAAAAAAAAAAAAACCATAAGGGGTAACACTGTTGTTTTTGGCTGAAATTTTGACCCCCTCCGATCTTCTTGAAACTCTGGATTCTGACAGAGGGCCAAGAGACTTCGACCAGCGCGCAAAAATGGAGGCTCTAGAACCTTCCAGAGCCGAGATATCGGATGTCAAAGTTTTGACCCGAAAAAAAAAAACATAAGGGGTAACACTGTCGTTTTTGGCCGAAATTTTGACCCCCTCCGATCTTCTTGAAACTCTGGATTCTGACAGAGGGCCACGAGACTTCGACCAGCACGCAAAAATGGAGGCTCTAGACCCTTCCAGAGCCGAGATATCAGACGTCAAAGTTTTGACCCGAAAAAAAAAACATAAGGGGTAACACTGTCGTTTTTGGCCGAAATTTTGACCCCCTCCGATCTTCTTGAAACTCTGGATTCTGACAGAGGGCCACGAGACTTCGACCAGCACGCAAAAATGGAGGCTCTAGACCCTTCCAGAGCCGAGATATCAGACGTCAAAGTTTTGACCAGAAAAAAAAACATAAGGGGTAACACTGTCGTTTTTGGCCGAAATTTTGACCCCCTCCGATCTTCTTGAAACTCTGGATTCTGACAGAGGGCCACGAGACTTCGACCAGCGCGCAAAAATGGAGGCTCTAGACCCTTCCAGAGCCGAGATATCGGATGTCAAAGTTTTGACCCGAAAAAAAAAAAACATAAGGGGTAACACTGTCGTTTTTGGCCAAAATTTTGACCCCCTCCGATCTTCTTGAAACTCTGGATTCTGACAGAGGGCCACGAGACTTCGACCAGCGCGCAAAAATGGAGGCTCTAGACCCTTCCAGAGCCGAGATATCGGATGTCAAATTTTTGACCTGAAAAAAAAAAAACATAAGGGGTAACACTGTCGTTTTTGGCCGAAATTTTGACCCCCTCCGATCTTCTTGAAACTCTGGATTCTGACAGAGGGCCACGAGACTTCGACCAGCGCGCAAAAATGGAGGCTCTAGACCCTTCCAGAGCCGAGATATCGGATGTCAAATTTTTGACCTGAAAAAAAAACATAAGGGGTAACACTGTTGTTTTTGGCCGAAATTTTGACCCCCTCCGATCTTCTTGAAACTCTGGATTCTGACAGAGGGCCAAGAGACTTCGACCAGCGCGCAAAAATGGAGGCTCTAGACCCTTCCAGAGCCGAGATATCGGATGTCAAAGTTTTGACCCGAAAAAAAAAAACATAAGGGGTAACACTGTCGTTTTTGGCCGAAATTTTGACCCCCTCCGATCTTCTTGAAACTCTGGATTCTGACAGAGGGCCACGAGACTTCAACCAGCGCGCAAAAATGGAGGCTCTAGACCCTTCCAGAGCCGAGATATCGAATGTCAAAGTTTTGACCTGAAAAAAAAAACATAAGGGGTAACACTGTCGTTTTTGGCCGAAATTTTGACCCCCTCCGATCTTCTTGAAACTCTGGATTCTGACAGAGGGCCACGAGACTTCGACCAGCGCGCAAAAATGGAGGCTCTAGACCCTTCCAGAGCCGAGATATCGGATGTCAAAGTTTTGACCTGAAAAAAAAAAAACATAAGGGGTAACACTGTCGTTTTTGGCCGAAATTTTGACCCCCTCCGATCTTCTTGAAACTCTGGATTCTGACAGAGGGCCACGAAACTTCGACCAGCGCACAAAAATGGAGGCTCTAGACCCTTCCACAGCCGAGATATCGGATGTCAAAGTTTTGACCCGAAAAAAAAACATAAGGGGTAACACTGTCGTTTTTGGCCAAAATTTTGACCCCCTCCGATCTTCTTGAAACTCTGGATTCTGACAGAGGGCCACGAGACTTCAACCAGCGCGCAAAAATGGAGGCTCTAGACCCTTCCAGAGCCGAGATATCGAATGTCAAAGTTTTGACCTGAAAAAAAAAAACATAAGGGGTAACACTGTCGTTTTTGGCCGAAATTTTGACCCCCTCCGATCTTCTTGAAACTCTGGATTCTGACAGAGGGCCACGAGACTTCGACCAGCGCGCAAAAATGGAGGCTCTAGACCCTTCCAGAGCCGAGATATCGGATGTCAAAATTTTGACCTGAAAAAAAAAACATAAGGGGTAACACTGTCGTTTTTGGCCGAAATTTTGACCCCCTCCGATCTTCTTGAAACTCTGGATTCTGACAGAGGGCCACGAGACTTCGACCAGCACGCAAAAATGGAGGCTCTAGACCCTTCCAGAGCCGAGATATCAGACGTCAAAGTTTTGACCAGAAAAAAAAACATAAGGGGTAACACTGTCATTTTTGGCCGAAATTTTGACCCCCTCCGATCTTCTTGAAACTCTGGATTCTGACAGAGGGCCACGAGACTTCGACCAGCGCGCAAAAATGGAGGCTCTAGACCCTTCCAGAGCCGAGATATCGGATGTCAAAGTTTTGACCGGAAAAAAAAAAAACATAAGGGGTAACACTGTCGTTTTTGGCCAAAATTTTGACCCCCTCCGATCTTCTTGAAACTCTGGATTCTGACAGAGGGCCACGAGACTTCGACCAGCGCGCAAAAATGGAGGCTCTAGACCCTTCCAGAGCCGAGATATCGGATGTCAAATTTTTGACCTGAAAAAAAAAAACATAAGGGGTAACACTGTCGTTTTTGGCCGAAATTTTGACCCCCTCCGATCTTCTTGAAACTCTGGATTCTGACAGAGGGCCACGAGACTTCGACCAGCGCGCAAAAATGGAGGCTCTAGACCCTTCCAGAGCCGAGATATCGGATGTCAAATTTTTGACCTGAAAAAAAAACATAAGGGGTAACACTGTTGTTTTTGGCCGAAATTTTGACCCCCTCCGATCTACTTGAAACTCTGGATTCTGACAGAGGGCCAAGAGACTTCGACCAGCGCGCAAAAATGGAGGCTCTAGACCCTTCCAGAGCCGAGATATCGGAGGTCAAAGTTTTGACCTGAAAAAAAAACATAAGGGGTAACACTGTCGTTTTTGGCCGAAATTTTGACCCCCTCCAATCTTCTTGAAACTCTGGATTTTGACAGAGGGCCACGAGACTTCGAACAGCGCGCAAAAATGGAGGCTCTAGACCCTTCCAGAGCCGAGATATCGGACGTCAAAGTTTTGACCCGAAAAAAAAACATAAGGGGTAACACTGTTGTTTTTGGCCGAAATTTTGACCCCCTCCGATCTTCTTGAAACTCTGGATTCTGACAGAGGGCCACGAGACTTCGACCAGCGCGCAAAAATGGAGGCTCTAGACCCTTCCAGAGCCGAGATATCGGATGTCAAAGTTTTGACCTGAAAAAAAACATAAGGGGTAACACTGTCGTTTTTGGCCGAAATTTTGACCCCCTCCGATCTTCTTGAAACTCTGGATTCTGACAGAGGGCCACGAGACTTCGACCAGCGCGCAAAAATGGAGGCTCTAGACCCTTCCAGAGCCGAGATATCGGATGTCAAAGTTTTGACCTGAAAAAAAAACATAAGGGGTAACACTGTCGTTTTTGGCCGAAATTTTGACCCCCTCCGATCTTCTTGAAACTCTGGATTCTGACAGAGGGCCACGAGACTTCGACCAGCGCGCAAAAATGGAGGCTCTAGACCCTTCCAGAGCCGAGATATCGGATGTCACAGTTTTGACCTGAAAAAAAAACATAAGGGGTAACACTGTCGTTTTTGGCCGAAATTTTGACCCCCTCCGATCTTCTTGAAACTCTGGATTCTGACAGAGGGCCACAAGATTTCACCCAGCGCGCAAAAATGGAGGCTCTAGACCCTTCCAGAGCCGAGATATCGGATGTCACAGTTTTGACCTGAAAAAAAAAACATAAGGGGTAACACTGTCGTTTTTGGCCGAAATTTTGACCCCCTCCGATCTTCTTGAAACTCTGGATTCTGACAGAGGGCCGCGAGACTTCGACCAGCACGCAAAAATGGAGGCTCTAGACCCTTCCAGAGCCGAGATATCAGACGTCAAAGTTTTGACCCGAAAAAAAAAACATAAGGGGTAACACTGTCGTTTTTGGCCGAAATTTTGACCCCCTCCGATCTTCTTGAAACTCTGGATTCTGACAGAGGGCCACGAGACTTCGACCAGCGCGCAAAAATGGAGGCTCTAGACCTTTCCAGAGCCGAGATATCGGATGTCAAAGTTTTGACCAGAAAAAAAAAACATAAGGGGTAACACTGTCGTTTTTGGCCGAAATTTTGACCCCCTCCGATCTTCTTGAAACTCTGGATTCTGACAGAGGGCCACGAGACTTCGACCAGCGCGCAAAAATGGAGGCTCTAGACCCTTCCAGAGCCGAGATATCGGATGTCACAGTTTTGACCAGAAAAAAAAACATAAGGGGTAACACTGTTGTTTTTGGCCGAAATTTTGACCCCCTCCGATCTTCTTGAAACTCTGGATTCTGACAGAGGGCCACGAGACTTCGACCAGCGCGCAAAAATGGAGGCTCTAGACCCTTCCAGAGCCGAGATATCGGATGTCAAAGTTTTGACCTGAAAAAAAAAAAAACCATAAGGGGTAACACTGTTGTTTTTGGCTGAAATTTTGACCCCCTCCGATCTTCTTGAAACTCTGGATTCTGACAGAGGGCCAAGAGACTTCGACCAGCGCGCAAAAATGGAGGCTCTAGAACCTTCCAGAGCCGAGATATCGGATGTCAAAGTTTTGACCCGAAAAAAAAAAACATAAGGGGTAACACTGTCGTTTTTGGCCGAAATTTTGACCCCCTCCGATCTTCTTGAAACTCTGGATTCTGACAGAGGGCCACGAGACTTCGACCAGCACGCAAAAATGGAGGCTCTAGACCCTTCCAGAGCCGAGATATCAGACGTCAAAGTTTTGACCCGAAAAAAAAAACATAAGGGGTAACACTGTCGTTTTTGGCCGAAATTTTGACCCCCTCCGATCTTCTTGAAACTCTGGATTCTGACAGAGGGCCACGAGACTTCGACCAGCACGCAAAAATGGAGGCTCTAGACCCTTCCAGAGCCGAGATATCAGACGTCAAAGTTTTGACCAGAAAAAAAAACATAAGGGGTAACACTGTCGTTTTTGGCCGAAATTTTGACCCCCTCCGATCTTCTTGAAACTCTGGATTCTGACAGAGGGCCACGAGACTTCGACCAGCGCGCAAAAATGGAGGCTCTAGACCCTTCCAGAGCCGAGATATCGGATGTCAAAGTTTTGACCCGAAAAAAAAAAAACATAAGGGGTAACACTGTCGTTTTTGGCCAAAATTTTGACCCCCTCCGATCTTCTTGAAACTCTGGATTCTGACAGAGGGCCACGAGACTTCGACCAGCGCGCAAAAATGGAGGCTCTAGACCCTTCCAGAGCCGAGATATCGGATGTCAAATTTTTGACCTGAAAAAAAAAAAACATAAGGGGTAACACTGTCGTTTTTGGCCGAAATTTTGACCCCCTCCGATCTTCTTGAAACTCTGGATTCTGACAGAGGGCCACGAGACTTCGACCAGCGCGCAAAAATGGAGGCTCTAGACCCTTCCAGAGCCGAGATATCGGATGTCAAATTTTTGACCTGAAAAAAAAACATAAGGGGTAACACTGTTGTTTTTGGCCGAAATTTTGACCCCCTCCGATCTTCTTGAAACTCTGGATTCTGACAGAGGGCCAAGAGACTTCGACCAGCGCGCAAAAATGGAGGCTCTAGACCCTTCCAGAGCCGAGATATCGGAGGTCAAAGTTTTGACCTGAAAAAAAAACATAAGGGGTAACACTGTCGTTTTTGGCCGAAATTTTGACCCCCTCCGATCTTCTTGAAACTCTGGATTCTGACAGAGGGCCACGAGACTTCGACCAGCGTGCAAAAATGGAGGCTCTAGACCCTTCCAGAGCCGAGATATCGGATGTCAAAGTTTTGACCTGAAAAAAAAAACATAAGGGGTAACACTGTCATTTTTGGCCAAAATTTTGACCCCCTCCGATCTTCTTGAAACTCTGGATTCTGACAGAGGGCCACGAGACTTCGACCAGCGCGCAAAAATGGAGGCTCTAGACCCTTCCAGAGCCGAGATATCGGATGTCAAAGTTTTGACCTGAAAAAAAAACATAAGGGGTAACACTGTTGTTTTTGGCCGAAATTTTGACCCCCTCCGATCTTCTTGAAACTCTGGATTCTGACAGAGGCCCACGAGACTTCGACCAGCGCGCAAAAATGGAGGCTCTAGACCCTTCCAGAGCCGAGATATCGGATGTCAAATTTTTGACCTGAAAAAAAAAAACATAAGGGGTAACACTGTCGTTTTTGGCCGAAATTTTGACCCCCTCCAATCTTCTTGAAACTCTGGATTTTGACAGAGGGCCACGAGACTTCGAACAGCGCGCAAAAATGGAGGCTCTAGACCCTTCCAGAGCCGAGATATCGGACGTCAAAGTTTTGACCCGAAAAAAAAAAACATAAGGGGTAACACTGTTGTTTTTGGCCGAAATTTTGACCCCCTCCGATCTTCTTGAAACTCTGGATTCTGACAGAGGGCCACGAGACTTCGACCAGCGCGGAAAAATGGAGGCTCTAGACCCTTCCAGAGCCGAGATATCGGATGTCAAAGTTTTGACCTGAAAAAAAACATAAGGGGTAACACTGTCGTTTTTGGCCGAAATTTTGACCCCCTCCGATCTTCTTGAAACTCTGGATTCTGACAGAGGGCCAAGAGACTTCGACCAGCGCGCAAAAATGGAGGCTCTAGACCCTTCCAGAGCCGAGATATCGGATGTCAAAGTTTTGACCCGAAAAAAAAAAACATAAGGGGTAACACTGTCGTTTTTGGCCGAAATTTTGACCCCCTCCGATCTTCTTGAAACTCTGGATTCTGACAGAGGGCCACGAGACTTCGACCAGCGCGCAAAAATGGAGGCTCTAGACCCTTCCAGAGCCGAGATATCGGATGTCAAAGTTTTGACCTGAAAAAAAAACATAAGGGGTAACACTGTCGTTTTTGGCCGAAATTTTGACCCCCTCCGATCTTCTTGAAACTCTGGATTCTGACAGAGGGCCACGAGACTTCGACCAGCGTGCAAAAATGGAGGCTCTAGACCCTTCCAGAGCCGAGATATCGGATGTCAAAGTTTTGACCTGAAAAAAAAATCATAAGGGGTAACACTGTCGTTTTTGGCCGAAATTTGGACCCCCTCCGATCTTCTTGAAACTCTGGATTCTGACAGAGGGCCACGAGACTTCGACCAGCGCGCAAAAATGGAGGCTCTAGACCCTTCCAGAGCCGAGATATCGGATGTCAAAGTTTTGACCTGAAAAAAAAACATAAGGGGTAACACTGTCGTTTTTGGCCGAAATTTTGACCCCCTCCGATCTTCTTGAAACTCTGGATTCTGACAGAGGGCCACGAGACTTCGACCAGCGCGCAAAAATGGAGGCTCTAGACCCTTCCAGAGCCGAGATATCGGATGTCAAAGTTTTGACCTGAAAAAAAAAACATAAGGGGTAACACTGTTGTTTTTCGCTGAAATTTTGACCCCCTCCGATCTTCTTGAAACTCTGGATTCTGACAGAGGGCCAAGAGACTTCGACCAGCGCGCAAAAATGGAGGCTCTAGACCCTTCCAGAGCCGAGATATCGGATGTCAAAGTTTTGACCCGAAAAAAAAAAAACATAAGGGGTAACACTGTCGTTTTTGGCCGAAATTTTGACCCCCTCCGATCTTCTTGAAACTCTGGATTCTGACAGAGGGCCACGAGACTTCGACCAGCACGCAAAAATGGAGGTTCTAGACCCTTCCAGAGCCGAGATATCAGACGTCAAAGTTTTGACCCGAAATAAAAACATAAGGGGTAACACTGTCGTTTTTGGCCGAAATTTTGACCCCCTCCGATCTTCTTGAAACTCTGGATTCTGACAGAGGGCCACGAAACTTCGACCAGCGCGCAAAAATGGAGGCTCTAGACCCTTCCACAGCCGAGATATCGGATGTCAAAGTTTTGACCCGAAAAAAAAAACATAAGGGGTAACACTGTCGTTTTTGGCCAAAATTTTGACCCCCTCCGATCTTCTTGAAACTCTGGATTCTGACAGAGGGCCACGAGACTTCGACTAGCGCGCAAAAATGGAGGCTCTAGACCCTTCCAGAGCCGAGATATCGAATGTCAAAGTTTTGACCTGAAAAAAAAACATAAGGGGTAACACTGTCGTTTTTGGCCGAAATTTTGACCCCCTCCGATCTTCTTGAAACTCTGGATTCTGACAGAGGGCCACGAGACTTCGACCAGCGCGCAAAAATGGAGGCTCTAGACCCTTCCAGAGCCGAGATATCGGATGTCAAAGTTTTGACCTGAAAAAAAAACATAAGGGGTAACACTGTCGTTTTTGGCCGAAATTTTGACCCCCTCCGATCTTCTTGAAACTCTGGATTCTGACAGAGGGCCACGAGACTTCGACCAGCACGCAAAAATGGAGGCTCTAGACCCTTCCAGAGCCGAGATATCAGACGTCAAAGTTTTGACCCGAAAAAAAAAACATAAGGGGTAACACTGTCGTTTTTGGCCGAAATTTTGACCCCCTCCGATCTTCTTGAAACTCTGGATTCTGACAGAGGGCCACGAGACTTCGACCAGCGCGCAAAAATGGAGGCTCTAGACCCTTCCAGAGCCGAGATATCGGATGTCAAATTTTTGACCTGAAAAAAAAAAACATAAGGGGTAACACTGTCGTTTTTGGCCGAAATTTTGACCCCCTCCGATCTTCTTGAAACTCTGGATTCTGACAGAGGGCCACGAGACTTCGACCAGCGCGCAAAAATGGAGGCTCTAGACCCTTCCAGAGCCGAGATATCGGATGTCAAATTTTTGACCTGAAAAAAAACATAAGGGGTAACACTGTTGTTTTTGGCCGAAATTTTGACCCCCTCCGATCTTCTTGAAACTCTGGATTCTGACAGAGGGCCAAGAGACTTCGACCAGCGCGCAAAAATGGAGGCTCTAGACCCTTCCAGAGCCGAGATATCGGATGTCAAAGTTTTGACCCGAAAAAAAAAAAAACATAAGGGGTAACACTGTCGTTTTTGGCCGAAATTTTGACCCCCTCCGATCTTCTTGAAACTCTGGATTCTGACAGAGGGCCACGAGACTTCGACCAGCGCGCAAAAATGGAGGCTCTAGACCCTTCCAGAGCCGAGATATCGGATGTCAAAGTTTTTACCTGAAAAAAAAACATAAGGGGTAACACTGTCGTTTTTGGCCGAAATTTTGACCCCCTCCGATCTTCTTGAAACTCTGGATTCTGACAGAGGGCCACGAGATTTCGACCAGCGCGCAAAAATGGAGGCTCTAGACCCTTCCAGAGCCGAGATATCGGATGTCAAAGTTTTGACCTGAAAAAAAAAAACATAAGGGGTAACACTGTCGTTTTTGGCCGAAATTTTGACCCCCTCCGATCTTCTTGAAACTCTGGATTCTGACAGAGGGCCACGAGACTTCGACCAGCGCGCAAAAATGGAGGCTCTAGACCCTTCCAGAGCCGAGATATCAGATGTCAAAGTTTTGACCTGAAAAAAAAACATAAGGGGTAACACTGTCGTTTTTGGCCGAAATTTTGAACCCCTCCGATCTTCTTGAAACTCTGGATTCTGACAGAGGGCCACGAGACTTCGACCAGCGCGCAAAAATGGAGGCTCTAGACCCTTCCAGAGCCGAGATATCGGATGTCAAAGTTTTGACCTGAAAAAAAAAAACATAAGGGGTAACACTGTTGTTTTTGGCTGAAATTTTGACCCCCTCCGATCTTCTTGAAACTCTGGATTCTGACAGAGGGCCACGAAACTTCGACCAGCGCACAAAAATGGAGGCTCTAGACCCTTCCACAGCCGAGATATCGGATGTCAAAGTTTTGACCCGAAAAAAAAAACATAAGGGGTAACACTGTTGTTTTTGGCCGAAATTTTGACCCCCTCCGATCTTCTTGAAACTCTGGATTCTGACAGAGGGCCAAGAGACTTCGACCAGCGCACAAAAATGGAGGCTCTAGACCCTTCCAGAGCCGAGATATCGGATGTCAAAGTTTTGACCTGAAAAAAAAAACATAAGGGGTAACACTGTCGTTTTTGGCCGAAATTTTGACCCCCTCCGATCTTCTTGAAACTCTGGATTCTGACAGAGGGCCACGAGATTTCGACCAGCGCGCAAAAATGGAGGCTCTAGACCCTTCCAGAGCCGAGATATCGGATGTCAAAGTTTTGACCTGAAAAAAAAAACATAAGGGGTAACACTGTCGTTTTTGGCCGAAATTTTGACCCCCTCCGATCTTCTTGAAACTCTGGATTCTGACAGAGGGCCGCGAGACTTCGACCAGCACGCAAAAATGGAGGCTCTAGACCCTTCCAGAGCCGAGATATCAGACGTCAAAGTTTTGACCCGAAAAAAAAAACATAAGGGGTAACACTGTCGTTTTTGGCCGAAATTTTGACCCCCTCCGATCTTCTTGAAACTCTGGATTCTGACAGAGGGCCACGAGACTTCGACCAGCGCGCAAAAATGGAGGCTCTAGACCTTTCCAGAGCCGAGATATCGGATGTCAAAGTTTTGACCAGAAAAAAAAAACATAAGGGGTAACACTGTCGTTTTTGGCCGAAATTTTGACCCCCTCCGATCTTCTTGAAACTCTGGATTCTGACAGAGGGCCACGAGACTTCGACCAGCGCGCAAAAATGGAGGCTCTAGACCCTTCCAGAGCCGAGATATCGGATGTCACAGTTTTGACCAGAAAAAAAAACATAAGGGGTAACACTGTTGTTTTTGGCCGAAATTTTGACCCCCTCCGATCTTCTTGAAACTCTGGATTCTGACAGAGGGCCACGAGACTTCGACCAGCGCGCAAAAATGGAGGCTCTAGACCCTTCCAGAGCCGAGATATCGGATGTCAAAGTTTTGACCTGAAAAAAAAAAAAACCATAAGGGGTAACACTGTTGTTTTTGGCTGAAATTTTGACCCCCTCCGATCTTCTTGAAACTCTGGATTCTGACAGAGGGCCAAGAGACTTCGACC
The DNA here is from genome assembly GCA_038021265.1 of Cyprinella venusta. NCBI lineage: Eukaryota > Metazoa > Chordata > Actinopteri > Cypriniformes > Leuciscidae > Cyprinella > Cyprinella venusta. The sequence goes on along the minus strand of CM075872.1, from coordinate 31,909,521 downwards.
AGCGCGCAAAAATGGAGGCTCTAGAACCTTCCAGAGCCGAGATATCGGATGTCAAAGTTTTGACCCGAAAAAAAAAAACATAAGGGGTAACACTGTCGTTTTTGGCCGAAATTTTGACCCCCTCCGATCTTCTTGAAACTCTGGATTCTGACAGAGGGCCACGAGACTTCGACCAGCACGCAAAAATGGAGGCTCTAGACCCTTCCAGAGCCGAGATATCAGACGTCAAAGTTTTGACCCGAAAAAAAAAACATAAGGGGTAACACTGTCGTTTTTGGCCGAAATTTTGACCCCCTCCGATCTTCTTGAAACTCTGGATTCTGACAGAGGGCCACGAGACTTCGACCAGCACGCAAAAATGGAGGCTCTAGACCCTTCCAGAGCCGAGATATCAGACGTCAAAGTTTTGACCAGAAAAAAAAACATAAGGGGTAACACTGTCGTTTTTGGCCGAAATTTTGACCCCCTCCGATCTTCTTGAAACTCTGGATTCTGACAGAGGGCCACGAGACTTCGACCAGCGCGCAAAAATGGAGGCTCTAGACCCTTCCAGAGCCGAGATATCGGATGTCAAAGTTTTGACCCGAAAAAAAAAAAACATAAGGGGTAACACTGTCGTTTTTGGCCAAAATTTTGACCCCCTCCGATCTTCTTGAAACTCTGGATTCTGACAGAGGGCCACGAGACTTCGACCAGCGCGCAAAAATGGAGGCTCTAGACCCTTCCAGAGCCGAGATATCGGATGTCAAATTTTTGACCTGAAAAAAAAAAAACATAAGGGGTAACACTGTCGTTTTTGGCCGAAATTTTGACCCCCTCCGATCTTCTTGAAACTCTGGATTCTGACAGAGGGCCACGAGACTTCGACCAGCGCGCAAAAATGGAGGCTCTAGACCCTTCCAGAGCCGAGATATCGGATGTCAAATTTTTGACCTGAAAAAAAAACATAAGGGGTAACACTGTTGTTTTTGGCCGAAATTTTGACCCCCTCCGATCTTCTTGAAACTCTGGATTCTGACAGAGGGCCAAGAGACTTCGACCAGCGCGCAAAAATGGAGGCTCTAGACCCTTCCAGAGCCGAGATATCGGATGTCAAAGTTTTGACCCGAAAAAAAAAAACATAAGGGGTAACACTGTCGTTTTTGGCCGAAATTTTGACCCCCTCCGATCTTCTTGAAACTCTGGATTCTGACAGAGGGCCACGAGACTTCAACCAGCGCGCAAAAATGGAGGCTCTAGACCCTTCCAGAGCCGAGATATCGAATGTCAAAGTTTTGACCTGAAAAAAAAAACATAAGGGGTAACACTGTCGTTTTTGGCCGAAATTTTGACCCCCTCCGATCTTCTTGAAACTCTGGATTCTGACAGAGGGCCACGAGACTTCGACCAGCGCGCAAAAATGGAGGCTCTAGACCCTTCCAGAGCCGAGATATCGGATGTCAAAGTTTTGACCTGAAAAAAAAAAAACATAAGGGGTAACACTGTCGTTTTTGGCCGAAATTTTGACCCCCTCCGATCTTCTTGAAACTCTGGATTCTGACAGAGGGCCACGAAACTTCGACCAGCGCACAAAAATGGAGGCTCTAGACCCTTCCACAGCCGAGATATCGGATGTCAAAGTTTTGACCCGAAAAAAAAACATAAGGGGTAACACTGTCGTTTTTGGCCAAAATTTTGACCCCCTCCGATCTTCTTGAAACTCTGGATTCTGACAGAGGGCCACGAGACTTCAACCAGCGCGCAAAAATGGAGGCTCTAGACCCTTCCAGAGCCGAGATATCGAATGTCAAAGTTTTGACCTGAAAAAAAAAAACATAAGGGGTAACACTGTCGTTTTTGGCCGAAATTTTGACCCCCTCCGATCTTCTTGAAACTCTGGATTCTGACAGAGGGCCACGAGACTTCGACCAGCGCGCAAAAATGGAGGCTCTAGACCCTTCCAGAGCCGAGATATCGGATGTCAAAATTTTGACCTGAAAAAAAAAACATAAGGGGTAACACTGTCGTTTTTGGCCGAAATTTTGACCCCCTCCGATCTTCTTGAAACTCTGGATTCTGACAGAGGGCCACGAGACTTCGACCAGCACGCAAAAATGGAGGCTCTAGACCCTTCCAGAGCCGAGATATCAGACGTCAAAGTTTTGACCAGAAAAAAAAACATAAGGGGTAACACTGTCATTTTTGGCCGAAATTTTGACCCCCTCCGATCTTCTTGAAACTCTGGATTCTGACAGAGGGCCACGAGACTTCGACCAGCGCGCAAAAATGGAGGCTCTAGACCCTTCCAGAGCCGAGATATCGGATGTCAAAGTTTTGACCGGAAAAAAAAAAAACATAAGGGGTAACACTGTCGTTTTTGGCCAAAATTTTGACCCCCTCCGATCTTCTTGAAACTCTGGATTCTGACAGAGGGCCACGAGACTTCGACCAGCGCGCAAAAATGGAGGCTCTAGACCCTTCCAGAGCCGAGATATCGGATGTCAAATTTTTGACCTGAAAAAAAAAAACATAAGGGGTAACACTGTCGTTTTTGGCCGAAATTTTGACCCCCTCCGATCTTCTTGAAACTCTGGATTCTGACAGAGGGCCACGAGACTTCGACCAGCGCGCAAAAATGGAGGCTCTAGACCCTTCCAGAGCCGAGATATCGGATGTCAAATTTTTGACCTGAAAAAAAAACATAAGGGGTAACACTGTTGTTTTTGGCCGAAATTTTGACCCCCTCCGATCTACTTGAAACTCTGGATTCTGACAGAGGGCCAAGAGACTTCGACCAGCGCGCAAAAATGGAGGCTCTAGACCCTTCCAGAGCCGAGATATCGGAGGTCAAAGTTTTGACCTGAAAAAAAAACATAAGGGGTAACACTGTCGTTTTTGGCCGAAATTTTGACCCCCTCCAATCTTCTTGAAACTCTGGATTTTGACAGAGGGCCACGAGACTTCGAACAGCGCGCAAAAATGGAGGCTCTAGACCCTTCCAGAGCCGAGATATCGGACGTCAAAGTTTTGACCCGAAAAAAAAACATAAGGGGTAACACTGTTGTTTTTGGCCGAAATTTTGACCCCCTCCGATCTTCTTGAAACTCTGGATTCTGACAGAGGGCCACGAGACTTCGACCAGCGCGCAAAAATGGAGGCTCTAGACCCTTCCAGAGCCGAGATATCGGATGTCAAAGTTTTGACCTGAAAAAAAACATAAGGGGTAACACTGTCGTTTTTGGCCGAAATTTTGACCCCCTCCGATCTTCTTGAAACTCTGGATTCTGACAGAGGGCCACGAGACTTCGACCAGCGCGCAAAAATGGAGGCTCTAGACCCTTCCAGAGCCGAGATATCGGATGTCAAAGTTTTGACCTGAAAAAAAAACATAAGGGGTAACACTGTCGTTTTTGGCCGAAATTTTGACCCCCTCCGATCTTCTTGAAACTCTGGATTCTGACAGAGGGCCACGAGACTTCGACCAGCGCGCAAAAATGGAGGCTCTAGACCCTTCCAGAGCCGAGATATCGGATGTCACAGTTTTGACCTGAAAAAAAAACATAAGGGGTAACACTGTCGTTTTTGGCCGAAATTTTGACCCCCTCCGATCTTCTTGAAACTCTGGATTCTGACAGAGGGCCACAAGATTTCACCCAGCGCGCAAAAATGGAGGCTCTAGACCCTTCCAGAGCCGAGATATCGGATGTCACAGTTTTGACCTGAAAAAAAAAACATAAGGGGTAACACTGTCGTTTTTGGCCGAAATTTTGACCCCCTCCGATCTTCTTGAAACTCTGGATTCTGACAGAGGGCCGCGAGACTTCGACCAGCACGCAAAAATGGAGGCTCTAGACCCTTCCAGAGCCGAGATATCAGACGTCAAAGTTTTGACCCGAAAAAAAAAACATAAGGGGTAACACTGTCGTTTTTGGCCGAAATTTTGACCCCCTCCGATCTTCTTGAAACTCTGGATTCTGACAGAGGGCCACGAGACTTCGACCAGCGCGCAAAAATGGAGGCTCTAGACCTTTCCAGAGCCGAGATATCGGATGTCAAAGTTTTGACCAGAAAAAAAAAACATAAGGGGTAACACTGTCGTTTTTGGCCGAAATTTTGACCCCCTCCGATCTTCTTGAAACTCTGGATTCTGACAGAGGGCCACGAGACTTCGACCAGCGCGCAAAAATGGAGGCTCTAGACCCTTCCAGAGCCGAGATATCGGATGTCACAGTTTTGACCAGAAAAAAAAACATAAGGGGTAACACTGTTGTTTTTGGCCGAAATTTTGACCCCCTCCGATCTTCTTGAAACTCTGGATTCTGACAGAGGGCCACGAGACTTCGACCAGCGCGCAAAAATGGAGGCTCTAGACCCTTCCAGAGCCGAGATATCGGATGTCAAAGTTTTGACCTGAAAAAAAAAAAAACCATAAGGGGTAACACTGTTGTTTTTGGCTGAAATTTTGACCCCCTCCGATCTTCTTGAAACTCTGGATTCTGACAGAGGGCCAAGAGACTTCGACCAGCGCGCAAAAATGGAGGCTCTAGAACCTTCCAGAGCCGAGATATCGGATGTCAAAGTTTTGACCCGAAAAAAAAAAACATAAGGGGTAACACTGTCGTTTTTGGCCGAAATTTTGACCCCCTCCGATCTTCTTGAAACTCTGGATTCTGACAGAGGGCCACGAGACTTCGACCAGCACGCAAAAATGGAGGCTCTAGACCCTTCCAGAGCCGAGATATCAGACGTCAAAGTTTTGACCCGAAAAAAAAAACATAAGGGGTAACACTGTCGTTTTTGGCCGAAATTTTGACCCCCTCCGATCTTCTTGAAACTCTGGATTCTGACAGAGGGCCACGAGACTTCGACCAGCACGCAAAAATGGAGGCTCTAGACCCTTCCAGAGCCGAGATATCAGACGTCAAAGTTTTGACCAGAAAAAAAAACATAAGGGGTAACACTGTCGTTTTTGGCCGAAATTTTGACCCCCTCCGATCTTCTTGAAACTCTGGATTCTGACAGAGGGCCACGAGACTTCGACCAGCGCGCAAAAATGGAGGCTCTAGACCCTTCCAGAGCCGAGATATCGGATGTCAAAGTTTTGACCCGAAAAAAAAAAAACATAAGGGGTAACACTGTCGTTTTTGGCCAAAATTTTGACCCCCTCCGATCTTCTTGAAACTCTGGATTCTGACAGAGGGCCACGAGACTTCGACCAGCGTGCAAAAATGGAGGCTCTAGACCCTTCCAGAGCCGAGATATCGGATGTCAAATTTTTGACCTGAAAAAAAAAAAACATAAGGGGTAACACTGTCGTTTTTGGCCGAAATTTTGACCCCCTCCGATCTTCTTGAAACTCTGGATTCTGACAGAGGGCCACGAGACTTCGACCAGCGCGCAAAAATGGAGGCTCTAGACCCTTCCAGAGCCGAGATATCGGATGTCAAATTTTTGACCTGAAAAAAAAACATAAGGGGTAACACTGTTGTTTTTGGCCGAAATTTTGACCCCCTCCGATCTTCTTGAAACTCTGGATTCTGACAGAGGGCCAAGAGACTTCGACCAGCGCGCAAAAATGGAGGCTCTAGACCCTTCCAGAGCCGAGATATCGGAGGTCAAAGTTTTGACCTGAAAAAAAAACATAAGGGGTAACACTGTCGTTTTTGGCCGAAATTTTGACCCCCTCCGATCTTCTTGAAACTCTGGATTCTGACAGAGGGCCACGAGACTTCGACCAGCGTGCAAAAATGGAGGCTCTAGACCCTTCCAGAGCCGAGATATCGGATGTCAAAGTTTTGACCTGAAAAAAAAAACATAAGGGGTAACACTGTCATTTTTGGCCAAAATTTTGACCCCCTCCGATCTTCTTGAAACTCTGGATTCTGACAGAGGGCCACGAGACTTCGACCAGCGCGCAAAAATGGAGGCTCTAGACCCTTCCAGAGCCGAGATATCGGATGTCAAAGTTTTGACCTGAAAAAAAAACATAAGGGGTAACACTGTTGTTTTTGGCCGAAATTTTGACCCCCTCCGATCTTCTTGAAACTCTGGATTCTGACAGAGGCCCACGAGACTTCGACCAGCGCGCAAAAATGGAGGCTCTAGACCCTTCCAGAGCCGAGATATCGGATGTCAAATTTTTGACCTGAAAAAAAAAAACATAAGGGGTAACACTGTCGTTTTTGGCCGAAATTTTGACCCCCTCCAATCTTCTTGAAACTCTGGATTTTGACAGAGGGCCACGAGACTTCGAACAGCGCGCAAAAATGGAGGCTCTAGACCCTTCCAGAGCCGAGATATCGGACGTCAAAGTTTTGACCCGAAAAAAAAAAACATAAGGGGTAACACTGTTGTTTTTGGCCGAAATTTTGACCCCCTCCGATCTTCTTGAAACTCTGGATTCTGACAGAGGGCCACGAGACTTCGACCAGCGCGGAAAAATGGAGGCTCTAGACCCTTCCAGAGCCGAGATATCGGATGTCAAAGTTTTGACCTGAAAAAAAACATAAGGGGTAACACTGTCGTTTTTGGCCGAAATTTTGACCCCCTCCGATCTTCTTGAAACTCTGGATTCTGACAGAGGGCCAAGAGACTTCGACCAGCGCGCAAAAATGGAGGCTCTAGACCCTTCCAGAGCCGAGATATCGGATGTCAAAGTTTTGACCCGAAAAAAAAAAACATAAGGGGTAACACTGTCGTTTTTGGCCGAAATTTTGACCCCCTCCGATCTTCTTGAAACTCTGGATTCTGACAGAGGGCCACGAGACTTCGACCAGCGCGCAAAAATGGAGGCTCTAGACCCTTCCAGAGCCGAGATATCGGATGTCAAAGTTTTGACCTGAAAAAAAAACATAAGGGGTAACACTGTCGTTTTTGGCCGAAATTTTGACCCCCTCCGATCTTCTTGAAACTCTGGATTCTGACAGAGGGCCACGAGACTTCGACCAGCGTGCAAAAATGGAGGCTCTAGACCCTTCCAGAGCCGAGATATCGGATGTCAAAGTTTTGACCTGAAAAAAAAATCATAAGGGGTAACACTGTCGTTTTTGGCCGAAATTTGGACCCCCTCCGATCTTCTTGAAACTCTGGATTCTGACAGAGGGCCACGAGACTTCGACCAGCGCGCAAAAATGGAGGCTCTAGACCCTTCCAGAGCCGAGATATCGGATGTCAAAGTTTTGACCTGAAAAAAAAACATAAGGGGTAACACTGTCGTTTTTGGCCGAAATTTTGACCCCCTCCGATCTTCTTGAAACTCTGGATTCTGACAGAGGGCCACGAGACTTCGACCAGCGCGCAAAAATGGAGGCTCTAGACCCTTCCAGAGCCGAGATATCGGATGTCAAAGTTTTGACCTGAAAAAAAAAACATAAGGGGTAACACTGTTGTTTTTCGCTGAAATTTTGACCCCCTCCGATCTTCTTGAAACTCTGGATTCTGACAGAGGGCCAAGAGACTTCGACCAGCGCGCAAAAATGGAGGCTCTAGACCCTTCCAGAGCCGAGATATCGGATGTCAAAGTTTTGACCCGAAAAAAAAAAAACATAAGGGGTAACACTGTCGTTTTTGGCCGAAATTTTGACCCCCTCCGATCTTCTTGAAACTCTGGATTCTGACAGAGGGCCACGAGACTTCGACCAGCACGCAAAAATGGAGGTTCTAGACCCTTCCAGAGCCGAGATATCAGACGTCAAAGTTTTGACCCGAAATAAAAACATAAGGGGTAACACTGTCGTTTTTGGCCGAAATTTTGACCCCCTCCGATCTTCTTGAAACTCTGGATTCTGACAGAGGGCCACGAAACTTCGACCAGCGCGCAAAAATGGAGGCTCTAGACCCTTCCACAGCCGAGATATCGGATGTCAAAGTTTTGACCCGAAAAAAAAAACATAAGGGGTAACACTGTCGTTTTTGGCCAAAATTTTGACCCCCTCCGATCTTCTTGAAACTCTGGATTCTGACAGAGGGCCACGAGACTTCGACTAGCGCGCAAAAATGGAGGCTCTAGACCCTTCCAGAGCCGAGATATCGAATGTCAAAGTTTTGACCTGAAAAAAAAACATAAGGGGTAACACTGTCGTTTTTGGCCGAAATTTTGACCCCCTCCGATCTTCTTGAAACTCTGGATTCTGACAGAGGGCCACGAGACTTCGACCAGCGCGCAAAAATGGAGGCTCTAGACCCTTCCAGAGCCGAGATATCGGATGTCAAAGTTTTGACCTGAAAAAAAAACATAAGGGGTAACACTGTCGTTTTTGGCCGAAATTTTGACCCCCTCCGATCTTCTTGAAACTCTGGATTCTGACAGAGGGCCACGAGACTTCGACCAGCACGCAAAAATGGAGGCTCTAGACCCTTCCAGAGCCGAGATATCAGACGTCAAAGTTTTGACCCGAAAAAAAAAACATAAGGGGTAACACTGTCGTTTTTGGCCGAAATTTTGACCCCCTCCGATCTTCTTGAAACTCTGGATTCTGACAGAGGGCCACGAGACTTCGACCAGCGCGCAAAAATGGAGGCTCTAGACCCTTCCAGAGCCGAGATATCGGATGTCAAATTTTTGACCTGAAAAAAAAAAACATAAGGGGTAACACTGTCGTTTTTGGCCGAAATTTTGACCCCCTCCGATCTTCTTGAAACTCTGGATTCTGACAGAGGGCCACGAGACTTCGACCAGCGCGCAAAAATGGAGGCTCTAGACCCTTCCAGAGCCGAGATATCGGATGTCAAATTTTTGACCTGAAAAAAAACATAAGGGGTAACACTGTTGTTTTTGGCCGAAATTTTGACCCCCTCCGATCTTCTTGAAACTCTGGATTCTGACAGAGGGCCAAGAGACTTCGACCAGCGCGCAAAAATGGAGGCTCTAGACCCTTCCAGAGCCGAGATATCGGATGTCAAAGTTTTGACCCGAAAAAAAAAAAACATAAGGGGTAACACTGTCGTTTTTGGCCGAAATTTTGACCCCCTCCGATCTTCTTGAAACTCTGGATTCTGACAGAGGGCCACGAGACTTCGACCAGCGCGCAAAAATGGAGGCTCTAGACCCTTCCAGAGCCGAGATATCGGATGTCAAAGTTTTTACCTGAAAAAAAAACATAAGGGGTAACACTGTCGTTTTTGGCCGAAATTTTGACCCCCTCCGATCTTCTTGAAACTCTGGATTCTGACAGAGGGCCACGAGATTTCGACCAGCGCGCAAAAATGGAGGCTCTAGACCCTTCCAGAGCCGAGATATCGGATGTCAAAGTTTTGACCTGAAAAAAAAAAACATAAGGGGTAACACTGTCGTTTTTGGCCGAAATTTTGACCCCCTCCGATCTTCTTGAAACTCTGGATTCTGACAGAGGGCCACGAGACTTCGACCAGCGCGCAAAAATGGAGGCTCTAGACCCTTCCAGAGCCGAGATATCAGATGTCAAAGTTTTGACCTGAAAAAAAAACATAAGGGGTAACACTGTCGTTTTTGGCCGAAATTTTGAACCCCTCCGATCTTCTTGAAACTCTGGATTCTGACAGAGGGCCACGAGACTTCGACCAGCGCGCAAAAATGGAGGCTCTAGACCCTTCCAGAGCCGAGATATCGGATGTCAAAGTTTTGACCTGAAAAAAAAAAACATAAGGGGTAACACTGTTGTTTTTGGCTGAAATTTTGACCCCCTCCGATCTTCTTGAAACTCTGGATTCTGACAGAGGGCCACGAAACTTCGACCAGCGCACAAAAATGGAGGCTCTAGACCCTTCCACAGCCGAGATATCGGATGTCAAAGTTTTGACCCGAAAAAAAAAACATAAGGGGTAACACTGTTGTTTTTGGCCGAAATTTTGACCCCCTCCGATCTTCTTGAAACTCTGGATTCTGACAGAGGGCCAAGAGACTTCGACCAGCGCACAAAAATGGAGGCTCTAGACCCTTCCAGAGCCGAGATATCGGATGTCAAAGTTTTGACCTGAAAAAAAAAACATAAGGGGTAACACTGTCGTTTTTGGCCGAAATTTTGACCCCCTCCGATCTTCTTGAAACTCTGGATTCTGACAGAGGGCCACGAGATTTCGACCAGCGCGCAAAAATGGAGGCTCTAGACCCTTCCAGAGCCGAGATATCGGATGTCAAAGTTTTGACCTGAAAAAAAAAACATAAGGGGTAACACTGTCGTTTTTGGCCGAAATTTTGACCCCCTCCGATCTTCTTGAAACTCTGGATTCTGACAGAGGGCCACGAGACTTCGACCAGCGCGCAAAAATGGAGGCTCTAGACCCTTCCAGAGCCGAGATATCAGATGTCAAAGTTTTGACCTGAAAAAAAAACATAAGGGGTAACACTGTCGTTTTTGGCCGAAATTTTGAACCCCTCCGATCTTCTTGAAACTCTGGATTCTGACAGAGGGCCACGAGACTTCGACCAGCGCGCAAAAATGGAGGCTCTAGACCCTTCCAGAGCCGAGATATCGGATGTCAAAGTTTTGACCTGAAAAAAAAAAACATAAGGGGTAACACTGTTGTTTTTGGCTGAAATTTTGACCCCCTCCGATCTTCTTGAAACTCTGGATTCTGACAGAGGGCCACGAAACTTCGACCAGCGCACAAAAATGGAGGCTCTAGACCCTTCCACAGCCGAGATATCGGATGTCAAAGTTTTGACCCGAAAAAAAAAAACATAAGGGGTAACACTGTTGTTTTTGGCCGAAATTTTGACCCCCTCCGATCTTCTTGAAACTCTGGATTCTGACAGAGGGCCACGAGACTTCGACCAGCGTGCAAAAATGGAGGCTCTAGACCCTTCCAGAGCCGAGATATCGGATGTCAAAGTTTTGACCTGAAAAAAAAACATAAGGGGTAACACTGTCGTTTTTGGCCGAAATTTTGACCCCCTCCGATCTTCTTGAAACTCTGGATTCTGACAGAGGGCCACGAGATTTCGACCAGCGCGCAAAAATGGAGGCTCTAGACCCTTCCAGAGCCGAGATATCGGATGTCAAAGTTTTGACCTGAAAAAAAAAAACATAAGGGGTAACACTGTCATTTTTGGCCGAAATTTTGACCCCCTCCGATCTTCTTGAAACTCTGGATTCTGACAGAGGGCCACGAAACTTCGACCAGCGCACAAAAATGGAGGCTCTAGACCCTTCCACAGCCGAGATATCGGATGTCAAAGTTTTGACCCGAAAAAAAAAACATAAGGGGTAACACTGTCGTTTTTGGCCAAAATTTTGACCCCCTCCGATCTTCTTGAAACTCTGGATTCTGACAGAGGGCCACGAGACTTCAACCAGCGCGCAAAAATGGAGGCTCTAGACCCTTCCAGAGCCGAGATATCGAATGTCAAAGTTTTGACCTGAAAAAAAAAAACATAAGGGGTAACACTGTCGTTTTTGGCCGAAATTTTGACCCCCTCCGATCTTCTTGAAACTCTGGATTCTGACAGAGGGCCACGAGACTTCGACCAGCGCGCAAAAATGGAGGCTCTAGACCCTTCCAGAGCCGAGATATCGGATGTCAAAATTTTGACCTGAAAAAAAAAACATAAGGGGTAACACTGTCGTTTTTGGCCGAAATTTTGACCCCCTCCGATCTTCTTGAAACTCTGGATTCTGACAGAGGGCCACGAGACTTCGACCAGCACGCAAAAATGGAGGCTCTAGACCCTTCCAGAGCCGAGATATCAGACGTCAAAGTTTTGACCAGAAAAAAAAACATAAGGGGTAACACTGTCGTTTTTGGCCGAAATTTTGACCCCCTCCGATCTTCTTGAAACTCTGGATTCTGACAGAGGGCCACGAGACTTCGACCAGCGCGCAAAAATGGAGGCTCTAGACCCTTCCAGAGCCGAGATATCGGATGTCAAAGTTTTGACCCGAAAAAAAAAACATAAGGGGTAACACTGTCGTTTTTGGCCAAAATTTTGACCCCCTCCGATCTTCTTGAAACTCTGGATTCTGACAGAGGGCCACGAGACTTCGACCAGCGCGCAAAAATGGAGGCTCTAGACCCTTCCAGAGCCGAGATATCGGAGGTCAAAGTTTTGACCTGAAAAAAAAAAACATAAGGGGTAACACTGTCGTTTTTGGCCGAAATTTTGACCCCCTCCGATCTTCTTGAAACTCTGGATTCTGACAGAGGGCCACGAGACTTCGACCAGCGCGCAAAAATGGAGGCTCTAGACCCTTCCAGAGCCGAGATATCGGATGTCAAATTTTTGACCTGAAAAAAAAACATAAGGGGTAACACTGTTGTTTTTGGCCGAAATTTTGACCCCCTCCGATCTTCTTGAAACTCTGGATTCTGACAGAGGGCCAAGAGACTTCGACCAGCGCGCAAAAATGGAGGCTCTAGACCCTTCCAGAGCCGAGATATCGGAGGTCAAAGTTTTGACCTGAAAAAAAAACATAAGGGGTAACACTGTCGTTTTTGGCCGAAATTTTGAACCCCTCCGATCTTCTTGAAACTCTGGATTCTGACAGAGGGCCACGAGACTTCGACCAGCGTGCAAAAATGGAGGCTCTAGACCCTTCCAGAGCCGAGATATCGGATGTCAAAGTTTTGACCTGAAAAAAAAACATAAGGGGTAACACTGTCATTTTTGGCCGAAATTTTGACCCCCTCCGATCTTCTTGAAACTCTGGATTCTGACAGAGGGCCACGAGACTTCGACCAGCGCGCAAAAATGGAGGCTCTAGACCCTTCCAGAGCCGAGATATCGGATGTCAAAGTTTTGACCTGAAAAAAAAACATAAGGGGTAACACTGTCGTTTTTGGCCGAAATTTTGACCCCCTCCGATCTTCTTGAAACTCTGGATTCTGACAGAGGGCCACGAGACTTCGACCAGCGCGCAAAAATGGAGGCTCTAGACCCTTCCAGAGCCGAGATATCGGATGTCAAAGTTTTGACCTGAAAAAAAAACATAAGGGGTAACACTGTCGTTTTTGGCCGAAATTTTGACCCCCTCCAATCTTCTTGAAACTCTGGATTTTGACAGAGGGCCACGAGACTTCGAACAGCGCGCAAAAATGGAGGCTCTAGACCCTTCCAGAGCCGAGATATCGGACGTCAAAGTTTTGACCCGAAAAAAAAACATAAGGGGTAACACTGTTGTTTTTGGCCGAAATTTTGACCCCCTCCGATCTTCTTGAAACTCTGGATTCTGACAGAGGGCCACGAGACTTCGACCAGCGCGCAAAAATGGAGGCTCTAGACCCTTCCAGAGCCGAGATATCGGATGTCAAAGTTTTGACCTGAAAAAAAAACATAAGGGGTAACACTGTCGTTTTTGGCCGAAATTTTGACCCCCTCCGATCTTCTTGAAACTCTGGATTCTGACAGAGGGCCACGAGACTTCGACCAGCGCGCAAAAATGGAGGCTCTAGACCCTTCCAGAGCCGAGATATCGGATGTCACAGTTTTGACCCGAAAAAAAAAAAACATAAGGGGTAACACTGTCGTTTTTGGCCAAAATTTTGACCCCCTTCCGATCTTCTTGAAACTCTGGATTCTGACAGAGGGCCACGAGACTTCGACCAGCGCGCAAAAATGGAGGCTCTAGACCCTTCCAGAGCCGAGATATCGGATGTCAAATTTTTGACCTGAAAAAAAAAAACATAAGGGGTAACACTGTCGTTTTTGGCCGAAATTTTGACCCCCTCCGATCTTCTTGAAACTCTGGATTCTGACAGAGGGCCACGAGACTTCGACCAGCGCGCAAAAATGGAGGCTCTAGACCCTTCCAGAGCCGAGATATCGGATGTCAAATTTTTGACCTGAAAAAAAAAAACATAAGGGGTAACACTGTTGTTTTTGGCCGAAATTTTGACCCCCTCCGATCTTCTTGAAACTCTGGATTCTGACAGAGGGCCAAGAGACTTCGACCAGCGCGCAAAAATGGAGGCTCTAAACCCTTCCAGAGCCGAGATATCGGAGGTCAAAGTTTTGACCTGAAAAAAAAACATAAGGGGTAACACTGTCGTTTTTGGCCGAAATTTTGACCCCCTCCGATCTTCTTGAAACTCTGGATTCTGACAGAGGGCCACGAGACTTCGACCAGCGTGCAAAAATGGAGGCTCTAGACCCTTCCAGAGCCGAGATATCGGATGTCAAAGTTTTGACCTGAAAAAAAAAACATAAGGGGTAACACTGTCATTTTTGGCCGAAATTTTGACCCCCTCCGATCTTCTTGAAACTCTGGATTCTGACAGAGGGCCACGAGACTTCGACCAGCGCGCAAAAATGGAGGCTCTAGACCCGTCCAGAGCCGAGATATCGGACGTCAAAGTTTTGACCCGAAAAAAAAACATAAGGGGTAACACTGTTGTTTTTGGCCGAAATTTTGACCCCCTCCGATCTTCTTGAAACTCTGGATTCTGACAGAGGGCCACGAGACTTCGACCAGCGCGCAAAAATGGAGGCTCTAGACCCTTCCAGAGCCGAGATATCGGATGTCAAAGTTTTGACCTGAAAAAAAACATAAGGGGTAACACTGTCGTTTTTGGCCGAAATTTTGACCCCCTCCGATCTTCTTGAAACTCTGGATTCTGACAGAGGGCCACGAGACTTCGACCAGCGTGCAAAAATGGAGGCTCTAGACCCTTCCAGAGCCGAGATATCGGATGTCAAAGTTTTGACCTGAAAAAAAAAACATAAGGGGTAACACTGTCATTTTTGGCCGAAATTTTGACCCCCTCCGATCTTCTTGAAACTCTGGATTCTGACAGAGGGCCACGAGACTTCGACCAGCGCGCAAAAATGGAGGCTCTAGACCCTTCCAGAGCCGAGATATCGGATGTCAAAGTTTTGACCTGAAAAAAAACATAAGGGGTAACACTGTCGTTTTTGGCCGAAATTTTGACCCCCTCCGATCTTCTTGAAACTCTGGATTCTGACAGAGGGCCACGAGACTTCGACCAGCGCGCAAAAATGGAGGCTCTAGACCCTTCCAGAGCCGAGATATCGGATGTCAAAGTTTTGACCTGAAAAAAAAACATAAGGGGTAACACTGTCGTTTTTGGCCGAAATTTTGACCCCCTCCAATCTTCTTGAAACTCTGGATTTTGACAGAGGGCCACGAGACTTCGAACAGCGCGCAAAAATGGAGGCTCTAGACCCTTCCAGAGCCGAGATATCGGACGTCAAAGTTTTGACCCGAAAAAAAAACATAAGGGGTAACACTGTTGTTTTTGGCCGAAATTTTGACCCCCTCCGATCTTCTTGAAACTCTGGATTCTGACAGAGGGCCACGAGACTTCGACCAGCGCGCAAAAATGGAGGCTCTAGACCCTTCCAGAGCCGAGATATCGGATGTCAAAGTTTTGACCTGAAAAAAAACATAAGGGGTAACACTGTCGTTTTTGGCCGAAATTTTGACCCCCTCCGATCTTCTTGAAACTCTGGATTCTGACAGAGGGCCACGAGACTTCGACCAGAGCGCAAAAATGGAGGCTCTAGACCCTTCCAGAGCCGAGATATCGGATGTCAAAGTTTTGACCTGAAAAAAAACATAAGGGGTAACACTGTCGTTTTTGGCCGAAATTTTGACCCCCTCCGATCTTCTTGAAACTCTGGATTCTGACAGAGGGCCACGAGACTTCGACCAGCGCGCAAAAATGGAGGCTCTAGACCCTTCCAGAGCCGAGATATCGGATGTCACAGTTTTGACCTGAAAAAAAAACATAAGGGGTAACACTGTCGTTTTTGGCCGAAATTTTGACCCCCTCCGATCTTCTTGAAACTCTGGATTCTGACAGAGGGCCACGAGATTTCACCCAGCGCGCAAAAATGGAGGCTCTAGACCCTTCCAGAGCCGAGATATCGGATGTCACAGTTTTGACCTGAAAAAAAAAACATAAGGGGTAACACTGTCGTTTTTGGCCGAAATTTTGACCCCCTCCGATCTTCTTGAAACTCTGGATTCTGACAGAGGGCCACGAGACTTCGACCAGCACGCAAAAATGGAGGCTCTAGACCCTTCCAGAGCCGAGATATCAGACGTCAAAGTTTTGACCCGAAAAAAAAAAACATAAGGGGTAACACTGTCGTTTTTGGCCGAAATTTTGACCCCCTCCGATCTTCTTGAAACTCTGGATTCTGACAGAGGGCCACGAGACTTCGACCAGCGCGCAAAAATGGACGCTCTAGACCCTTCCAGAGCCGAGATATCGGATGTCAAAGTTTTGACCTGAAAAAAAACATAAGGGGTAACACTGTCGTTTTTGGCCGAAATTTTGACCCCCTCCGATCTTCTTGAAACTCTGGATTCTGACAGAGGGCCACGAGACTTCGACCAGCGCGCAAAAATGGAGGCTCTAGACCCTTCCAGAGCCGAGATATCGGATGTCAAAGTTTTGACCTGAAAAAAAAACATAAGGGGTAACACTGTCGTTTTTGGCCGAAATTTTGACCCCCTCCAATCTTCTTGAAACTCTGGATTTTGACAGAGGGCCACGAGACTTCGAACAGCGCGCAAAAATGGAGGCTCTAGACCCTTCCAGAGCCGAGATATCGGACGTCAAAGTTTTGACCCGAAAAAAAAACATAAGGGGTAACACTGTTGTTTTTGGCCGAAATTTTGACCCCCTCCGATCTTCTTGAAACTCTGGATTCTGACAGAGGGCCACGAGACTTCGACCAGCGCGCAAAAATGGAGGCTCTAGACCCTTCCAGAGCCGAGATATCGGATGTCAAAGTTTTGACCTGAAAAAAAACATAAGGGGTAACACTGTCGTTTTTGGCCGAAATTTTGACCCCCTCCGATCTTCTTGAAACTCTGGATTCTGACAGAGGGCCACGAGACTTCGACCAGAGCGCAAAAATGGAGGCTCTAGACCCTTCCAGAGCCGAGATATCGGATGTCAAAGTTTTGACCTGAAAAAAAACATAAGGGGTAACACTGTCGTTTTTGGCCGAAATTTTGACCCCCTCCGATCTTCTTGAAACTCTGGATTCTGACAGAGGGCCACGAGACTTCGACCAGCGCGCAAAAATGGAGGCTCTAGACCCTTCCAGAGCCGAGATATCGGATGTCACAGTTTTGACCTGAAAAAAAAAACATAAGGGGTAACACTGTCGTTTTTGGCCGAAATTTTGACCCCCTCCGATCTTCTTGAAACTCTGGATTCTGACAGAGGGCCACGAGATTTCACCCAGCGCGCAAAAATGGAGGCTCTAGACCCTTCCAGAGCCGAGATATCGGATGTCACAGTTTTGACCTGAAAAAAAAAACATAAGGGGTAACACTGTCGTTTTTGGCCGAAATTTTGACCCCCTCCGATCTTCTTGAAACTCTGGATTCTGACAGAGGGCCACGAGACTTCGACCAGCACGCAAAAATGGAGGCTCTAGACCCTTCCAGAGCCGAGATATCAGACGTCAAAGTTTTGACCCGAAAAAAAAAAACATAAGGGGTAACACTGTCGTTTTTGGCCGAAATTTTGACCCCCTCCGATCTTCTTGAAACTCTGGATTCTGACAGAGGGCCACGAGACTTCGACCAGCGCGCAAAAATGGACGCTCTAGACCTTTCCAGAGCCGAGATATCGGATGTCAAAGTTTTGACCAGAAAAAAAAAACATAAGGGGTAACACTGTCGTTTTTGGCCGAAATTTTGACCCCCTCCGATCTTCTTGAAACTCTGGATTCTGACAGAGGGCCACGAGACTTCGACCAGCGCGCAAAAATGGAGGCTCTAGACCCTTCCAGAGCCGAGATATCGGATGTCACAGTTTTGAACAGAAAAAAAAACATAAGGGGTAACACTGTTGTTTTTGGCCGAAATTTTGACCCCCTCCGATCTTCTTGAAACTCTGGATTCTGACAGAGGGCCACGAGACTTCGACCAGCGCGCAAAAATGGAGGCTCTAGACCCTTCCAGAGCCGAGATATCGGATGTCAAAGTTTTGACCTGAAAAAAAAAAACCATAAGGGGTAACACTGTTGTTTTTGGCTGAAATTTTGACCCCCTCCGATCTTCTTGAAACTCTGGATTCTGACAGAGGGCCAAGAGACTTCGACCAGCGCGCAAAAATGGAGGCTCTAGACCCTTCCAGAGCCGAGATATCGGATGTCAAAGTTTTGACCCGAAAAAAAAAAACATAAGGGGTAACACTGTCGTTTTTGGCCGAAATTTTGACCCCCTCCGATCTTCTTGAAACTCTGGATTCTGACAGAGGGCCACGAGACTTCGACCAGCACGCAAAAATGGAGGCTCTAGACCCTTCCAGAGCCGAGATATCAGACGTCAAAGTTTTGACCCGAAAAAAAAAACATAAGGGGTAACACTGTCGTTTTTGGCCGAAATTTTGACCCCCTCCGATCTTCTTGAAACTCTGGATTCTGACAGAGGGCCACGAGACTTCGACCAGCACGCAAAAATGGAGGCTCTAGACCCTTCCAGAGCCGAGATATCAGACGTCAAAGTTTTGACCAGAAAAAAAAACATAAGGGTTAACACTGTCGTTTTTGGCCGAAATTTTGACCCCCTCCGATCTTCTTGAAACTCTGGATTCTGACAGAGGGCCACGAGACTTCGACCAGCGCGCAAAAATGGAGGCTCTAGACCCTTCCAGAGCCGAGATATCGGATGTCAAAGTTTTGACCCGAAAAAAAAAAAACATAAGGGGTAACACTGTCGTTTTTGGCCAAAATTTTGACCCCCTCCGATCTTCTTGAAACTCTGGATTCTGACAGAGGGCCACGAGACTTCGACCAGCGCGCAAAAATGGAGGCTCTAGACCCTTCCAGAGCCGAGATATCGGATGTCAAATTTTTGACCTGAAAAAAAAAAAAACATAAGGGGTAACACTGTCGTTTTTGGCTGAAATTTTGACCCCCTCCGATCTTCTTGAAACTCTGGATTCTGACAGAGGGCCACGAGACTTCGACCAGCGCGCAAAAATGGAGGCTCTAGACCCTTCCAGAGCCGAGATATCGGATGTCAAAGTTTTGACCTGAAAAAAAAACATAAGGGGTAACACTGTCATTTTTGGCCGAAATTTTGACCCCCTCCGATCTTCTTGAAACTCTGGATTCTGACAGAGGGCCACGAGACTTCGACCAGCGCGCAAAAATGGAGGCTCTAGACCCTTCCAGAGCCGAGATATCGGATGTCAAAGTTTTGACCTGAAAAAAAAACATAAGGGGTAACACTGTCGTTTTTGGCCGAAATTTTGACCCCCTCCGATCTTCTTGAAACTCTGGATTCTGACAGAGGGCCACGAGACTTCGACCAGCGCGCAAAAATGGAGGCTCTAGACCCTTCCAGAGCCGAGATATCGGATGTCAAAGTTTTGACCTGAAAAAAAAAACATAAGGGGTAACACTGTCGTTTTTGGCCGAAATTTTGACCCCCTCCAATCTTCTTGAAACTCTGGATTTTGACAGAGGGCCACGAGACTTCGAACAGCGCGCAAAAATGGAGGCTCTAGACCCTTCCAGAGCCGAGATATCGGACGTCAAAGTTTTGACCCGAAAAAAAAACATAAGGGGTAACACTGTTGTTTTTGGCCGAAATTTTGACCCCCTCCGATCTTCTTGAAACTCTGGATTCTGACAGAGGGCCACGAGACTTCGACCAGCGCGCAAAAATGGAGGCTCTAGACCCTTCCAGAGCCGAGATATCGGATGTCAAATTTTTGACCTGAAAAAAAAAAACATAAGGGGTAACACTGTCGTTTTTGGCCGAAATTTTGACCCCCTCCGATCTTCTTGAAACTCTGGATTCTGACAGAGGGCCACGAGACTTCGACCAGCGCGCAAAAATGGAGGCTCTAGACCCTTCCAGAGCCGAGATATCGGATGTCAAATTTTTGACCTGAAAAAAAAACATAAGGGGTAACACTGTTGTTTTTGGCCGAAATTTTGACCCCCTCCGATCTTCTTGAAACTCTGGATTCTGACAGAGGGCCAAGAGACTTCGACCAGCGCGCAAAAATGGAGGCTCTAGACCCTTCCAGAGCCGAGATATTGGAGGTCAAAGTTTTGACCTGAAAAAAAAACATAAGGGGTAACACTGTCGTTTTTGGCCGAAATTTTGACCCCCTCCGATCTTCTTGAAACTCTGGATTCTGACAGAGGGCCACGAGACTTCGACCAGCGCGCAAAAATGGAGGCTCTAGACCCTTCCAGAGCCGAGATATCGGATGTCAAATTTTTGACCTGAAAAAAAAAACATAAGGGGTAACACTGTTGTTTTTGGCCGAAATTTTGACCCCCTCCGATCTTCTTGAAACTCTGGATTCTGACAGAGGGCCACGAGACTTCGACCAGCGTGCAAAAATGGAGGCTCTAGACCCTTCCAGAGCCGAGATATCGGATGTCAAAGTTTTGACCTGAAAAAAAAAACATAAGGGGTAACACTGTCATTTTTGGCCGAAATTTTGACCCCCTCCGATCTTCTTGAAACTCTGGATTCTGACAGAGAGCCACGAGACTTCGACCAGCGCGCAAAAATGGAGGCTCTAGACCCTTCCAGAGCCGAGATATCGGATGTCAAAGTTTTGACCTGAAAAAAAAACATAAGGGGTAACACTGTCGTTTTTGGCCGAAATTTTGACCCCCTCCGATCTTCTTGAAACTCTGGATTCTGACAGAGGGCCACGAGACTTCGACCAGCGCGCAAAAATGGAGGCTCTAGACCCTTCCAGAGCCGAGATATCGGATGTCAAAGTTTTGACCTGAAAAAAAAACATAAGGGGTAACACTGTCGTTTTTGGCCGAAATTTTGACCCCCTCCAATCTTCTTGAAACTCTGGATTTTGACAGAGGGCCACGAGACTTCGAACAGCGCGCAAAAATGGAGGCTCTAGACCCTTCCAGAGCCGAGATATCGGACGTCAAAGTTTTGACCCGAAAAAAAAACATAAGGGGTAACACTGTTGTTTTTGGCCGAAATTTTGACCCCCTCCGATCTTCTTGAAACTCTGGATTCTGACAGAGGGCCACGAGACTTCGACCAGCGCGCAAAAATGGAGGCTCTAGACCCTTCCAGAGCCGAGATATCGGATGTCAAAGTTTTGACCTGAAAAAAAACATAAGGGGTAACACTGTCGTTTTTGGCCGAAATTTTGACCCCCTCCGATCTTCTTGAAACTCTGGATTCTGACAGAGGGCCACGAGACTTCGACCAGCGCGCAAAAATGGAGGCTCTAGACCCTTCCAGAGCCGAGATATCGGATGTCAAAGTTTTGACCTGAAAAAAAACATAAGGGGTAACACTGTCGTTTTTGGCCGAAATTTTGACCCCCTCCGATCTTCTTGAAACTCTGGATTCTGACAGAGGGCCACGAGAATTCGACCAGCGCGCAAAAATGGAGGCTCTAGACCCTTCCAGAGCCGAGATATCGGATGTCAAATTTTTGACCTGAAAAAAAAAACATAAGGGGTAACACTGTTGTTTTTGGCCGAAATTTTGACCCCCTCCGATCTTCTTGAAACTCTGGATTCTGACAGAGGGCCACGAGACTTCGACCAGCGCGCAAAAATGGAGGCTCTAGACCCTTCCAGAGCCGAGATATCGGATGTCAAATTTTTGACCTGAAAAAAAAAACATAAGGGGTAACACTGTTGTTTTTGGCCGAAATTTTGACCCCCTCCGATCTTCTTGAAACTCTGGATTCTGACAGAGGGCCACGAGACTTCGACCAGCGTGCAAAAATGGAGGCTCTAGACCCTTCCAGAGCCGAGATATCGGATGTCAAAGTTTTGACCTGAAAAAAAAAACATAAGGGGTAACACTGTCATTTTTGGCCGAAATTTTGACCCCCTCCGATCTTCTTGAAACTCTGGATTCTGACAGAGGGCCACGAGACTTCGACCAGCGCGCAAAAATGGAGGCTCTAGACCCTTCCAGAGCCGAGATATCGGATGTCAAAGTTTTGACCTGAAAAAAAAACATAAGGGGTAACACTGTCGTTTTTGGCCGAAATTTTGACCCCCTCCAATCTTCTTGAAACTCTGGATTTTGACAGAGGGCCACGAGACTTCGACCAGCGCGCAAAAATGGAGGCTCTAGACCCTTCCAGAGCCGAGATATCGGACGTCAAAGTTTTGACCCGAAAAAAAAACATAAGGGGTAACACTGTTGTTTTTGGCCGAAATTTTGACCCCCTCCGATCTTCTTGAAACTCTGGATTCTGACAGAGGGCCACGAGACTTCGACCAGCGCGCAAAAATGGAGGCTCTAGACCCTTCCAGAGCCGAGATATCGGATGTCAAAGTTTTGACCTGAAAAAAAACATAAGGGGTAACACTGTCGTTTTTGGCCGAAATTTTGACCCCCTCCGATCTTCTTGAAACTCTGGATTCTGACAGAGGGCCACGAGACTTCGACCAGCGCGCAAAAATGGAGGCTCTAGACCCTTCCAGAGCCGAGATATCGGATGTCAAAGTTTTGACCTGAAAAAAAACATAAGGGGTAACACTGTCGTTTTTGGCCGAAATTTTGACCCCCTCCGATCTTCTTGAAACTCTGGATTCTGACAGAGGGCCACGAGACTTCGACCAGCGCGCAAAAATGGAGGCTCTAGACCCTTCCAGAGCCGAGATATCGGATGTCAAAGTTTTGACCTGAAAAAAAAACATAAGGGGTAACACTGTCGTTTTTGGCCGAAATTTTGACCCCCTCCGATCTTCTTGAAACTCTGGATTCTGACAGAGGGCCACGAGAATTCGACCAGCGCGCAAAAATGGAGGCTCTAGACCCTTCCAGAGCCGAGATATCGGATGTCACAGTTTTGACCTGAAAAAAAAACATAAGGGGTAACACTGTCGTTTTTGGCCGAAATTTTGACCCCCTCCGATCTTCTTGAAACTCTGGATTCTGACAGAGGGCCACGAGATTTCACCCAGTGCGCAAAAATGGAGGCTCTAGACCCTTCCAGAGCCGAGATATCGGATGTCACAGTTTTGACCTGAAAAAAAAAACATAAGGGGTAACACTGTCGTTTTTGGCCGAAATTTTGACCCCCTCCGATCTTCTTGAAACTCTGGATTCTGACAGAGGGCCACGAGACTTCGACCAGCACGCAAAAATGGAGGCTCTAGACCCTTCCAGAGCCGAGATATCAGACGTCAAAGTTTTGACCCGAAAAAAAAAACATAAGGGGTAACACTGTCGTTTTTGGCCGAAATTTTGACCCCCTCCGATCTTCTTGAAACTCTGGATTCTGACAGAGGGCCACGAGACTTCGACCAGCGCGCAAAAATGGAGGCTCTAGACCTTTCCAGAGCCGAGATATCGGATGTCAAAGTTTTGACCAGAAAAAAAAAACATAAGGGGTAACACTGTCGTTTTTGGCCGAAATTTTGACCCCCTCCGATCTTCTTGAAACTCTGGATTCTGACAGAGGGCCACGAGACTTCGACCAGCGCGCAAAAATGGAGGCTCTAGACCCTTCCAGAGCCGAGATATCGGATGTCACAGTTTTGACCAGAAAAAAAAACATAAGGGGTAACACTGTTGTTTTTGGCCGAAATTTTGACCCCCTCCGATCTTCTTGAAACTCTGGATTCTGACAGAGGGCCACGAGACTTCGACCAGCGCGCAAAAAATGGAGGCTCTAGACCCTTCCAGAGCCGAGATATCGGATGTCAAAGTTTTGACCTGAAAAAAAAAAAAACATAAGGGGTAACACTGTTGTTTTTGGCTGAAATTTTGACCCCCTCCGATCTCCTTGAAACTCTGGATTCTGACAGAGGGCCAAGAGACTTCGACCAGCGCGCAAAAATGGAGGCTCTAGACCCTTCCAGAGCCGAGATATCGGATGTCAAAGTTTTGACCCGAAAAAAAAAACATAAGGGGTAACACTGTCGTTTTTGGCCGAAATTTTGACCCCCTCCGATCTTCTTGAAACTCTGGATTCTGACAGAGGGCCACGAGACTTCGACCAGCACGCAAAAATGGAGGCTCTAGACCCTTCCAGAGCCGAGATATCAGACGTCAAAGTTTTGACCCGAAAAAAAAAACATAAGGGGTAACACTGTCGTTTTTGGCCGAAATTTTGACCCCCTCCGATCTTCTTGAAACTCTGGATTCTGACAGAGGGCCACGAGACTTCGACCAGCACGCAAAAATGGAGGCTCTAGACCCTTCCAGAGCCGAGATATCAGACGTCAAAGTTTTGACCAGAAAAAAAAACATAAGGGGTAACACTGTCGTTTTTGGCCGAAATTTTGACCCCCTCCGATCTTCTTGAAACTCTGGATTCTGACAGAGGGCCACGAGACTTCGACCAGCGCGCAAAAATGGAGGCTCTAGACCCTTCCAGAGCCGAGATATCGGATGTCAAAGTTTTGACCCGAAAAAAAAAAACATAAGGGGTAACACTGTCGTTTTTGGCCAAAATTTTGACCCCCTCCGATCTTCTTGAAACTCTGGATTCTGACAGAGGGCCACGAGACTTCGACCAGCGCGCAAAAATGGAGGCTCTAGACCCTTCCAGAGCCGAGATATCGGATGTCAAATTTTTGACCTGAAAAAAAAAAACATAAGGGGTAACACTGTCGTTTTTGGCCGAAATTTTGACCCCCTCCGATCTTCTTGAAACTCTGGATTCTGACAGAGGGCCAAGAGACTTCGACCAGCGCGCAAAAATGGAGGCTCTAGACCCTTCCAGAGCCGAGATATCGGAGGTCAAAGTTTTGACCTGAAAAAAAAACATAAGGGGTAACACTGTCGTTTTTGGCCGAAATTTTGACCCCCTCCGATCTTCTTGAAACTCTGGATTCTGACAGAGGGCCTCGAGACTTCGACCAGCGTGCAAAAATGGAGGCTCTAGACCCTTCCAGAGCCGAGATATCGGATGTCAAAGTTTTGACCTGAAAAAAAAAAAACATAAGGGGTAACACTGTCATTTTTGGCCGAAATTTTGACCCCCTCCGATCTTCTTGAAACTCTGGATTCTGACAGAGGGCCACGAGACTTCGACCAGCGCGCAAAAATGGAGGCTCTAGACCCTTCCAGAGCCGAGATATCGGGTGTCAAAGTTTTGACCTGAAAAAAAAACATAAGGGGTAACACTGTCGTTTTTGGCCGAAATTTTGACCCCCTCCGATCTTCTTGAAACTCTGGATTCTGACAGAGGGCCACGAGACTTCGACCAGCGCGCAAAAATGGAGGCTCTAGACCCTTCCAGAGCCGAGATATCGGATGTCAAAGTTTTGACCTGAAAAAAAAACATAAGGGGTAACACTGTCGTTTTTGGCCGAAATTTTGACCCCCTCCAATCTTCTTGAAACTCTGGATTTTGACAGAGGGCCACGAGACTTCGAACAGCGCGCAAAAATGGAGGCTCTAGACCCTTCCAGAGCCGAGATATCGGACGTCAAAGTTTTGACCCGAAAAAAAAACATAAGGGGTAACACTGTTGTTTTTGGCCGAAATTTTGACCCCCTCCGATCTTCTTGAAACTCTGGATTCTGACAGAGGGCCACGAGACTTCGACCAGCGCGCAAAAATGGAGGCTCTAGACCCTTCCAGAGCCGAGATATCGGATGTCAAAGTTTTGACCTGAAAAAAAACATAAGGGGTAACACTGTCGTTTTTGGCCGAAATTTTGACCCCCTCCGATCTTCTTGAAACTCTGGATTCTGACAGAGGGCCAAGAGACTTCGACCAGCGCGCAAAAATGGAGGCTCTAGACCCTTCCAGAGCCGAGATATCGGATGTCAAAGTTTTGACCCGAAAAAAAAAAACATAAGGGGTAACACTGTCGTTGTTGGCCGAAATTTTGACCCCCTCCGATCTTCTTGAAACTCTGGATTCTGACAGAGGGCCACGAGACTTCGACCAGCGCGCAAAAATGGACGCTCTAGACCCTTCCAGAGCCGAGATATCGGAGGTCAAAGTTTTGACCTGAAAAAAAAACATAAGGGGTAACACTGTCGTTTTTGGCCGAAATTTTGACCCCCTCCGATCTTCTTGAAACTCTGGATTCTGACAGAGGGCCACGAGACTTCGACCAGCGTGCAAAAATGGAGGCTCTAGACCCTTCCAGAGCCGAGATATCGGATGTCAAAGTTTTGACCTGAAAAAAAAATCATAAGGGGTAACACTGTCGTTTTTGGCCGAAATTTGGACCCCCTCCGATCTTCTTGAAACTCTGGATTCTGACAGAGGGCCACGAGACTTCGACCAGCGCGCAAAAATGGAGGCTCTAGACCCTTCCAGAGCCGAGATATCGGATGTCAAAGTTTTGACCTGAAAAAAAAACATAAGGGGTAACACTGTCGTTTTTGGCCGAAATTTTGACCCCCTCCGATCTTCTTGAAACTCTGGATTCTGACAGAGGGCCACGAGACTTCGACCAGCGCGCAAAAATGGAGGCTCTAGACCCTTCCAGAGCCGAGATATCGGATGTCAAAGTTTTGACCTGAAAAAAAAACATAAGGGGTAACACTGTCGTTTTTGGCCGAAATTTTGACCCCCTCCGATCTTCTTGAAACTCTGGATTCTGACAGAGGGCCACGAGACTTCGACCAGCGCGCAAAAATGGAGGCTCTAGACCCTTCCAGAGCCGAGATATCGGATGTCAAAGTTTTGACCTGAAAAAAAAACATAAGGGGTAACACTGTCGTTTTTGGCCGAAATTTTGACCCCCTCCAATCTTCTTGAAACTCTGGATTTTGACAGAGGGCCACGAGACTTCGAACAGCGCGCAAAAATGGAGGCTCTAGACCCTTCCAGAGCCGAGATATCGGACGTCAAAGTTTTGACCCGAAAAAAAAACATAAGGGGTAACACTGTTGTTTTTGGCCGAAATTTTGACCCCCTCCGATCTTCTTGAAACTCTGGATTCTGACAGAGGGCCACGAGACTTCGACCAGCGCGCAAAAATGGAGGCTCTAGACCCTTCCAGAGCCGAGATATCGGATGTCAAAGTTTTGACCTGAAAAAAAACATAAGGGGTAACACTGTCGTTTTTGGCCGAAATTTTGACCCCCTCCGATCTTCTTGAAACTCTGGATTCTGACAGAGGGCCACGAGACTTCGACCAGCGCGCAAAAATGGAGGCTCTAGACCCTTCCAGAGCCGAGATATCGGATGTCAAAGTTTTGACCTGAAAAAAAACATAAGGGGTAACACTGTCGTTTTTGGCCGAAATTTTGACCCCCTCCGATCTTCTTGAAACTCTGGATTCTGACAGAGGGCCACGAGAATTCGACCAGCGCGCAAAAATGGAGGCTCTAGACCCTTCCAGAGCCGAGATATCGGATGTCACAGTTTTGACCTGAAAAAAAAACATAAGGGGTAACACTGTCGTTTTTGGCCGAAATTTTGACCCCCTCCGATCTTCTTGAAACTCTGGATTCTGACAGAGGGCCACGAGATTTCACCCAGCGCGCAAAAATGGAGGCTCTAGACCCTTCCAGAGCCGAGATATCGGATGTCACAGTTTTGACCTGAAAAAAAAAACATAAGGGGTAACACTGTCGTTTTTGGCCGAAATTTTGACCCCCTCCGATCTTCTTGAAACTCTGGATTCTGACAGAGGGCCACGAGACTTCGACCAGCACGCAAAAATGGAGGCTCTAGACCCTTCCAGAGCCGAGATATCAGACGTCAAAGTTTTGACCCGAAAAAAAAAACATAAGGGGTAACACTGTCGTTTTTGGCCGAAATTTTGACCCCCTCCGATCTTCTTGAAACTCTGGATTCTGACAGAGGGCCACGAGACTTCGACCAGCGCGCAAAAATGGAGGCTCTAGACCTTTCCAGAGCCGAGATATCGGATGTCAAAGTTTTGACCAGAAAAAAAAAACATAAGGGGTAACACTGTCGTTTTTGGCCGAAATTTTGACCCCCTCCGATCTTCTTGAAACTCTGGATTCTGACAGAGGGCCACGAGACTTCGACCAGCGCGCAAAAATGGAGGCTCTAGACCCTTCCAGAGCCGAGATATCGGATGTCACAGTTTTGACCAGAAAAAAAAACATAAGGGGTAACACTGTTGTTTTTGGCCGAAATTTTGACCCCCTCCGATCTTCTTGAAACTCTGGATTCTGACAGAGGGCCACGAGACTTCGACCAGCGCGCAAAAATGGAGGCTCTAGACCCTTCCAGAGCCGAGATATCGGATGTCAAAGTTTTGACCTGAAAAAAAAAAAAAACATAAGGGGTAACACTGTTGTTTTTGGCTGAAATTTTGACCCCCTCCGATCTCCTTGAAACTCTGGATTCTGACAGAGGGCCAAGAGACTTCGACCAGCGCGCAAAAATGGAGGCTCTAGACCCTTCCAGAGCCGAGATATCGGATGTCAAAGTTTTGACCCGAAAAAAAAACATAAGGGGTAACACTGTCGTTTTTGGCCGAAATTTTGACCCCCTCCGATCTTCTTGAAACTCTGGATTCTGACAGAGGGCCACGAGACTTCGACCAGCACGCAAAAATGGAGGCTCTAGACCCTTCCAGAGCCGAGATATCAGACGTCAAAGTTTTGACCCGAAAAAAAAAAACATAAGGGGTAACACTGTCGTTTTTGGCCGAAATTTTGACCCCCTCCGATCTTCTTGAAACTCTGGATTCTGACAGAGGGCCACGAGACTTCGACCAGCACGCAAAAATGGAGGCTCTAGACCCTTCCAGAGCCGAGATATCAGACGTCAAAGTTTTGACCAGAAAAAAAAACATAAGGGGTAACACTGTCGTTTTTGGCCGAAATTTTGACCCCCTCCGATCTTCTTGAAACTCTGGATTCTGACAGAGGGCCACGAGACTTCGACCAGCGCGCAAAAATGGAGGCTCTAGACCCTTCCAGAGCCGAGATATCGGATGTCAAAGTTTTGACCCGAAAAAAAAAAAACATAAGGGGTAACACTGTCGTTTTTGGCCAAAATTTTGACCCCCTCCGATCTTCTTGAAACTCTGGATTCTGACAGAGGGCCACGAGACTTCGACCAGCGCGCAAAAATGGAGGCTCTAGACCCTTCCAGAGCCGAGATATCGGATGTCAAATTTTTGACCTGAAAAAAAAAAACATAAGGGGTAACACTGTCGTTTTTGGCCGAAATTTTGACCCCCTCCGATCTTCTTGAAACTCTGGATTCTGACAGAGGGCCACGAGACTTCGACCAGCGCGCAAAAATGGAGGCTCTAGACCCTTCCAGAGCCGAGATATCGGATGTCAAATTTTTGACCTGAAAAAAAAACATAAGGGGTAACACTGTTGTTTTTGGCCGAAATTTTGACCCCCTCCGATCTTCTTGAAACTCTGGATTCTGACAGAGGGCCAAGAGACTTCGACCAGCGCGCAAAAATGGAGGCTCTAGACCCTTCCAGAGCCGAGATATCGGAGGTCAAAGTTTTGACCTGAAAAAAAAACATAAGGGGTAACACTGTCGTTTTTGGCCGACATTTTGACCCCCTCCGATCTTCTTGAAACTCTGGATTCTGACAGAGGGCCTCGAGACTTCGACCAGCGTGCAAAAATGGAGGCTCTAGACCCTTCCAGAGCCGAGATATCGGATGTCAAAGTTTTGACCTGAAAAAAAAACATAAGGGGTAACACTGTCATTTTTGGCCGAAATTTTGACCCCCTCCGATCTTCTTGAAACTCTGGATTCTGACAGAGGGCCACGAGACTTCGACCAGCGCGCAAAAATGGAGGCTCTAGACCCTTCCAGAGCCGAGATATCGGGTGTCAAAGTTTTGACCTGAAAAAAAAACATAAGGGGTAACACTGTCGTTTTTGGCCGAAATTTTGACCCCCTCCGATCTTCTTGAAACTCTGGATTCTGACAGAGGGCCACGAGACTTCGACCAGCGCGCAAAAATGGAGGCTCTAGACCCTTCCAGAGCCGAGATATCGGATGTCAAAGTTTTGACCTGAAAAAAAAACATAAGGGGTAACACTGTCGTTTTTGGCCGAAATTTTGACCCCCTCCAATCTTCTTGAAACTCTGGATTTTGACAGAGGGCCACGAGACTTCGAACAGCGCGCAAAAATGGAGGCTCTAGACCCTTCCAGAGCCGAGATATCGGACGTCAAAGTTTTGACCCGAAAAAAAAACATAAGGGGTAACACTGTTGTTTTTGGCCGAAATTTTGACCCCCTCCGATCTTCTTGAAACTCTGGATTCTGACAGAGGGCCACGAGACTTCGACCAGCGCGCAAAAATGGAGGCTCTAGACCCTTCCAGAGCCGAGATATCGGATGTCAAAGTTTTGACCTGAAAAAAAACATAAGGGGTAACACTGTCGTTTTTGGCCGAAATTTTGACCCCCTCCGATCTTCTTGAAACTCTGGATTCTGACAGAGGGCCAAGAGACTTCGACCAGCGCGCAAAAATGGAGGCTCTAGACCCTTCCAGAGCCGAGATATCGGATGTCAAAGTTTTGACCCGAAAAAAAAAAACATAAGGGGTAACACTGTCGTTGTTGGCCGAAATTTTGACCCCCTCCGATCTTCTTGAAACTCTGGATTCTGACAGAGGGCCACGAGACTTCGACCAGCGCGCAAAAATGGAGGCTCTAGACCCTTCCAGAGCCGAGATATCGGAGGTCAAAGTTTTGACCTGAAAAAAAAACATAAGGGGTAACACTGTCGTTTTTGGCCGAAATTTTGACCCCCTCCGATCTTCTTGAAACTCTGGATTCTGACAGAGGGCCACGAGACTTCGACCAGCGTGCAAAAATGGAGGCTCTAGACCCTTCCAGAGCCGAGATATCGGATGTCAAAGTTTTGACCTGAAAAAAAAATCATAAGGGGTAACACTGTCGTTTTTGGCCGAAATTTGGACCCCCTCCGATCTTCTTGAAACTCTGGATTCTGACAGAGGGCCACGAGACTTCGACCAGCGCGCAAAAATGGAGGCTCTAGACCCTTCCAGAGCCGAGATATCGGATGTCAAAGTTTTGACCTGAAAAAAAAACATAAGGGGTAACACTGTCGTTTTTGGCCGAAATTTTGACCCCCTCCGATCTTCTTGAAACTCTGGATTCTGACAGAGGGCCACGAGACTTCGACCAGCGCGCAAAAATGGAGGCTCTAGACCCTTCCAGAGCCGAGATATCGGATGTCAAAGTTTTGACCTGAAAAAAAAAAACATAAGGGGTAACACTGTTGTTTTTGGCTGAAATTTTGACCCCCTCCGATCTTCTTGAAACTCTGGATTCTGACAGAGGGCCAAGAGACTTCGACCAGCGCGCAAAAATGGAGGCTCTAGACCCTTCCAGAGCCGAGATATCGGATGTCAAAGTTTTGACCCGAAAAAAAAAAAACATAAGGGGTAACACTGTCGTTTTTGGCCGAAATTTTGACCCCCTCCGATCTTCTTGAAACTCTGGATTCTGACAGAGGGCCACGAGACTTCGACCAGCACGCAAAAATGGAGGTTCTAGACCCTTCCAGAGCCGAGATATCAGACGTCAAAGTTTTGACCCGAAAAAAAAACATAAGGGGTAACACTGTCGTTTTTGGCCGAAATTTTGACCCCCTCCGATCTTCTTGAAACTCTGGATTCTGACAGAGGGCCACGAAACTTCGACCAGCGCGCAAAAATGGAGGCTCTAGACCCTTCCACAGCCGAGATATCGGATGTCAAAGTTTTGACCCGAAAAAAAAAAACATAAGGGGTAACACTGTCGTTTTTGGCCAAAATTTTGACCCCCTCCGATCTTCTTGAAACTCTGGATTCTGACAGAGGGCCACGAGACTTCGACCAGCGCGCAAAAATGGAGGCTCTAGACCCTTCCAGAGCCGAGATATCGAATGTCAAAGTTTTGACCTGAAAAAAAAACATAAGGGGTAACACTGTCGTTTTTGGCCGAAATTTTGACCCCCTCCGATCTTCTTGAAACTCTGGATTCTGACAGAGGGCCACGAGACTTCGACCAGCGCGCAAAAATGGAGGCTCTAGACCCTTCCAGAGCCGAGATATCGGATGTCAAAGTTTTGACCTGAAAAAAAAACATAAGGGGTAACACTGTCGTTTTTGGCCGAAATTTTGACCCCCTCCGATCTTCTTGAAACTCTGGATTCTGACAGAGGGCCACGAGACTTCGACCAGCACGCAAAAATGGAGGCTCTAGACCCTTCCAGAGCCGAGATATCAGACGTCAAAGTTTTGACCCGAAAAAAAAACATAAGGGGTAACACTGTCGTTTTTGGCCGAAATTTTGACCCCCTCCGATCTTCTTGAAACTCTGGATTCTGACAGAGGGCCACGAGACTTCGACCAGCGCGCAAAAATGGAGGCTCTAGACCCTTCCAGAGCCGAGATATCGGATGTCAAAGTTTTGACCCGAAAAAAAAAACATGAGGGGTAACACTGTCGTTTTTGGCCAAAATTTTGACCCCCTCCGATCTTCTTGAAACTCTGGATTCTGACAGAGGGCCACGAGACTTCGACCAGCGCGCAAAAATGGAGGCTCTAGACCCTTCCAGAGCCGAGATATCGGATGTCAAATTTTTGACCTGAAAAAAAAAAAACATAAGGGGTAACACTGTCGTTTTTGGCCGAAATTTTGACCCCCTCCGATCTTCTTGAAACTCTGGATTCTGACAGAGGGCCACGAGACTTCGACCAGCGCGCAAAAATGGAGGCTCTAGACCCTTCCAGAGCCGAGATATCGGATGTCAAATTTTTGACCTGAAAAAAAACATAAGGGGTAACACTGTTGTTTTTGGCCGAAATTTTGACCCCCTCCGATCTTCTTGAAACTCTGGATTCTGACAGAGGGCCAAGAGACTTCGACCAGCGCGCAAAAATGGAGGCTCTAGACCCTTCCAGAGCCGAGATATCGGATGTCAAAGTTTTGACCCGAAAAAAAAAAACATAAGGGGTAAGTAACACTGTCGTTTTTGGCCGAAATTTTGACCCCCTCCGATCTTCTTGAAACTCTGGATTCTGACAGAGGGCCACGAGACTTCGACCAGCGCGCAAAAATGGAGGCTCTAGACCCTTCCAGAGCCGAGATATTGGAGGTCAAAGTTTTGACCTGAAAAAAAAAACATAAGGGGTAACACTGTCGTTTTTGGCCGAAATGTTGACCCCCTCCGATCTTCTTGAAACTCTGGATTCTGACAGAGGGCCACGAGACTTCGACCAGCGTGCAAAAATGGAGGCTCTAGACCCTTCCAGAGCCGAGATATCGGATGTCAAAGTTTTGACCTGAAAAAAAAACATAAGGGGTAACACTGTCGTTTTTGGCCGAAATTTTGACCCCCTCCGATCTTCTTGAAACTCTGGATTCTGACAGAGGGCCACGAGATTTCGACCAGCGCGCAAAAATGGAGGCTCTAGACCCTTCCAGAGCCGAGATATCGGATGTCAAAGTTTTGACCTGAAAAAAAAACATAAGGGGTAACACTGTCGTTTTTGGCCGAAATTTTGACCCCCTCCGATCTTCTTGAAACTCTGGATTCTGACAGAGGGCCACGAGACTTCGACCAGCGCGCAAAAATGGAGGCTCTAGACCCTTCCAGAGCCGAGATATCAGATGTCAAAGTTTTGACCTGAAAAAAAAACATAAGGGGTAACACTGTCGTTTTTGGCCGAAATTTTGAACCCCTCCGATCTTCTTGAAACTCTGGATTCTGACAGAGGGCCACGAGACTTCGACCAGCGCGCAAAAATGGAGGCTCTAGACCCTTCCAGAGCCGAGATATCGGATGTCAAAGTTTTGACCTGAAAAAAAAAACATAAGGGGTAACACTGTTGTTTTTGGCTGAAATTTTGACCCCCTCCGATCTTCTTGAAACTCTGGATTCTGACAGAGGGCCACGAAACTTCGACCAGCGCACAAAAATGGAGGCTCTAGACCCTTCCACAGCCGAGATATCGGATGTCAAAGTTTTGACCCGAAAAAAAAAAACATAAGGGGTAACACTGTTGTTTTTGGCCGAAATTTTGACCCCCTCCGATCTTCTTGAAACTCTGGATTCTGACAGAGGGCCAAGAGATTTCGACCAGCGCACAAAAATGGAGGCTCTAGACCCTTCCAGAGCCGAGATATCGGATGTCAAAGTTTTGACCTGAAAAAAAAACATAAGGGGTAACACTGTCGTTTTTGGCCGAAATTTTGACCCCCTCCGATCTTCTTGAAACTCTGGATTCTGACAGAGGGCCACGAGATTTCGACCAGCGCGCAAAAATGGAGGCTCTAGACCCTTCCAGAGCCGAGATATCGGATGTCAAAGTTTTGACCTGAAAAAAAAAACATAAGGGGTAACACTGTCGTTTTTGGCCGAAATTTTGACCCCCTCCGATCTTCTTGAAACTCTGGATTCTGACAGAGGGCCACGAGACTTCGACCAGCGCGCAAAAATGGAGGCTCTAGACCCTTCCAGAGCCGAGATATCAGATGTCAAAGTTTTGACCTGAAAAAAAAACATAAGGGGTAACACTGTCGTTTTTGGCCGAAATTTTGAACCCCTCCGATCTTCTTGAAACTCTGGATTCTGACAGAGGGCCACGAGACTTCGACCAGCGCGCAAAAATGGAGGCTCTAGACCCTTCCAGAGCCGAGATATCGGATGTCAAAGTTTTGACCTGAAAAAAAAAACATAAGGGGTAACACTGTTGTTTTTGGCTGAAATTTTGACCCCCTCCGATCTTCTTGAAACTCTGGATTCTGACAGAGGGCCACGAAACTTCGACCAGCGCACAAAAATGGAGGCTCTAGACCCTTCCACAGCCGAGATATCGGATGTCAAAGTTTTGACCCGAAAAAAAAAAACATAAGGGGTAACACTGTTGTTTTTGGCCGAAATTTTGACCCCCTCCGATCTTCTTGAAACTCTGGATTCTGACAGAGGGCCACGAGACTTCGACCAGCGTGCAAAAATGGAGGCTCTAGACCCTTCCAGAGCCGAGATATCGGATGTCAAAGTTTTGACCTGAAAAAAAAACATAAGGGGTAACACTGTCGTTTTTGGCCGAAATTTTGACCCCCTCCGATCTTCTTGAAACTCTGGATTCTGACAGAGGGCCACGAGATTTCGACCAGCGTGCAAAAATGGAGGCTCTAGACCCTTCCAGAGCCGAGATATCGGATGTCAAAGTTTTGACCTGAAAAAAAAAAACATAAGGGGTAACACTGTCATTTTTGGCCGAAATTTTGACCCCCTCCGATCTTCTTGAAACTCTGGATTCTGACAGAGGGCCACGAAACTTCGACCAGCGCACAAAAATGGAGGCTCTAGACCCTTCCACAGCCGAGATATCGGATGTCAAAGTTTTGACCCGAAAAAAAAAAACATAAGGGGTAACACTGTCGTTTTTGGCCAAAATTTTGACCCCCTCCGATCTTCTTGAAACTCTGGATTCTGACAGAGGGCCACGAGACTTCAACCAGCGCGCAAAAATGGAGGCTCTAGACCCTTCCAGAGCCGAGATATCGAATGTCAAAGTTTTGACCTGAAAAAAAAAAAACATAAGGGGTAACACTGTCGTTTTTGGCCGAAATTTTGACCCCCTCCGATCTTCTTGAAACTCTGGATTCTGACAGAGGGCCACGAGACTTCGACCAGCGCGCAAAAATGGAGGCTCTAGACCCTTCCAGAGCCGAGATATCGGATGTCAAAATTTTGACCTGAAAAAAAAAAACATAAGGGGTAACACTGTCGTTTTTGGCCGAAATTTTGACCCCCTCCGATCTTCTTGAAACTCTGGATTCTGACAGAGGGCCACGAGACTTCGACCAGCACGCAAAAATGGAGGCTCTAGACCCTTCCAGAGCCGAGATATCGGATGTCAAAGTTTTGACCTGAAAAAAAACATAAGGGGTAACACTGTCGTTTTTGGCCGAAATTTTGACCCCCTCCGATCTTCTTGAAACTCTGGATTCTGACAGAGGGCCACGAGACTTCGACCAGCGCGCAAAAATGGAGGCTCTAGACCCTTCCAGAGCCGAGATATCGGATGTCAAAGTTTTGACCTGAAAAAAAAAACATAAGGGGTAACACTGTTGTTTTTGGCTGAAATTTTGACCCCCTCCGATCTTCTTGAAACTCTGGATTCTGACAGAGGGCCACGAAACTTCGACCAGCGCACAAAAATGGAGGCTCTAGACCCTTCCACAGCCGAGATATCGGATGTCAAAGTTTTGACCCGAAAAAAAAAAACATAAGGGGTAACACTGTTGTTTTTGGCCGAAATTTTGACCCCCTCCGATCTTCTTGAAACTCTGGATTCTGACAGAGGGCCAAGAGATTTCGACCAGCGCACAAAAATGGAGGCTCTAGACCCTTCCAGAGCCGAGATATCGGATGTCAAAGTTTTGACCTGAAAAAAAAACATAAGGGGTAACACTGTCGTTTTTGGCCGAAATTTTGACCCCCTCCGATCTTCTTGAAACTCTGGATTCTGACAGAGGGCCACGAGATTTCGACCAGCGCGCAAAAATGGAGGCTCTAGACCCTTCCAGAGCCGAGATATCGGATGTCAAAGTTTTGACCTGAAAAAAAAAACATAAGGGGTAACACTGTCGTTTTTGGCCGAAATTTTGACCCCCTCCGATCTTCTTGAAACTCTGGATTCTGACAGAGGGCCACGAGACTTCGACCAGCGCGCAAAAATGGAGGCTCTAGACCCTTCCAGAGCCGAGATATCAGATGTCAAAGTTTTGACCTGAAAAAAAAACATAAGGGGTAACACTGTCGTTTTTGGCCGAAATTTTGAACCCCTCCGATCTTCTTGAAACTCTGGATTCTGACAGAGGGCCACGAGACTTCGACCAGCGCGCAAAAATGGAGGCTCTAGACCCTTCCAGAGCCGAGATATCGGATGTCAAAGTTTTGACCTGAAAAAAAAAACATAAGGGGTAACACTGTTGTTTTTGGCTGAAATTTTGACCCCCTCCGATCTTCTTGAAACTCTGGATTCTGACAGAGGGCCACGAAACTTCGACCAGCGCACAAAAATGGAGGCTCTAGACCCTTCCACAGCCGAGATATCGGATGTCAAAGTTTTGACCCGAAAAAAAAAAACATAAGGGGTAACACTGTTGTTTTTGGCCGAAATTTTGACCCCCTCCGATCTTCTTGAAACTCTGGATTCTGACAGAGGGCCACGAGACTTCGACCAGCGTGCAAAAATGGAGGCTCTAGACCCTTCCAGAGCCGAGATATCGGATGTCAAAGTTTTGACCTGAAAAAAAAACATAAGGGGTAACACTGTCGTTTTTGGCCGAAATTTTGACCCCCTCCGATCTTCTTGAAACTCTGGATTCTGACAGAGGGCCACGAGATTTCGACCAGCGTGCAAAAATGGAGGCTCTAGACCCTTCCAGAGCCGAGATATCGGATGTCAAAGTTTTGACCTGAAAAAAAAAAACATAAGGGGTAACACTGTCATTTTTGGCCGAAATTTTGACCCCCTCCGATCTTCTTGAAACTCTGGATTCTGACAGAGGGCCACGAAACTTCGACCAGCGCACAAAAATGGAGGCTCTAGACCCTTCCACAGCCGAGATATCGGATGTCAAAGTTTTGACCCGAAAAAAAAAAACATAAGGGGTAACACTGTCGTTTTTGGCCAAAATTTTGACCCCCTCCGATCTTCTTGAAACTCTGGATTCTGACAGAGGGCCACGAGACTTCAACCAGCGCGCAAAAATGGAGGCTCTAGACCCTTCCAGAGCCGAGATATCGAATGTCAAAGTTTTGACCTGAAAAAAAAAAACATAAGGGGTAACACTGTCGTTTTTGGCCGAAATTTTGACCCCCTCCGATCTTCTTGAAACTCTGGATTCTGACAGAGGGCCACGAGACTTCGACCAGCGCGCAAAAATGGAGGCTCTAGACCCTTCCAGAGCCGAGATATCGGATGTCAAAATTTTGACCTGAAAAAAAAAAACATAAGGGGTAACACTGTCGTTTTTGGCCGAAATTTTGACCCCCTCCGATCTTCTTGAAACTCTGGATTCTGACAGAGGGCCACGAGACTTCGACCAGCACGCAAAAATGGAGGCTCTAGACCCTTCCAGAGCCGAGATATCGGATGTCAAAGTTTTGACCTGAAAAAAAACATAAGGGGTAACACTGTCGTTTTTGGCCGAAATTTTGACCCCCTCCGATCTTCTTGAAACTCTGGATTCTGACAGAGGGCCACGAGACTTCGACCAGCGCGCAAAAATGGAGGCTCTAGACCCTTCCAGAGCCGAGATATCGGATGTCAAATTTTTGACCTGAAAAAAAAAACATAAGGGGTAACACTGTTGTTTTTGGCCAAAATTTTGACCCCCTCCGATCTTCTTGAAACTCTGGATTCTGACAGAGGGCCAAGAGACTTCGACCAGCGCGCAAAAATGGAGGCTCTAGACCCTTCCAGAGCCGAGATATCGGATGTCAAAGTTTTGACCCGAAAAAAAAAACATAAGGGGTAACACTGTCGTTTTTGGCCGAAATTTTGACCCCCTCCGATCTTCTTGAAACTCTGGATTCTGACAGAGGGCCACGAGACTTCGACCTGCGCGCAAAAATGGAGGCTCTAGACCCTTCCAGAGCCGAGATATCGGAGGTCAAAGTTTTGACCTGAAAAAAAAACATAAGGGGTAACACTGTCGTTTTTGGCCGAAATTTTGACCCCCTCCGATCTTCTTGAAACTCTGGATTCTGACAGAGGGCCACGAGACTTCGACCAGCGCGCAAAAATGGAGGCTCTAGACCCTTCCAGAGCCGAGATATCGGATGTCAAAATTTTGACCAGAAAAAAAAACATAAGGGGTAACACTGTCGTTTTTGGCCGAAATTTTGACCCCCTCCGATCTTCTTGAAACTCTGGATTCTGACAGAGGGCCACGAGACTTCGACCAGCGCGCAAAAATGGAGGCTCTAGACCCTTCCAGAGCCGAGATATCAGATGTCAAAGTTTTGACCTGAAAAAAAAACATAAGGGGTAACACTGTCGTTTTTGGCCGAAATTTTGAACCCCTCCGATCTTCTTGAAACTCTGGATTCTGACAGAGGGCCACGAGACTTCGACCAGCGCGCAAAAATGGAGGCTCTAGACCCTTCCAGAGCCGAGATATCGGACGTCAAAGTTTTGACCAGAAAAAAAAAACATAAGGGGTAACACTGTCGTTTTTGGCCGAAATTTTGACCCCCTCCGATCTTCTTGAAACTCTGGATTCTGACAGAGGGCCACGAGACTTCGACCAGCGCGCAAAAATGGAGCCTCTAGACCCTTCCAGAGCCGAGATATCGGATGTCAAAATTTTGACCAGAAAAAAAAACATAAGGGGTAACACTGTCGTTTTTGGCCGAAATTTTGACCCCCTCCGATCTTCTTGAAACTCTGGATTCTGACAGAGGGCCACGAGACTTCGACCAGCGCGCAAAAATGGAGGCTCTAGACCCTTCCAGAGCCGAGATATCAGATGTTAAAGTTTTGACCTGAAAAAAAAACATAAGGGGTAACACTGTCGTTTTTGGCCGAAATTTTGACCCCCTCCAATCTTCTTGAAACTCTGGATTTTGACAGAGGCCCACGAGACTTCGAACAGCGCGCAAAAATGGAGGCTCTAGACCCTTCCAGAGCCGAGATATAGGACGTCATAGTTTTGACCCGAAAAAAAAACATAAGGGGTAACACTGTCGTTTTTGGCCGAAATTTTGACCCCCTCCGATCTTCTTGAAACTCTGGATTCTGACAGAGGGCCACGAGACTTCGACCAGCGCGCAAAAATGGAGGCTCTAGACCCTTCCAGAGCCGAGATATCGGATGTCAAAGTTTTGACCAGAAAAAAAAAACATAAGGGGTAACACTGTCGTTTTTGGCCGAAATTTTGACCCCCTCCGATCTTCTTGAAACTCTGGATTCTGACAGAGGGCCACGAGACTTCGACCAGCGCGCAAAAATGGAGGCTCTAGACCCTTCCAGAGCCGAGATATCGGATGTCAAAGTTTTGACCTGAAAAAAAAAACATAAGGGGTAACACTGTTGTTTTTGGCTGAAATTTTGACCCCCTCCGATCTTCTTGAAACTCTGGATTCTGACAGAGGGCCAAGAGACTTCGACCAGCGCGCAAAAATGGAGGCTCTAGACCTTTCCAGAGCCGAGATATCGGATGTCAAAGTTTTGACCCGAAAAAAAAAACATAAGGGGTAACACTGTCGTTTTTGGCCGAAATTTTGACCCCCTCCGATCTTCTTGAAACTCTGGATTCTGACAGAGGGCCACGAGACTTCGACCAGCACGCAAAAATGGAGGCT
Source organism: Cyprinella venusta (assembly GCA_038021265.1). Lineage (NCBI taxonomy): Eukaryota > Metazoa > Chordata > Actinopteri > Cypriniformes > Leuciscidae > Cyprinella > Cyprinella venusta. The sequence continues at coordinate 31,869,407 of CM075872.1, read as the reverse complement.
CTAGACCCTTCCAGAGCCGAGATATCAGACGTCAAAGTTTTGACCCGAAAAAAAAATAAGGGGTAACACTGTCGTTTTTGGCCGAAATTTTGACCCCCTCCGATCTTCTTGAAACTCTGGATTCTGACAGAGGGCCACGAAACTTCGACCAGCGCGCAAAAATGGAGGCTCTAGACCCTTCCACAGCCGAGATATCGGATGTCAAAGTTTTGACCCAAAAAAAAAAACATAAGGGGTAACACTGTCGTTTTTGGCCAAAATTTTGACCCCCTCCGATCTTCTTGAAACTCTGGATTCTGACAGAGGGCCACGAGACTTCAACCAGCTCGCAAAAATGGAGGCTCTAGACCCTTCCAGAGCCGAGATATCGAATGTCAAAGTTTTGACCTGAAAAAAAAACATAAGGGGTAACACTGTCGTTTTTGGCCGAAATTTTGACCCCCTCCGATCTTCTTGAAACTCTGGATTCTGACAGAGGGCCACGAGACTTCGACCAGCGCGCAAAAATGGAGGCTCTAGACCCTTCCAGAGCCGAGATATCGGATGTCAAAGTTTTGACCTGAAAAAAAAAACATAAGGGGTAACACTGTAGTTTTTGGCCGAAATTTTTACCCCCTCCGATCTTCTTGAAACTCTGGATTCTGACAGAGGGCCACGAGACTTTGACCAGCGCGCAAAAATGGAGGCTCTAGACCCTTCCAGAGCCGAGATATCAGATGTCAAAGTTTTGACCTGAAAAAAAAACATAAGGGGTAACACTGTCGTTTTTGGCCGAAATTTTGACCCCCTCCGATCTTCTTGAAACTCTGGATTCTGACAGAGGGCCACGAGACTTCGACCAGCGCGCAAAAATGGAGGCTCTAGACCCTTCCAGAGCCGAGATATCGGATGTCAAAGTTTTGACCTGAAAAAAAAACATAAGGGGTAACACTGTCGTTTTTGGCCGAAATTTTGTCCCCCTCCGATCTTCTTGAAACTCTGGATTCTGACAGAGGGCCACGAGACTTCGACCAGCGCACAAAAATGGAGGCTCTAGACCCTTCCAGAGCCGAGATATCGGATGTTAAAGTTTTGACCTGAAAAAAAAACATAAGGGGTAACACTGTCGTTTTTGGCCGAAATTTTGACCCCCTCCAATCTTCTTGAAACTCTGGATTTTGACAGAGGCCCACGAGACTTCGAACAGCGCGCAAAAATGGAGGCTCTAGACCCTTCCAGAGCCGAGATATCGGACGTCATAGTTTTGACCCGAAAAAAAAACATAAGGGGTAACACTGTCGTTTTTGGCCGAAATTTTGACCCCCTCCGATCTTCTTGAAACTCTGGATTCTGACAGAGGGCCACGAGACTTCGACTAGCACGCAAAAATGGAGGCTCTAGACCCTTCCAGAGCCGAGATATCGGATGTCAAAGTTTTGACCTGAAAAAAAAACATAAGGGGTAACACTGTCGTTTTTGGCCGAAATTTTGACCCCCTCCGATCTTCTTGAAACTCTGGATTCTGACAGAGGGCCACGAGACTTCGACCAGCGCGCAAAAATGGAGGCTCTAGACCCTTCCAGAGCCGAGATATCGGATGTCAAAGTTTTGACCCGAAAAAAAAAACATAAGGGGTAACACTGTCGTTTTTGGCCGAAATTTTGACCCCCTCCGATCTTCTTGAAACTCTGGATTCTGACAGAGGGCCACGAGATTTCGACCAGCGTGCAAAAATGGAGGCTCTAGACCCTTCCAGAGCCGAGATATCGGATGTCACAGTTTTGACCTGAAAAAAAAACATAAGGGGTAACACTGTCGTTTTTGGCCGAAATTTTGACCCCCTCCGATCTTTTTGAAACTCTGGATTCTGACAGAGGGCCACGAGACTTCGACCAGCGCGCAAAAATGGAGGCTCTAGACCCTTCCAGAGCCGAGATATCGGATGTCACAGTTTTGACCAGAAAAAAAAACCTAAGGGGTAACACTGTTGTTTTTGGCCGAAATTTTGACCCCCTCCGATCTTCTTGAAACTCTGGATTCTGACAGAGGGCCACGAGACTTCGACCAGCGCGCAAAAATGGAGGCTCTAGACCCTTCCAGAGCCGAGATATCGGATGTCAAAGTTTTGACCTGAAAAAAAAAACATAAGGGGTAACACTGTTGTTTTTGGCTGAAATTTTGACCCCCTCCGATCTTCTTGAAACTCTGGATTCTGACAGAGGGCCAAGAGACTTCGACCAGCGCGCAAAAAATGGAGGCTCTAGACCCTTCCAGAGCCGAGATATCGGATGTCAAAGTTTTGACCCGAAAAAAAAAAACATAAGGGGTAACACTGTCGTTTTTGGCCGAAATTTTGACCCCCTCCGATCTTCTTGAAACTCTGGATTCTGACAGAGGGCCACGAGACTTCGACCAGCACGCAAAAATGGAGGCTCTAGACCCTTCCAGAGCCGAGATATCAGACGTCAAAGTTTTGACCCGAAAAAAAAACATAAGGGGTAACACTGTCGTTTTTGGCCGAAATTTTGACCCCCTCCGATCTTCTTGAAACTCTGGATTCTGACAGAGGGCCATGAGACTTCAACCAGCTCGCAAAAATGGAGGCTCTAGACCCTTCCAGAGCCGAGATATCGAATGTCAAAGTTTTGACCTGAAAAAAAAACATAAGGGGTAACACTGTCGTTTTTGGCCGAAATTTTGACCCCCTCCGATCTTCTTGAAACTCTGGATTCTGACAGAGGGCCACGAGACTTCGACCAGCGCGCAAAAATGGAGGCTCTAGACCCTTCCAGAGCCGAGATATCGGATGTCAAAGTTTTGACCTGAAAAAAAAACATAAGGGGTAACACTGTCGTTTTTGGCCGAAATTTTGACCCCCTCCGATCTTCTTGAAACTCTGGATTCTGACAGAGGGCCACAAGACTTCGACCAGCACGCAAAAATGGAGGCTCTAGACCCTTCCAGAGCCGAGATATCAGACGTCAAAGTTTTGACCCGAAAAAAAACATAAGGGGTAACACTGTCGTTTTTGGCCGAAATTTTGACCCCCTCCGATCTTCTTGAAACTCTGGATTCTGACAGAGGGCCACGAGACTTCGACCAGCGCGCAAAAATGGAGGCTCTAGACCCTTCCAGAGCCGAGATATCGGATGTCAAAGTTTTGACCCGAAAAAAAAAACATAAGGGGTAACACTGTCGTTTTTGGCCAAAATTTTGACCCCCTCCGATCTTCTTGAAACTCTGGATTCTGACAGAGGGCCACGAGACTTCGACCAGCGCGCAAAAATGGAGGCTCTAGACCCTTCCAGAGCCGAGATATCGGATGTCAAAATTTTGACCTGAAAAAAAAAACATAAGGGGTAACACTGTCGTTTTTGGCCGAAATTTTGACCCCCTCCGATCTTCTTGAAACTCTGGATTCTGACAGAGGGCCACGAGACTTCGACCAGCGCGCAAAAATGGAGGCTCTAGACCCTTCCAGAGCCGAGATATCGGATGTCAAAGTTTTGACCCGAAAAAAAAAAATAAGGGGTAACACTGTCGTTTTTGGCCGAAATTTTGACCCCCTCCGATCTTCTTGAAACTCTGGATTCTGACAGAGGGCCAAGAGACTTCGACCAGCGTGCAAAAATGGAGGCTCTAGACCCTTCCAGAGCCGAGATATCGGATGTCAAAGTTTTGACCCGAAAAAAAAAAACATAAGGGGTAACACTGTCGTTTTTGGCCGAAATTTTGACCCCCTCCGATCTTCTTGAAACTCTGGATTCTGACAGAGGGCCACGAGACTTCGACCAGCGCGCAAAAATGGAGGCTCTAGACCCTTCCAGAGCCGAGATATCGGAGGTCAAAGTTTTGACCTGAAAAAAAAACATAAGGGGTAACTGTCGTTTTTGGCCGAAATTTTGACCCCCTCCGATCTTCTTGAAACTCTGGATTCTGACAGAGGGCCACGAGACTTCGACCAGCGCGCAAAAATGGAGGCTCTAGACCCTTCCAGAGCCGAGATATCAGAGGTCAAAGTTTTGACCTGAAAAAAAAACATAAGGGGTAACACTGTCGTTTTTGGCCGAAATTTTGACCCCCTCCGATCTTCTTGAAACTCTGGATTCTGACAGAGGGCCACGAGACTTCGACCAGCGTGCAAAAATGGAGGCTCTAGACCCTTCCAGAGCCGAGATATCGGATGTCAAAGTTTTGACCTGAAAAAAAAACATAAGGGGTAACACTGTTGTTTTTGGCCGAAATTTTGACCCCCTCCGATCTTCTTGAAACTCTGGATTCTGACAGAGGGCCACGAGACTTCGACCAGCGCGCAAAAATGGAGGCTCTAGACCCTTCCAGAGCCGAGATATCGGATGTCAAATTTTTGACCTGAAAAAAAAAACATAAGGGGTAACACTGTTGTTTTTGGCCGAAATTTTGACCCCCTCCGATCTTCTTGAAACTCTGGATTCTGACAGAGGGCCAAGAGACTTCGACCAGCGCACAAAAATGGAGGCTCTAGACCCTTCCAGAGCCGAGATATCGGATGTCAAAGTTTTGACCCGAAAAAAAAACATAAGGGGTAACACTGTCGTTTTTGGCCGAAATTTTGACCCCCTCCGATCTTCTTGAAACTCTGGATTCTGACAGAGGGCCACGAGACTTCGACCAGCGCGCAAAAATGGAGGCTCTAGACCCTTCCAGAGCCGAGATATCGGATGTCAAAGTTTTGACCCGAAAAAAAAAAACATAAGGGGTAACACTGTCGTTTTTGGCCGAAATTTTGACCCCCTCCGATCTTCTTGAAACTCTGGATTCTGACAGAGGGCCACGAGACTTCGACTAGCGCGCAAAAATGGAGGCTCTAGACCCTTCCAGAGCCGAGATATCGGAGGTCAAAGTTTTGACCTGAAAAAAAAACATAAGGGGTAACACTGTCGTTTTTGGCCGAAATTTTGACCCCCTCCAATCTTCTTGAAACTCTGGATTCTGACAGAGGGCCACGAGACTTCGACCAGCGTGCAAAAATGGAGGCTCTAGACCCTTCCAGAGCCGATATATCGGATGTCAAAGTTTTGACCTGAAAAAAAAACATAAGGGGTAACACTGTCGTTTTTGGCCGAAATTTTGACCCCCTCCGATCTTCTTGAAACTCTGGATTCTGACAGAGGGCCACGAGACTTCGACCAGCGCGCAAAAATGGAGGCTCTAGACCCTTCCAGAGCCGAGATATCGGATGTCAAATTTTTGACCTGAAAAAAAAAACATAAGGGGTAACACTGTTGTTTTTGGCCGAAATTTTGACCCCCTCCGATCTTCTTGAAACTCTGGATTCTGACAGAGGGCCAAGAGACTTCGACCAGCGCACAAAAATGGAGGCTCTAGACCCTTCCAGAGCCGAGATATCGGATGTCAAAGTTTTGACCCGAAAAAAAAACATAAGGGGTAACACTGTCGTTTTTGGCCGAAATTTTGACCCCCTCCGATCTTCTTGAAACTCTGGATTCTGACAGAGGGCCACGAGACTTCGACCAGCGCGCAAAAATGGAGGCTCTAGACCCTTCCAGAGCCGAGATATCGGATGTCAAAGTTTTGACCCGAAAAAAAAAACATAAGGGGTAACACTGTCGTTTTTGGCCGAAATTTTGACCCCCTCCGATCTTCTTGAAACTCTGGATTCTGACAGAGGGCCACGAGACTTCGACCAGCGTGCAAAAATGGAGGCTCTAGACCCTTCCAGAGCCGAGATATCGGATGTCAAAGTTTTGACCTGAAAAAAAAACATAAGGGGTAACACTGTTGTTTTTGGCCGAAATTTTGACCCCCTCCGATCTTCTTGAAACTCTGGATTCTGACAGAGGGCCACGAGACTTCGACCAGCGCGCAAAAATGGAGGCTCTAGACCCTTCCAGAGCCGAGATATCGGATGTCAAATTTTTGACCTGAAAAAAAAAACATAAGGGGTAACACTGTTGTTTTTGGCCGAAATTTTGACCCCCTCCGATCTTCTTGAAACTCTGGATTCTGACAGAGGGCCAAGAGACTTCGACCAGCGCACAAAAATGGAGGCTCTAGACCCTTCCAGAGCCGAGATATCGGATGTCAAAGTTTTGACCCGAAAAAAAAACATAAGGGGTAACACTGTCGTTTTTGGCCGAAATTTTGACCCCCTCCGATCTTCTTGAAACTCTGGATTCTGACAGAGGGCCACGAGACTTCGACCAGCGCGCAAAAATGGAGGCTCTAGACCCTTCCAGAGCCGAGATATCGGATGTCAAAGTTTTGACCCGAAAAAAAAAACATAAGGGGTAACACTGTCGTTTTTGGCCGAAATTTTGACCCCCTCCGATCTTCTTGAAACTCTGGATTCTGACAGAGGGCCACGAGACTTCGACTAGCGCGCAAAAATGGAGGCTCTAGACCCTTCCAGAGCCGAGATATCGGAGGTCAAAGTTTTGACCTGAAAAAAAAAACATAAGGGGTAACACTGTCGTTTTTGGCCGAAATTTTGACCCCCTCCGATCTTCTTGAAACTCTGGATTCTGACAGAGGGCCACGAGACTTCGACCAGCGCGCAAAAATGGAGGCTCTAGACCCTTCCAGAGCCGAGATATCGGATGTCAAATTTTTGACCTGAAAAAAAAAAACATAAGGGGTAACACTGTTGTTTTTGGCCGAAATTTTGACCCCCTCCGATCTTCTTGAAACTCTGGATTCTGACAGAGGGCCAAGAGACTTCGACCAGCGCACAAAAATGGAGGCTCTAGACCCTTCCAGAGCCGAGATATCGGATGTCAAAGTTTTGACCCGAAAAAAAAACATAAGGGGTAACACTGTCGTTTTTGGCCGAAATTTTGACCCCCTCCGATCTTCTTGAAACTCTGGATTCTGACAGAGGGCCACGAGACTTCGACCAGCGCGCAAAAATGGAGGCTCTAGACCCTTCCAGAGCCGAGATATCGGATGTCAAAGTTTTGACCCGAAAAAAAAAACATAAGGGGTAACACTGTCGTTTTTGGCCGAAATTTTGACCCCCTCCGATCTTCTTGAAACTCTGGATTCTGACAGAGGGCCACGAGACTTCGACTAGCGCGCAAAAATGGAGGCTCTAGACCCTTCCAGAGCCGAGATATCGGAGGTCAAAGTTTTGACCTGAAAAAAAAACATAAGGGGTAACACTGTCGTTTTTGGCCGAAATTTTGACCCCCTCCGATCTTCTTGAAACTCTGGATTCTGACAGAGGGCCACGAGACTTCGACCAGCGTGCAAAAATGGAGGCTCTAGACCCTTCCAGAGCCGATATATCGGATGTCAAAGTTTTGACCTGAAAAAAAAACATAAGGGGTAACACTGTCGTTTTTGGCCGAAATTCTGACCCCCTCCGATCTTCTTGAAACTCTGGATTCTGACAGAGGGCCACGAGACTTCGACCAGCGCGCAAAAATGGAGGCTCTAGACCCTTCCAGAGCCGAGATATCGGATGTCAAATTTTTGACCTGAAAAAAAAAACATAAGGGGTAACACTGTTGTTTTTGGCCGAAATTTTGACCCCCTCCGATCTTCTTGAAACTCTGGATTCTGACAGAGGGCCAAGAGACTTCGACCAGCGCACAAAAATGGAGGCTCTAGACCCTTCCAGAGCCGAGATATCGGATGTCAAAGTTTTGACCCGAAAAAAAAACATAAGGGGTAACACTGTCGTTTTTGGCCGAAATTTTGACCCCCTCCGATCTTCTTGAAACTCTGGATTCTGACAGAGGGCCACGAGACTTCGACCAGCGCGCAAAAATGGAGGCTCTAGACCCTTCCAGAGCCGAGATATCGGATGTCAAAGTTTTGACCCGAAAAAAAAAACATAAGGGGTAACACTGTCGTTTTTGGCCGAAATTTTGACCCCCTCCGATCTTCTTGAAACTCTGGATTCTGACAGAGGGCCACGAGACTTCGACTAGCGCGCAAAAATGGAGGCTCTAGACCCTTCCAGAGCCGAGATATCGGAGGTCAAAGTTTTGACCTGAAAAAAAAACATAAGGGGTAACACTGTCGTTTTTGGCCGAAATTTTGACCCCCTCCGATCTTCTTGAAACTCTGGATTCTGACAGAGGGCCACGAGACTTCGACCAGCGTGCAAAAATGGAGGCTCTAGACCCTTCCAGAGCCGATATATCGGATGTCAAAGTTTTGACCTGAAAAAAAAACATAAGGGGTAACACTGTCGTTTTTGGCCGAAATTTTGACCCCCTCCGATCTTCTTGAAACTCTGGATTCTGACAGAGGGCCACGAGACTTCGACCAGCGCGCAAAAATGGAGGCTCTAGACCCTTCCAGAGCCGAGATATCGGATGTCAAAGTTTTGACCTGAAAAAAAACATAAGGGGTAACACTGTCGTTTTTGGCCGAAATTTTGACCCCCTCCGATCTTCTTGAAACTCTGGATTCTGACAAAGGGCCACGAGACTTCGACCAGCGCGCAAAAATGGAGGCTCTAGACCCTTCCAGAGCCGAGATATCGGATGTCACAGTTTTGACCTGAAAAAAAAAACATAAGGGGTAACACTGTCGTTTTTGGCCGAAATTTTGACCCCCTCCGATCTTCTTGAAACTCTGGATTCTGACAGAGGGCCACGAGACTTCGACCAGCATGCGAAAATGGAGGCTCTAGACCCTTCCAGAGCCGAGATATCAGACGTCAAAGTTTTGACCTTAAAAAAAAAACATAAGGGGTAACACTGACGTTTTTGGCCGAAATTTTGACCCCCTCCGATCTTCTTGAAACTCTGGATTCTGACAGAGGGCCACGAGACTTCGACCAGCGCGCAAAAATGGAGGCTCTAGACCCTTCCAGAGCCGAGATATCGGATGTCAAAGTTTTGACCCGAAAAAAAAAACATAAGGGGTAACACTGTCGTTTTTGGCCGAAATTTTTACCCCCTCCGATCTTCTTGAAACTCTGGATTCTGACAGAGGGCCACGAGACTTCGACCAGCGCGCAAAAATGGAGGCTCTAGACCCTTCCAGAGCCGAGATATCGAAGGTCAAAATTTGGACCTGAAAAAAAAAACATAAGGGGTAACACTGTCATTTTTTTTTTGGCCGAAATTTTGAACCCCTCCGATCTTCTTGAAACTCTGGATTCTGACAGAGGGCCACAAGACTTCGACCAGCGCGCAAAAATGGAGGCTCTAGACCCTTCCAGAGCCGAAATATCGAAGGTCAAAATTTGGACCTGAAAAAAAAACATAAGGGGTAACACTGTCATTTTTTTTTTTGGCCGAAATTTTGACCCCCTCCGATCTTCTTGAAACTCTGGATTCTGACAGAGGGCCACGAGACTTCGACCAGCGCGCAAAAATGGAGGCTCTAGACCCTTCCAGAGCCGAGATATCGGATGTCAAAGTTTTGACCCGAAAAAAAAAACATAAGGGGTAACACTGTCGTTTTTGGCCGAAATTTTTACCCCCTCCGATCTTCTTGAAACTCTGGATTCTGACAGAGGGCCACGAGACTTCGACCAGCGCGCAAAAATGGAGGCTCTAGACCCTTCCAGAGCCGAGATATCGAAGGTCAAAATTTGGACCTGAAAAAAAAAACATAAGGGGTAACACTGTCATTTTTTTTTTCAGGTCCAAATTTTGACCTTCGATATCTCAGCTCTGGAAGGGTCTAGAGCCTCCATTTTTGCACTCTGGTCGAAGTCTCGTGGCCCTCTGTCAGAATCCTGAGTTTCAAGAAGATCGGAGGGGGTCAAAATTTCGGCAAAAAAAAATGACAGTGTTACCCCTTATGTTTTTTTTTCAGGTCCAAATTTTGACCTTAGATATCTCGGCTCTGGAAGGGTCTAGAGCCTCCATTTTTGCGCGCTGGTCGAAGTCTCGTGGCCCTCTGTCAGAATCCAGAGTTTCAAGAAGATCGGAGGGGGTCAAAATTTCGGCCAAAAAAAAATGACAGTGTTACCCCTTATGTTTTTTTTTTCAGGTCCAAATTTTGACCTTCGATATCTCGGCTCTGGAAGGGTCTAGAGCCTCCATTTTTGCACTCAGGTCTAAGTCTTTTTTTGTGATGTTGTTTGGAATGATGCAATTCATTTAATAATAACTATAAACTGCTTGTAAAGACTTTATAGAACAGTCTTTTATGTAAAACAGCTTTCTATATGAAACGATATGTAAACTGCTTCTAAAGACTTTATAGAACAGTCTTTTATGTAAAACAGCTTTTATATGAAACCATATGTAAAAGACTTTATAGATAGTCTTCTGTTATACAGTTTTTATATGTAAACTGTTTATAATAAATACACAGAAACATATTGCAACAAATGTTTATTGGTTTTATAAGAAAGACACAGAAACATATTGTAACAAGAATGCTTTATTAATGGAATGTAACCAGTATTATGCATGTAAGTAGTAAAAAAAATGACAGTGTTACCCCTTATGTTTTTTTTTCAGGTCCAAATTTTGACCTTCGATATCTCGGCTCTGGAAGGGTCTAGAGCCTCCATTTTTGCGCGCTGGTCGAAGTCTCGTGGCCCTCTGTCAGAATCCAGAATTTCAAGAAGATCGGAGGGGGTCAAAATTTCGGCCAAAAAAAAAAAACATAAGGGGTAAAACTGTCATTTTTGGCCGAAATTTTGACCCCCTTCGATCTTCTTGAAACTCTGGATTCTGACAGAGGGCCACGAGACTTCGACCAGCGCGCAAAAATGGAGGCTCTAGACCCTTCCAGAGCCGAGATATCGAAGGTCAAAATTTGGACCTGAAAAAAAAAACATAAGGGGTAACACTGTCATTTTTTTTTTGGCCGAAATTTTGAACCCCTCCGATCTTCTTGAAACTCTGGATTCTGACAGAGGGCCACAAGACTTCGACCAGCGCGCAAAAATGGAGGCTCTAGACCCTTCCAGAGCCGAAATATCGAAGGTCAAAATTTGGACCTGAAAAAAAACATAAGGGGTAACACTGTCATTTTTTTTTTTGGCCGAAATTTTGACCCCCTCCGATCTTCTTGAAACTCTGGATTCTGACAGAGGGCCACGAGACTTCGACCAGCGCGCAAAAATGGAGGCTCTAGACCCTTCCAGAGCCGAGATATCGGATGTCAAAGTTTTGACCCGAAAAAAAAAAACATAAGGGGTAACACTGTCGTTTTTGGCCGAAATTTTGACCCCCTCCGATCTTCTTGAAACTCTGGATTCTGACAGAGGGCCACGAGACTTCGACCAGCGCGCAAAAATGGAGGCTCTAGACCCTTCCAGAGCCGAGATATCGGATGTCAAAGTTTTGACCCGAAAAAAAAAAACATAAGGGGTAACACTGTCGTTTTTGGCCGAAATTTTGACCCCCTCCGATCTTCTTGAAACTCTGGATTCTGACAGAGGGCCACGAGACTTCGACCAGCGCGCAAAAATGGAGGCTCTAGACCCTTCCAGAGCCGAGATATCGGAGGTCAAAGTTTTGACCTGAAAAAAAAACATAAGGGGTAACACTGTCGTTTTTGGCCGAAATTTTGACCCCCTCCGATCTTCTTGAAACTCTGGATTCTGACAGAGGGCCACGAGACTTCGACCAGCGTGCAAAAATGGAGGCTCTAGACCCTTCCAGAGCCGAGATATCGGATGTCAAAGTTTTGACCTGAAAAAAAAAACATAAGGGGTAACACTGTCGTTTTTGGCCAAAATTTTGACCCCCTACGATCTTCTTGAAACTCTGGATTCTGACAGATGGCCACGAGACTTCGACCAGCGCGCAAAAATGGAGGCTCTAGACCCTTCCAGAGCCGAGATATCGGATGTCAAAGTTTTGACCTGAAAAAAAAACATAAGGGGTAACACTGTCGTTTTTGGCCGAAATTTTTACCCCCTCCGATCTTCTTGAAACTCTGGATTCTGACAGAGGGCCACGAGACTTCGACCAGCGCGCAAAAATGGAGGCTCTAGACCCTTCCAGAGCCGAGATATCGGATGTCAAAGTTTTGACCTGAAAAAAAAACATAAGGGGTAACACTGTCGTTTTTGGCCGAAATTTTGACCCCCTCCGATCTTCTTGAAACTCTGGATTCTGACAGAGGGCCACGAGACTTCGACCAGCATGCAAAAATGGAGGCTCTAGACCCTTCCAGAGCCGAGATATCAGACGTCAAAGTTTTGACCTGAAAAAAAAACATAAGGGGTAACACTGTCGTTTTTGGCTGAAATTTTGACCCCCTCCGATCTTCTTGAAACTCTGGATTCTGACAGAGGGCCACGAGACTTCGACCAGCGCGCAAAAATGGAGGCTCTAGACCCTTCCAGAGCTGAGATATCGAATGTCAAAGTTTTGACCTGAAAAAAAAACCATAAGGGGTAACACTGTCGTTTTTGGCCGAAATTTTGACCCCCTCCGATCTTCTTGAAACTCTGGATTCTGACAGAGGGCCACGAGACTTCGACCAGCGCGCAAAAATGGAGGCTCTAGACCCTTCCAGAGCCGAGATATCGGATGTCACAGTTTTGACCTGAAAAAAAAACATAAGGGGTAACACTGTCGTTTTTGGCCGAAATTTTGACCCCCTCCGATCTTCTTGAAACTCTGGATTCTGACAGAGGGCCACAAGACTTCGACCAGCGTGCAAAAATGGAGGCTCTAGACCCTTCCAGAGCCGAGATATCGGATGTCAAAGTTTTGACCTGAAAAAAAAAACATAAGGGGTAACACTGTCGTTTTTGGCCGAAATTTTGACCCCCTCCGATCTTCTTGAAACTCTGGATTCTGACAGAGGGCCACGAGACTTCAACCAGCGCGCAAAAACGGAGGCTCTAGACCCTTCCAGAGCCGAGATATCGGATGTCAAATTTTTGACCTGAAAAAAAAACATAAGGGGTAACACTGTCGTTTTTGGCCGAAATTTTGACCCCCTCCGATCTTCTTGAAACTCTGGATTCTGACAGAGGGCCACGAGACTTCGACCAGCGCGCAAAAATGGAGGCTCTAGACCCTTCCAGAGCCGAGATATCGGATGTCAAAATTTTGACCAGAAAAAAAAACATAAGGGGTAACACTGTCGTTTTTGGCCGAAATTTTGACCCCCTCCGATCTTCTTGAAACTCTGGATTCTGACAGAGGGCCACGAGACTTCGACCAGCGCGCAAAAATGGAGGCTCTAGACCCTTCCAGAGCCGAGATATCGGATGTCAAAATTTTGACCAGAAAAAAAAACATAAGGGGTAACACTGTCGTTTTTGGCCGAAATTTTGACCCCCTCCGATCTTCTCAAATCTCTGGATTCTGATAGAGGGCCACGAGACATGGACCTGGGTGCAAAAATTGAGGCTCTAGACCCTTCCAGAGCTGAGATATTGAAACTTAAAGTTTTGACCAGAAAAAAAAATGACAGTGTTACCCCTTATGTTTTTTTTCGGGGGGTGAAAAATTAAGTTTCTCCAATCTTCTCAAAACTCTGGATTCTGATAGAGGGCCACGAGACATGGACCTGGGTGCAAAAATTGAGGCTCTAGACCCTTCCAGAGCTGAGATATTGAAACTTAAAGTTTTGACCAGAAAAAAAAAATGACAGTGTTACCCCTTATGTTTTTTTTCGGGGGGTGAAAAATTAAGTTTCTCCAATGTTCTCAAAACTCAGGAAGGATAACAGACGGCACATCAGTATATACAGCAGAGATGACAGCTATTTTAATGGCACTAGAGTGGGTTTATGAAGTTAGACCTGATAAGGTAATAATTTGCTCCGACTCAAAGGCAGTTCTTGAGAGTTTACAATCATTGGAAACAAAGAGAACTGATATTTTAACAGAAATCATGATCAGGTTATACAGTTTACGACAGGTGGGAATAATAATTCGATTTATTTGGGTTCCAGCACACATGGGTGTTCAAGGTAATGAAGAAGCAGACAAAATAGCCAAGGAATCATTAAAAATGGAAGAACCAAATATAAACATTTCACTTAGTAGAACAGAAGGAAAACATTTAATTTTAGAAGCGTTTGTAGTAGATTGTCGATCTGAATAGCGATCCGTCTTTAAGGTTCTGTTTTTGGAATGTCATCATATTTTTATTTCTTCATTGGGCACGTGTAGGCTATCGCCTTTTCCCTTTATTGAATGTAGATATGTAGGCTAGTATGATTTTAGCCTCTGTTTACATTCATGTCTGTGAAATCCATTAGTTTATACAGCCAATGTAACATCTTCAGTTGGGCAGTGCTCTACGTGCACGACAAACAGTGTCGTTTAGCTCGTAGTGACAGAGGTTCGACTCGCAGGTCCGACCACCGTATTTTTATCTGCTTCGTTTCTTTTTTAATGGTCTGTTGTATGTCTTTTAAATTTCGGAAGACTACCCGATAGCTGACAACTGATTGAGTAAATATGACAGCAGCAGCTGTTTTAAGCCCCCTTACAGTGGCTGCGGTTATCCCTTTATTGCTGATTATTATGATGTAGATGGGCAGATGCTTCACGATATAGTCCATTTCGCTTTTTAAGATCACAAGACTCTGGAGTTTTAGCAGTTCCCAGGATACACGAAAGGAGGTAGAGCCTTCCTAAACGATTCAACTATTAAAAAAAGAGATGACGCTCCAGCCCAAGCGCAGACTACCGCTGCTATCGACCATCGTACAAGACAGGCTATAAATTATTTATTATCACGCTGCCCTTGCCTTAAAATAGACATTCATATTTGCTAATGCTGAATAATAGGCTATATTTTGAACTATCATCATTCTGATGTGATATAGCCTATTATAACGATTATATGACGTTTTTTATTTTAATTTTATTTTACTCTTTGCTGCCACATACATATCATTTTCTCGTAATGGCCCGAATCCTGGGCTGGGCACTGAAGCAAGTGATGGTTGCAGGTGCAGGTTGCAGGATCTGGAGGGGCCAGCTGGAGGAGGATGGAGGAGGATGGAGGATGACTGAAGAGTGTGGAGGAGTATCTAGGATGAGAGCTGAATATAATAGTATGCATGAGGTAAAATATGTATATTTTTTTGCACTGCAGTGTACATTTCATGTTTTCCAAAATGGGATTTTGGTTAAGTCGAAAAAAAAAAAACGCCGCTCTCTGCAGCAACACCGCTGCTGGATATCATCCTACGAGCACCTTTTAGATGTCCTCCTCTAAGATTTGCTTTAATTTCCTCTATAGAAACCCCGACTGGCACCCCCCATATCACTCCCTTACTCCAATTGTTTCCTTTTCCAATTAGGCTAGTACTTATTACTTTACACTTTCCAATCTCTTTAATTCTTCCAGCCCTCTCTCTTTGTTCTTCATTTTTACATCCGATCATTAGATTACCATCTCTCCCAATCTGGTTTTTCAATACTGTTGTTAATTTCACTGGACTTATTGACGAAACTCCCCTCTCCTCACCAAATCTCAATATGATTTTAAACTCTAGACCTTCCGTTCCTTTCTCATTTCTTACTTTCCCATAATCCTCATTACCCCTCACCCTCTTTGTACTGCTCCCATCAAAGGTATTTCCTCTTTTGTCCCTTTTTTTCCCACCTTCCTGCCATACATCCATACCTTCCTCACTATCACCCTTATCAGTGTCCCTCCCCTCAGACTCTGACCCATTCTCAACACAGTTGTGCCTACCCGCTGCCTTCTTCATCTTCTTCATTTTAAGTTGATCTTTTTTCAGAGTCCCGCTTCCAGACACTCCTTCCTCCCAGGGTCATCCGTAAGTTTTTGTTTAGACGTTTGGACCATTCGCCCGATCTCGCTAAGTTCCAGTGTAGCTTCACTTCCAACTCCGTCCGTACTTGGAGGCTAGTTCGGATATCCAACCTGCTACTGCTAACCAGCGACCGTCGAGCCCTTCCGTCCAACCAAAAACCTCTGAAAAACCCACCTCCGCATCCACTCCTCTGATGTTCTCCTGTTGCTTCCTGCTTTTAGTCTACTTCCTGTTATGATTGGGATCTGAGAGTGAAAACTGCCTTTAAACTGCCACATGCTGGCAACACTCAAACCACTAAGCCATTGGAGCTTCCATTCTTGCTTTTTATTTTGGGGGCATGTCTTTTTTTATTTGGACAAAACCAGTGAAAATAAAGCATTTTACTGCAAAAGCAGGATTGGAACCCAAATACTCCACATGCTGGAGCAACACTGAGCCACTGGAGCTTCCACTCTTGCTCGTTATTTTGGGGTCATGTCTTTTTATTTTTGACAAAACTATAACTGTTTTGTATAATAACTGTAAATCCTAATTTGTCATTTAGACTTTTGAATAAAAGATGAACTTCTTCATTTGAATGTTTCATCTAGAGTTTCATCTAGAGTCTAGTTTTCTCATGTTCTCAGTCAAATGGGTTTGCTGACTCCTCAATAAATTGTCAGATTTTATTTAGAGCATTGTTATTATTTATTATAATGATGAGCATGTGGGAATGTCAATTTCCTCAGATCAAACATTGAGATGTTATTGTGAGAGAGTGAACGGGAGATACACAGGTTTTGAATCCACTCATTGAAGAAAAAAAAATTGTATTAAGTCCTCAGTGATTGTAAATCTGAAACAAATCTGTAAGGGATAGTAACGCAGTATTAATCACCTGTCTGAACTCATTGGGTTTTTCAGAAACCCTAGAAAGAAGTTGTGTGAGTGTGGATGGTCCAGTGGCTCAGTGGACTGAGTGTTGTGATTTCATGTTGGAATCCCAGGTTCAAGCCTTGCTCTTATGCTTCTTTAGTTTTGTTGGGTTTGTCCGAGAGAAAAGAAGACATGCAATAAAAGAGATGTGTGAGTGTAGCTGGTCCTGTGGGTCAGTGGTGTGAGTGTTGTGGTTCCATGTGGGAAACATGGGTTTGAGCCTCACTCTTGCGATGCTTTGCTCTTGTTTAAAACCCAAAAAAAAGATATGCCCCCCCAAAAAAGCATGGAGAGTGTGAAAGTACCAGTGGCTCAGTGGTAATGAGCACATCCTTCTGGTGTGGAGGACCTGGATTTGAATCCTGGGCTGGGCACTGAAGCAAGTGGTGGTTGCAGGTGCAGGTTGCAGGATCTGGAGGGGCTGGCTGGAGGAGGAATGATGGAGGAGGATGACTGAAGAGTGTGGAGGAGTATCTAGAATGAGAACTGAATATAATAGTATGCATGAGGTAAAATATGTATATTTTTTTTGCACTGCAGTGTACATTTTATGTTTTCCAAAATTGGATTTTGGTTAAGTCGAAAAAAAAAAAAACACCACTCTCTGCAGCAACACCGCTGCTGGATATCGTCCCAGAAATCCCCAGGGGGAGGAGTTAGGTTATTTCCTCCCCCCTTCGTGTCCTGACCGTCTCTCGTCCCCCAGCTGCAGATCTGGAGGATGTTCGTCAACGCAACCATGCTTCAGTGTCCAGCCCGGTCTTGAACCAGGAACCTCCCGACTGGGGAGTGTGAGCTCACCCACTGAGCCACTGGAGCTTGCACACTTACGCTACTTTTTTTGGGAGCATGTCTTCTTTATTTGGACCAAACCGGTGAAAGAAGAGTTTTACCAACAAGAGACTCGAACCAGGATTCTCCACATGACAGTGCAACGCTCACACCACTGAGCCACTGGACCGTCCACACTCATGCTTAATTTTTTGGGAGCATGTCTTTTTCTCTCTTGGACAAACCCGTTGAAACTAAAGCATCATAAGAGTGAGGCTCGAACCCTGGTTTCCCGCATGGAGCCATAACACTCGGACCACTGAGCCACTGGAGCTTGCACACTTACGCTACTTTTTTTGGGAGCATGTCTTCTTTATTTGGACCAAACCGGTGAAAGAAGAGTTTTACCAACAAGAGACTCGAACCAGGATTCTCCACATGACAGTGCAACGCTCACACCACTGAGCCACTGGACCGTCCACACTCATGCTTAATTTTTTGGGAGCATGTCTTTTTCTCTCTTGGACAAACCCGTTGAAACTAAAGCATCATAAGAGTGAGGCTCGAACCCTGGTTTCCCGCATGGAGCCATAACACTCAGACCACTGAGCCACTGGGGCTTGCACACTCACTCTTCTTTTTTTGGGAGCATGTCCTACTTCGACAATCCAGTGAAACTAAAGCATCACAAAAGTGTGATTCGAACCCGGGTTTCCCACATGGAATCACAACACTCAGACCACTGAGCCACTGGACCATACACGCTCACACTTCCTTTTTCGGGAACATGTCTTTCTTGGACAAAGCCAGTGAAACTAAAGCATGATAAGAGTGAGGCTGGAACCCGGGTTTCCCACATGGAATCACAACACCCAGACCACTGAGCCACGGGGAGCACGCTCTTTTCGCCTGCATGAACACTTCACACACGCTGGCACTGCCTGTGTGGTTTACCTGTTTACACGTTCATAACGTCCTACTCGAAACACACGTTTTCGACGCCCATTTTTGTTACGATAAACGCGCGTCAAAAGCGTGCGTTTTCGGTGCCCCTCAAAGCGCACGTCACGCGCGTAGAATATGAAACGCGTTTGGATAGTGGCGAAATTTGACCCATTTGGCTTTCCATAGAATCGGACAGCTTTTGAATGCGACTCAATGTTTACGCGCACACGCGTTGAAACCATAACACGCGCATTAAACATGTAACAATTTAAAATATCATTCATTTTATATAATGAGTTTAAAAATCATTGTGTAGTTCTATGACCGTATTATTATTATTATTTTCATTAAAAGAGAGTATGAAAGCACTAAAATGCTTTATATAAATGAAAGTTGGTAATGAAATTACACCCAGTGACGTCGCATTTTCGTTTGTGTCTGGTCTCAGTCGATACATCAGTGATGTATTTATTAGTATCAATAATATTTTATTATGATAAATATACATCACTGATGAATACCAAAACAAATCAGTAAACCATTGCATTGTTTTTATTGTGACAAATAAGTTAATTTTATTTAATAAATAGGCCTACAGTAACACTTTCTGTGCAGTCCATGCTTATAATGAATTATAGCACCATTTATACTTATTTATGAGCAATATTACTATTCTATAAATATATTTATAAAGACTCATTAAGACCTACTGCATTACAATAGTTACATCTATGCATTACAATATATAGTTACATCTATATTACTTTTTTCCTTATAAGTCAAAAATTTGTTTTTAAATGCACATACTCATAATCCATTATATGCAGTTTTAGTTAATTATGGACTGACATTTCACAGGATAATTAAATAGTTTGATTAAGCTTCTAATCTTAAACCTTATAATCATAGCTGTCAACATTGAACATTAAAATAAGGGAGATTTCCCGGAATCCATCGCCAAAATAAGGGATTTTTTTTTTTTACATTATTAACAGCATAAGAAACAAATGAAAAAAAAAAGATATTTTATTCCTTTGTTATGCTATGACCTCTGTAGTGGACACCAGGACTCGATTGTTTAAAAAAATGATATGAAAATATATATAGGCAAAAATAATGGAAATTTTTGATATATAAACATCGTTTTTTTTTTTTTGTTTGTTTGTTTTTTTGCCTGGAAACGCTTCCAACACGCTTGCGTGTCACGTGAAAAATAGGCATGTTCTATTTCTAGCATGCACGCGTTTGCGCGTGTCACGCAGACAGTGTGCAAGCTCTAATCTGTTAACATGGGAGCCAAAATAAAAACCATAGACAGTAAAATAAAAACAATCACGCCACGCAGCTGAGACGCATGCAGCCAGTGTCTCCGGCCAGCGCGCGCGGCGCTACATCCGAGTATGAACGACTTCAAGCCAAATAGGTCCGAGCTTGTACGTCTCACACAATCAGAGCGTAAAAATACGGGATATTTTACGGGAAAATACTAAAACGGGAAGACAGCGGGAACAGAGATAAAATACGTGAGAAACCCGGAAAAAACGGGAGGGTTGACAGCTATGCTTATAATCTTAAAACATTTGACTGTTAAACAACTTAACTTTGCATTGGCTAATTAACTGCCTGGGGCCCCGTGTGGGTTTTCTGTGGGCAAACCCACAGTGGATTGCCAACAGTAAACCCTCATGGGGGCCCCATAGTGAAAAACAGCTATGAGCCCCACATGGGCTAACCCACGGGGGGCCCGTGTGGGTTCTCTGTGGGCAAACCCACAGTGGATTGCCCACAGTAAAGCATCATGGGGGCCCAAATGGGCGAAACTGCTATAGGGCCCGCATGGGATAACCCACTGGGGGCCCGTGTGGGTTTTCTGTGGGCAAACCCACAGTGGATTGCCCACAGTAAACCCTCATGGGGGCCCAAATGGGCAAAACTGCTATGGGCCCCGCATGGGCTAACTCAAATCAAATGACAAAAACAAGCAAAACGACATAATCTGACCCAAACTGGGGTCGTAACAAATATATTTCTAAAAAGTATACTAAAAGTACATTGGTAATAAAGATATGCTTAATTACATTTTGAAGAAATGTTAAACACAAGCATATTTTTAATATATTTCTAACAAATGCACTATAAGTACATTCACAAAAAAATATATGCTTAATTATACTTTTATGAAATATGTTACATACAAACATATAATTTTAATATATTTCTAAAAAGTGTACTAAAAGTACATTGGTAATAAATATATGCTTAATGCACTTTGAAAATGTATGTTAAACACAAGCATATTTTTAATACATTTCTAAAAAGTATACTAAAAGTACATTGGTGATAAATATATGCTTAATTGTACTTTTATAAAATATGCTACACCCAAGCATATCATTTTAATATATTTCTAAAAATTGTACTAAAAGTACATTGGTAATAAATATATGCTTAATTACACTTTGAAGAAATCTTAAACACAAGCATATTTTAATATATTTCTAAAAAGTATACAAAAAGTACATTGGTAATAAATATATGCTTAATTACACTTTGAAAATGTATGTTAAACACAAGCATATTTTTAATATATTTCTAACAAATGCACTATAAAAACATTCGCAATAAATAATTATACTTTCATGAAATATGCTGCACACAAGCATAATTTTACATATTTCTAAAAAGTATATACTATAGTAAATTGGTAATAAATATATATTTAATTTCACTTTAATTACCACTGTCGTTTTTTTTCGGGTCTAAATTTTGAGTTTCTCTGATTTTCTTGAAACTCTGGATTCTGATAGAGGGTCATGAGACTTAGTTGGACCTGAGTGCAAAAATGGAGGCTCTAGACCCTTCCAGAGCTGAGATATCGAAACTCAAAATTTCGACCCGTAAAAAAAAAAAAAAAAAAAAAAACGAAAGGGGTACCACTATCGTTTTTTTTTTTTTTTTTTTTTTTTTTTTTGGGTCGAAATTTTGAGTTTCTCTGATCTTCTTGAAACTCTGGATTCTGATAGAAGGCCAGGACTTAGTTAGACCTGAAAGGAAAAATGGAGGCTGTAGAACCTTCCAGAGCTCAGATATCGAAACTCAAAATTTCGACCCGAAAAAAAAAACAAAAAACGAAAGGGGTACAATTGACGTTTTATTTATTTATTTATTTATTTTCAGGTCGAAATTTTGAGTTTCTCTGATCTTCTTGAAACTCTGGATTCTGATAGAGGGCCATGAGACTTAGTTAGACCTGAGAGCAAAAATGTTGGCTCTAAAACCTTCCAGAGCTGAGATATCGAAACTCAATTTCAACCCGAAAAAATAAACCCGAAAGGGGTAACACTGTCGTTTTTTTTTTTTTCGGGTCGAAATTTTGAGTTTCAATATCTCACCTCCATTTTTGCACTCAGGTCTAAGTCTCATGGTCCTATATCAGAATCTAGAGTTTCAAGAAGATCAGAGAAACTCAAAATTTCGACCCCCCCAAAAAACAGCAGTGGTACCCCTTTAGTTTTTGTTTTGTTTTTTTAGGTCAAAATTTTGAGTTTCAATATCTCAGCTCTGGGAGGGTCAAGAGCCTCCATTTTGCACTCAGGTCTAAGTCTCATGGCCCTTTATCAGAATCCAGAGTTTTGAGAAGAATGGGGATACTTAATTTTTCGCCCCAAAAAAAAAAAAAAAAAAAAAAAACGTAAGGGGTAACACTGTCGTTTTTTTTTTCTGGTTGAAATTTTGAGTTTCGATATCTCAGCTCTGGAAGGGTCTAGAGCCTCCATTTTGCACTCAGGTCTAAGTCTCATGGCCCTCTATCATAATCCAGAGTTTTGAGAAGATTGGGGATACTTATTTTTTCACCCCCCAAAAAAAACGTAAGGGGTAACACTGACGTTTTTTTTTTTCTGGTCGAAATTTTGAGTTTCGATATCTCAGCACTGGAATGGTCTGGAGCCTCCATTTTTGCACTCAGGTCTAAGTCTCATGACCCTGTTTCAGATTCCAGAATTTTGAGAAGATTGGGGATACTTAATTTTTCGCCTGAAAAAAAAAAACGACAGTGGTACCCCTTTTGTTTTGTTTTTTCGTGTCGAAATTTTGAGTTTCGATATCTCACCTCTGGAAGGGTCTAGAGCATCCTTTTTTTCACCCAGGTCTAAGTCTCATGGCCCTCTATCAGAATTCAGAGTTTTGAGAAGATTGGGGAAACTTAATTTTTCTTCCCAAAAAAAAAAAAAACGTAAGGGATAACACTGTCGTTTTTTTGTTTTTTTTTTTCTGGTCGAAATTTTGAGTTTCGATATCTCAGCTCTGGAAGGGTCTAGAGCCTCCATTTTTGCACCCAGGTCTAAGTCTCATGGTCCTCTATCAGAATCCAAAGTTTTGAGAAGATTGGGGAAACGTAATTTTTCGCCCAAAAAAAAAAAAACGACAGTGGTATCCTTTTCGGTTTTTTTTTTCTGGTTGAAATTTTGAGTTTCCATATCTCAGCTCTGGAAGGGTCTAGAGCCTCCATTTTTGCACTCAGGTCTAAGTCTCATGGCCCTCTATCAGAATCCGGAGTTTTGAGAAGATTTGGGATACTTCATTTTTCGCCCAAAAAAAAAAAAA
Organism: Cyprinella venusta; assembly: GCA_038021265.1. Lineage (NCBI taxonomy): Eukaryota > Metazoa > Chordata > Actinopteri > Cypriniformes > Leuciscidae > Cyprinella > Cyprinella venusta. The sequence continues at coordinate 31,846,508 of CM075872.1, read as the reverse complement.
CGTAAGGCTAACACTGTCGTTTTTTTTTTCTGGTCCAAATTTTGAGTTTCGATATCTCAGCTCTGAAAAAAGGGTCTAGAGCCTCCATTTTTGCACTCAGGTCTAAGTCTCATGGCCCTCTATCAGAATCCAGAGGTTTGAGAAGATTGGGGAAACTTAATTTTTCGCCCAAAAAACAAAAACAAATTAAAGCTGCAAGCAGCGATGGGCGGGCCCTCGCACCTGTAGCACGTCGGGGTGTGAGGCGGCCATGTCACATATTCTGTAGCTCAGCCAGTGCGGCTGTGCATTTGCTACGTTGCTTCGTTAAAGGCCACTTCCTGTTGCTAGTAGGTGGCGCTATGACTGTGGGTGAATGTCGGTATGTAGATTTGTTCAGGGCGGGACTCTTGTCAAATGTGTAAAATTTCCTGCAGATCTGGGCATTTACAGCCAAGGTACTACAACTTCCTGTTTCATGGCGAATCATCGACGCCACGGACACGCCCATCGAGGAAAATGCACAGATAGCACAACTTTACATCGTCAATGCCTTTAGAAGGCGCAGTAGAAATTTGAAGTCGATCCGACTAAATCCCTAGGAGGAGTTAGTTAAAGTATGTAATGAGTAAATCATCCAAAAATGGCGGTAAAATTAGAAATGGCTGACTTCCTGTTGAGTTTAGGGCATCACTCCAAGAGACTTTTCTGTGTCTGGACACGGTAGATGTACCACAGAAATTTCGTACCTGTCGGTCAAACATGCGGAGGGGGCTGCGTCTTTTAAGGTCACTTCCTCTTGCCACTAGATGGCGCTATGACTGTGGGTGAATGTCGGCATGTAGATTTGTTCAGGGCGGGACTCTTGTCAAATGTGTAAAATTTAGTGCAGATCTGGGCATTTACAGCCAAGTTTCTACAACTTCCTGTTTCATGGCGAATCATCGACGCCACGGACACGCCCATTGACGAAAACGCGCAGATAGCACAACTTTACATCGTCAATACCATTAGAAAGCACAGCAGAAATTTGAAGTCGATCCGACTAAATCCCTAGGAGGAGTTAGTTAAAGTACGTAATGAATAAATCATCCAAAAATGGCGGTAAAATTAGAAATGTCCGACTTCCTGTTGAGTTTAGGGCATCGCTCCAAGAGGCTTTTTTGTGCGTCTGGACATGGTAGATGTACCACAGAAATTTCGTACTTGTCGGTCAAACATGCGGCCGGGGCTGCTTCGGTAAGAGGACTTTTCACGAGTGAAGGTATTATTGCGCCAAGTCGACGTGCTCTAAAGCAATTTTCATGGTAGTCCGCCATACAATATAGTCATTAATTTTAAATGCTTAGAAAAACACAACGCTTTATTTTGTGTCACCAGCCCAGGTCGAGTTACACTAATCGAGTAACTGTGTTTAAATAGGGAAAACGAGGAAGTGTTTGGTCGCTTCTCTTTTGGGCCCATATTTAATGCACTGGGCTAAGCTAAGTGCTAACACAGTTTTGCGGCAATACAGACCGATAGAGAGCACGCACTGAGACGGGAGAGGTATGCATCAACTCGTCTTAGTTAAGGGAATAACATAGTTTAATATGAAAACCGGTGGAGTATCCCTTTAAGTGTTTGTAGTATTATTTTATCCGGAAATCAATTATTTATAATTATTAGTTTAATTAACAAACTAATTATTTGAAACTAGTACACTACACATAAACTGGTTCTATGACTTTATTAGTAAATTAATTCTAAGCCTTTATCAATATACTTTATCATTTTTATGACATTTATAAAAATGCCTTCTATATTTCTTTTCACTCCACTGTACTCCACCACAGGCGACCGCACGTACGGAATTGACACTTGGTTATTGTCATTTCACAATATTTTTGAACAGACAGTGTGTTTACTTGGAAATATTACGGTATATTTTCAGTCTTAATTTATACTTCCATCCTAAGTTTGGTCTTAAATTTAATTTAGAAGTGGTATTAAAAAGTCTTAAATTTAAATTGCTATACCTGCAGCCACCCTGATTTCAAAGTAAACATGATGAAAAGTAGATTTTGTGTGTGTCTGGATTTTGTAAGCGTAAAATCATGATGAATTTCATGCTGGCTTTTGTAAGATTTTGGTGAAACAAACATTGAGTTCTGCAGAGTAATGCTGTGCTACTGTTGTGGTTTGTTAAAATCCCCAGTGAAACCATGTTTGCGTTTGTGTTTCTGCACACCAAACGGATCCACTTTACCCGATGTGTCTTTATCTTTTTTGATTGTTGCCATTTATCTGTCTTTCAAAACATACAGACACACAAGGTAACAATGGTTGCATGCGACCTTCAATCGGCCTGCTCATTTGACCTCTGGAAATAATACTGCAGTTCAGCAGGAATCCACTTTCAGACACTCGCTGTCCTCCTAAAAGCTCTCCATTGCCCAGTGTGTGTGCAGGAATTTACAAACCACACAGAATTCACCTTCACAGATCTCAGGTTCATGATAAAATATTATTAGAGAGAAATATTCACATATTTAAGGGATATTATTTCATCATTTACTCACCCTCAAATTTCTTTCTTCTGCTGAACATAAAAGACTATATTTTGAAGAATGTTGGAAACCGAACAGTGTCTGGTCCACATTGACTTCCATAGTATTTGTTTCCTACTATGAAAGTCAATGGGAATCATCAACTGTTTGATTACCAACATTTTTCAAAATATCTTTTTATGTTCAGCAGAAGAAAGAAACTAGGTGATGACAGATTTTTCAAACGGGCCGGTCTGAGTATTTCACAATCTGCTCAGTTACTGGGATTTTCACGCACAACCATTTCTAGGGTTTACAAAGAATGGTGTGAAAAGGGAAAAACATCCAGTTTTGTGGCAGTCCTGTGGGCGAAAATGCCTTGTTGATGCTAGAGGTCAGAAGAAACGAGCCGACTGATTCAAGCTGATAGAAGAGCAACTTTGACTGAAATAACCACTCGTTACAACCGAGGTATGCAGCAAAGCATTTGTGAAGCCACAACACGCACAACTTCGAGGCGGATGGGCTACAACAGCAGAAGACCCCACCGGGTACCACTCATCTCCTCTACAAATAGGAAAAAGAGGCTACAATTTGCAAGAGCTCACCAAAATTGGACAGTTGAAGACTGTAAAAATGTTGCCTGGTCTGATGAGTCTCGATTTCTGTTGAGACTTTCAGATGGTAGAGGCAGAATTTGGCGAGAACATGGATCCATCATGCCTTGTTACCACTGTGCAGGCTGCTGGTGGTGGTGTAATGGTGTGGGGGATGTTTTCTTGGCACACTTTAGGCCCCTTAGTGCCAATTGGGCATCGTTTAAATGCCACAGCCTACCCCAACATTGTTTCTGACCATGTCCAATAGAGCATCTTTGGATGTGGTGGAACGAGAGCTTCGTGCCCTGGATGTGCATCCCACGAGTCGCCATCAACTGCAAGATGCTATCCAATCAATATGGGCCAAGATTTCTAAAGAATGCTTTCAGCACCTTGTTGAATCAATGCCACGTAGAATTAAGGCAGTTAATCCTTTAGGTGGGTGTATACTGACAATGGTTGCATGGTCGGTTAAATGTGCTTAATTTTCTTTATGTAATATAGATTTTTTTTTTTCATTTGATTTTGGGATTTTGGAGTTTTTTTCTACAAGATTTTCCCCAAAAAGACTTATGATGGAGCTAACATCAGTCTTTATGGGTACATCACAGAGTATCATATTCCCATTACAACAGTAAAATCAAAAATAGATCTTTTCACTATACTTCTAAATTGCACATTTACATTTGCAAATGCTGAAAATACTTGCTTGACTTTATTTAGCTCTTCCCATCAATTCTGCTTAATTTTTAATGTTGGAAATGGTAGATGGGCATTAATAATGCACCGTGGTGGTGACCATTCATAATTGATGATCTGTTATTTCGCAAATTCAATATGTGGTTTATTTAGAAATCCACACGGTCATCAAGATGAGCAGGAAGACAAACTCCATCCTCAATGTGAACCCAAGACCTTGAAACCATTCGAAAATAATAAAATGCCTCTAAAACATAGGAATTTTCCCTTCAGTGTTGAGCTTATATTTGGAAAAACACCAGTTATATTACAATAAAGAAAACAAAAATCACTCAAAATTACATTAGACTGCTTGCCTAGTGTTTTCCTTAAATTTGCTTTCTTACAGAGTGCTAACTACTGTAATTGAATTGTTATATTTGGGCTTTTATTCAGTTAATTAAACGGTCAGTCCACAATTCCTGAGTCTACAAGACAAAATGTGACATGAAGCATTTCAAAATGAAAATAACATTTTATGAAATAGATGCACTTGTTAACACTATGTGCAATACATAGGTGAAAATTAGCTATACAATATAAATAAATTGCATCTTTTGTCTGCAATTACACATAGCCGTACTTCTCATCAAGTTATCTATGGTTTAGTGTACTTTGAATACATTAATACATATTTACATACATACATATGATAAAATGCATAAACATGTACCAAGTCTTGTGTGGGAAGGCCGGTCAGGGTGAACAGATCAAGCATATACACTATTATGCTGAGGTAACATTTCAGAAATGTGATAAAAACAGATCATTTGAAGCCCACAAAACACTCGATTTCTAACAGGAAATAACATGGGCATTAAAAACATTAATAATGCTTAGGAGAATGTGCTTTGCTTAGCAAAATCTACAAGTGCTCCACTACTCTAAAAAAGCTATGCTAGGAAGCATATTCAAATACAGAGATGCGAAATTGGCTATAGATGTCCTCTTGGACACAAAATAAAATCCGTTTGAAGAACTAGGATATAAGTTAGTTGATCTTGAGCATAAAGCGGAACCATCCTTAGCTTGCAAGAACAAATTGAGCAACTTGAGGCTTGAGGTGAACACGTGGCTCGAGGTGAACTGATTCAAAGTTCAGATGGAAGGCATTGCAGGAACGTCTAAAACCCTTTAAAACCCAAAAATGTTTCCTCTAAAAACCATAATCCTCATCATTTGCCTTAATGGATTCCACACACCCAAGTCAAAGAGTAGCCAAGTCCTGAAACGATTTAAATCTAGTGTCTCGAAATGATTCGGTGGCTAACAACAATCAGATATCCTGAACCTGAGATTTAAAAGAGCTTTAGGTAAATCCACAAAGGCAAACAGGTGTGAAAAGATATCATATGATGAAAAGAGCTTCTGAAACGGAGGAGACAAAGTCGACAGCCTTTGCAGGAGAGAGAGAGAGAGAGAGAGAGAGAGAGAGAGAGAGAGAGAGAGAGAGAGAGAGAGAGAGAGAGAGAGAGAGAGAGAGAGAGGTAGGGAGCAATGATGTAGACTGCACACTTGGAAATGGAGTGCGGGAACACTTTAGATCAAATAATCAACCCTGGGGACAAGACTATTCAGCACTATTCTGCACAGACTTGACATCTAACATCCTTTTTTTTTCTCCAACTGACATTGGACATCAATGGAGAAAGAACAATTTCAGGTGACTGACATGACTGGGGTTGCAGGGCTCATTTGAAATAGCACCATCCCACCAATCTCCCACACGCTGAGGTACGATATTGGTACAAATGAAAATTTTACACAGTTTTAACAGTTTTTCCCATTGCCATTGATGTAAGAGCAAGATCTGCCTAACAATGGGGCACCTTAAGACTGCTAAAAAGGACAATTTCAGGTTCTAACTTAAAATCGTATTGCTGCACAGACAACATACCTTAGTCAGAATAGACGCCATATTTAAAAAAGAATTCACTCACCCTGTTGTTGTTCCAAACGTTTTTCTTCTGTGGAACAATATTTCAGAGTTCACAGATTAGTCCATACAATTAAAGTCAATGTTAGTCCAATGTAGTCCAATGTTATGTTGTGTTGGACCTCGGTGACTTTCATTATATGGAAAAATCCATTATTCCAAATTGCTTCCTTTGTGTTTCGCAGACGAAAGTACGTCATACAAGTTTGAAATTACATGAGAGAGAGCAAATTATGATAGAATCTTCATTTTTGGTTGAACTACCTTTTTAAGGTCATACGTATATTTTTAAGCTTTTTGGAGTCTACCCTGACTATGGTCCATACATGCAGCTTTCGTACTATGACAAAAGTGAAATTAGGGTCATGGGCTGCAAGGAAAGAGCATGAGAAATAGGAAAAAGGCAAGAAAACAGCGTTGGAACATCAGGACACAAGAGTGTCATGTGATTGTGCCTAATTTGTTCATGATTGGCAAAGCAGAGAATGAGCGTTTTGAGGATAGAAGCATACTACAAGGACCTTGGACAAGATGTGTGCTTAAACTAAGGACAATTGAACCAAATTTAGAATTTTCCACCATTCTGTCTTTATGCAAAAAACAATTAACAGCCATCAGACTTGGGCCACTTTTTGTTTATTAGTCTTTTAATATGATAACTGTTTCTGGAAAACCTCCTGGAGAGTGATAATATCGGGCAGGGAACCTTCTGGACTAGTGGCCAGGAAAAAGCGAGTTATTACAAATGCTGGTGCCATCACTTCCACATTTCCTTCTAGCTGTACCACATGCATCTCTTTGACATACAATGTCATTTGCTCAAGTAACGACAATGAAACCGGCCCGCAATGCCCAACGAGACTCGTTATGAACAAGCAATGCCAATAATGTCAAGAAGAGATGATTGGTTCCACACAGTGCAGCGGTAAATCTCACATTTCAAGGTTGGAAAACCCATCCTGAATGCCCTGCTCCACTCATTTCTCACTTCCTCTATCCCACGCTTGCACAGATGATTGGTTTGGTTGACTGCTTGGTTCTCCTGCAGGAGTTACTCAGTGTATTTGTGTTCTCTTGGCTCATGAAAGATGAAAAATGGGGGGCGGGGTTCCAGTAGCGGACCAACTACACCCACCCTCCCATACAATAATCCCTTTCGATTTTGCCCCTATATTGGTATCCAGCAAGTGAATACATTCCACCCCCTTCCCCCCTCCACATCGTTCCCCAAATTTAATAATTAAAAAAAGGTAAAAACAAGGTCTACTGCGGAATGGCTTTACTCCTCACAGTTATTAGGGGATGCCAGAACCCCTGTGAACTACTGAGGTGCGGTTGGCGTTCTTGCGGCTGGTCCGTCGAGTCTTGGTGTTCTTTGCGGCCGGGGGGCTCCGAGCGATGGGCGAGACCCTCCCCCTGGGGCCTTTTCGCTTCCCCCTAGGCCCTGCATGGCCCCTCCCGGCCACTAAGGGTCACTTCTTACGGGAGTGGAGTGTGTCCTGAAACTTGGTGCTGGTGTAACGCACGTGGAAGCCCTTCTTATTGATGGTGTCGTCTGAGCGAAATTTGATGACGATGGAGTCGCCAGCAGAATAGATCTCCTCTGGAGGCTGGAGAGACAAAGACAGGGGCCGATGGCAACATTTGAGCACACTGGATATTCCCTTTTATAACATCAACCCAACGTCATTATTATCAAATACTTTAAAATGTCAATCAATAGGATATTTTTTGTGTACCTCAGAACCCAGAGTAACATTGAGTCGACAAAAGCTGGATAACCCATGAGCCAGAACTTGAAGTCTGGTTGTCTGGGCACTGCCCACAAAGTATTGGCTCTGACAAACTCATATACACTTTGAACTTTTAACCCAAAATATTAATGTTGAGTCAAAAAAAACAAGACAACAACTATAGACCAGAATGATTTAAATGACTTGCTCAGATTTATCTGACTTTGTGATGTGAGGTGGCAAGCTGACGGTCGGTTTCGCCACATTTCAACTCTACGACTATGTGCCATATTACTAGAGAGCGAAGCGGCACCAACCCAGGAGGGATGAATCTCAGCCCTTTTCAACAGTTCAGGTCCTCCCCAAAAACGTTTCCAATTGTCTATGGACCCTATTTTATTTTGCGGAGACCACTTAAGGCTGAATCCCAATTCACCCCTTAGCCCTACCCCTAGTTTTCGAGTGTAGCCCTTGGCCCTTAAAACAGAATGACAAGGGCCAAGGGGTTGGAATATTACCTACAAAATGGACCAACCCTTCATGAACACGATACGTCATCAGTCGTCGGCGATGGCTCTGCCGTTACAGAGTTTGTACAAGATTTCTCCATGACAACAACTGACAATCAGCGCAGCTGCTCTTAACTTTGAATAAACATGATGATTATAACCTTCCTCGAAATGTATGTCTTTTCTGATCGGAAAGGTAATTTATTATACCATTTCTTAATTTAAACAACTATAGTGTTATTATAAGACTAAATAAAGTGCGTGGTGGAATCATCTGGCGCTAAATGTAAATGTTTAACCGTTTGCGATCCATCTCGCCTGTGATTTCCGATGCATTCCGTGAACTTTCCCTTAGCCCTCCGTTTGGAGTGTGCCTCTGAAAAATCTCTGTTTCGAGGGCTTTGTAGCCCTACCCCTTCGCCCTACCCCTCGATCTCAAGAAGAATCGGGACACCCTACCCCTAGGCGCGAACGCGCAAAATGGAGGGGTAGGGCCAAGGGATGAATTGGGATTGAGCCTTAGACAGCCAGCCATTGAGTGAGGACAGTCTGCTAAGTATCTCATCACTCTGGCGAACAGGAAAGGGCACCAGAGCAAATTACAGTGTCTGATATTGTACTGTAAAGTTCACACACCTCTGGCTTCTATCTCGCCTAGGAGGCTCATAATTTGAGGCCCGTGGGCCATCATAGGCATGTTCGTCAACATCGGAGAACTCGGTTTCTTAATCCGCATCCATTGTAGCCTAAGTTTGAATTTGACCAGAATGCCTCTCCGATCATCACTTCCGGTTAGTGCTTCGCAACTTTTCTCAAAATATTGTTAATGGCTAAATATATATTACTCCAGTTCAGAAAATCTAGTTGTTTTTTCATCAACATACACTATGCTATATAGGGGTGTCCAACCTGCATGTTGCTCTTTAAGCCCAAAGTACACTTCAGTTTTTTTGCAAATGCTTTGGATATGCATACATTTGGACAAAGTATACTACATTTGTTGTGTGCGAACAAAGGCACTCAACGCTTGAACACTGCAGTATCCATAGTCTGGGCTATTTCTCTCCAGATATTCTGATTGATAAAATGTTTTTTGGGGGGTTTTGTTCACGAGTGAGGGAAGGATGGAACGGGAGATTGACAGACGGATCGGTGCAGCTTCTGCAGTAATGCGGTCTGTGTACCGGTCTGTTGTGGTGAAGAAGGAGCTGAGCCGTAAGGCAAAGCTCTCGATTTACCGGTCAATCTACGTTCCTACTCTCACCTATGGTCATGAGCTTTGGGTCATGACCGAAAGGACAAGATCCCGGATACAGGCGGCCGAAATGAGCTTTCTCCGCAGGGTGGCTGGGCGATCCCTTAGAGATAGGGTGAGAAGCTCGGTCACTCGGGAGGAGCTCAGCTGAGGTGAGGGGTCAGCTGAGGTGAGGGGTCATCGAGAGGGGTCAGCTGAGGTGGCTCGGGCATCTGTTACGGATACCTCCTGGACGCCTTCCTGGGGAGGTGTCCCGGGCACGTCCCACTGGGCGGAGGCCCCGGGGAAGACCTAGGACACGCTGGAGAGACTATGTCTCCCAGCTGGCCTGGGAACGCCTCGGTATCCCCCCAGAAGAGCTGGAGGAAGTGTCGGGGGAGAGGGAAGTCTGGGCATCTCTGCTCAGACTGCTGCCCCCGCGACCCGGCCCCGGATGAGCGGAAGAAGATGATGATGATGAAAATGTTTTTGTACTTAGTTGTATGGATCTCTTAATCCCCTCACACACGTGCACGTCAACGTGGGTATCTGTTGTTGTTGCTGTCGTGCATGTTTGATGTTGTTCCAAAACTGAGTCTCCATTTCTTTTTTTGACTGTGAACTAGTGGTCTTCACGGTTCCATTTGGATCCAAAAACCTGAGGTCTGACCCGAGAAGAGTGTCTCGGACACGGGTCGGGTTTGGTATTAATGGCCTCAGGTCTCGGGTCAGACTTCTCGGGTCTCCAAAACTCCGACGAGTGTCTCGGACACGGATCAGGTTCAGTATTAATGGCCTCGGGTCTCGGGTCAGACTTCTCGGGTCGCTAAAACTCCGACGAGTGTCTCAGACACGGGTCGGGTTCGATATTAATGGCCTCGGGTCTCAGGTCAGACTTCTCGGGTCTCCAAAACTCCAACGAGTGTCTCGGACACGGGTCGGGTTCGGTATTAATGGCCTCGGGTCTCAGGTCAGACTTCTCGGGTCTCCAAAACTCCGACGAGTGTCTCAGACACGGGTCGGGTTCGGTATTAATGGCCTCGGGTCTCGGGTAATTTAAAATAAACATGCCTTTTCCAAATGGACCCGAGAAGACCCGAATTATTTTAAACTATGTTGGGCATTTAACAAAATTGCAGTATTTAAAACAACTCTATGACACCGTTCTCTGACTTTTTTGTCGTGAAAGAGCGAATCCACGCTTTTACGTGAAATGGGCTATAAGCATAAGCACGGTTGCCTCCGTATTTATTTACTCAGTTGCTCGCTCCACATAAACCAACCCCTCCGTTTGGCAAGAAGAACTAGTGCGCTATCATGTGGTTGGATGTTTGACTAAATGCCAGTATTTTAATTGTCATTAAGCCAGGCTTGTCAATCAATTTAAAAAATACGCGACACTGTCATGCAAGACAAGCATGGACGCAATAACAGACATTGCGAAAAAGGTGAGGGAGAATTTGATTGAAAATCTATTCTAGGCTACATTTGAAAAACCGCCGTTGGTAAATTTTACCCTGTGGTGATTCTAATCATCGTTTGGTCCGGTAAATAACATTATGCCACATTTTATAAGACGTAATGGGTTACAGTGATGTGTGATTGACATTTTAGCACTCAGCATGTTTACACTTGCGCGTCTATGTAAGTGCACTTTTGAGAAACGCAGGGCTACAGGCTCTGCACAATGTAAATGCCGTTTACGTTCAGGTCAAGTCGGGTTCTAAAAGAAATGCCGTCAGCTCGGCACAAAACTTAGACTCGGGTCTAATTTTATCGGGTCTGTCTCGGGTCGGGTTTTTCTTTAATAAAAAAATAATTTATGCACGTCGGGTTCGGGTAAGTAGTGATTCAGGCCGATTCGGGTCGGGTACAGTTTTCAGGACCCGAGAAGACCTCTACTGTGAACCAACGAGCTGGAAAAGTGTTGCCACCTTGTGGACAAACTTATTAGGGCAAAACAAAATTAAAGGCACATGTGCGTGTCCAAACTCGGTCCTGGAGGGCCACTGTCCTGTAGAGTTTAGCTCCAACTTGCCTCAGCAAAGCTGCCTGGAAGTTTCCAGTATGCCTAGTAAGACCTTGATTAAAAGGTTCAGATGTGTTTAATGAGGGTTGGACCTGAACTCTGTAGGACAGTGATTGAAACTGATGATAAAACTTACATCATGCACACTGTACACCTTAGCATACTCTTAAAACTGAAGTATATGCTGAGCTTTAAAGGTAGCCGTCTATGTGAACAGTGGATAGTGAGGACTTAAACCTCAAAAAAATCGATACAGCTCAGAGTTGTTTTAGCTGTGTAGCAAAAGGTCTGGAAGATGTTAAGAGTTAAGAGTGTGTGATTGTTCTCTGAGCAAGCCTAATGGGTTATTTTGGGCTGTGAGAGCCTAATGTGGCAGCACACTTTTAAGCTCATGTTGCTCGAGGGACATAGTCCCTGCTGTTAGTAAATTGTCAGTTGCTTTTGGATGAAAAGCATGAGCTAATTGGCAAGTCACCAAAATATGATTGAGACAAATGCGCACTGTTTAACATCCTCTCGGTTCAAGTCAAACAAATATCTCAGCGGCTATTTCAGAATAACATCTGATTTACCTTGTCTAAAGTCCACGTCAGCCCTTCTCATAATTTCTCATTGAACCAAAGTAAATATAATCATGCTGTTCTGTGACATATGGAGATGATCTCATTCACGTACACACTGACATCTTATTGTTCCTGAGATTTTGTGTGTAACATACAGCTCTTAATAACTTCTCCAAAACAGGAAATGAGTAAAAAACCCTGATAAACTCTTTCAAAGGCCAGTCTTTATCCTTTAAGGCAGTGCTGGATTGTGTCCCAAAAATGGGTCACAGGTCTGTTGTAATGGGGTCATGGACAGCAGGGTAAATCAGGACTGTAAGGGCCAGTGAACAAAATGTCTGAAGGCTCATAGCAACTAATCAAGCATAACTAAGTCATTAAGAGCGAGAGAAGGCAAAGAAATGTGGTTCTGCATATAGCTGGATTCTTTCACAGAGTCCTGCTGGTGTGATTTTTTTTTATTTAATTAAAAAGCTTCTCTATGGAAAATGTGCAATTAGAAGTTGATGTGGGCTGAAACTACCAAAGGAATAGTTCACCCCAAAATTTCAGTTCTGTCATTATTTCCTCACCCTCACGCATTCCAATCAGCTTCAACACACAAATGAAGATGTTTTTTTTAATGGAACCTCAGAGATTTCGGTCTCTCTAATAAAAGTCCACTGCACCAAAAACTTTGATGATTCAAAAAGATCATTAAAGGAGTAGTTCACTTAAAAAAAAAATAAATTGCTGATAATTTACTCACCCCCATGTCATCCAAGATGTCCACGTCTTTCTTTCTTCAGTCGAAAAGAAATTAAGGTTTTTGATGAAAACATTCCAGGATCTCCATATAATGGACTTCATTGGGAACCAAATGGTTCAAGGTCCAAGTGAGAGTTTCAGTGCGGCTTCAAACGACACCAGACGATGAATAAGGGTCTTATCTAGGACCCTTCGAGTCATGACTCAAAAAAAGATTTGTTAATTTTGATGAGCGAGTTTGAACAGGAGAGTCACGAACGCTCGTCACAGAACAGAGCAAGGCGAGAATTTGTGCTTAAAACTTAAACTTTTTTATTTATTTTTTAAATGACCGATCGTTTCATTATCGTCTTGTGTCGTTTAAAGCCCTTTGAAGCTGCACTGAAACTCTCATTTGGACCTTGAACCGTTTGGTTCCCATTGAAGTCCATTATATGGAGAAAATCCTGGAATGCTTTCATCAAAAATCATTTGTTTTTTTCGACTAAAGAAAGAAAGACATGGACATCTTGGATGACATGGGGGCGGGTAAATTATCAACAAAAGTTTTTTTGAAAGTGAAAAGAAATCCATATGAACCGAATGGTTTGATCAGATGAACGGATTTAACTTAAGTATTTATTCAAGTATAAACACTGATCAACACACAAAGAGAATAAAATATGTAAACGGAAGCTAGAATTTTCTTACAAGATTAACGAGAACCAAAGGCGCCCGTTCTCAGGTTTCACAAAAGCACATTTAAGCTTCCGGAAGAGGTTTGTTCTCTTGCATCGAGACTGAGCTTCAGTTTAGCTTATTTGGTATGTTCTATGTTTGTGCATGGATTAATATGTGTATAAACACCTAAATTAAATCTGTATATCATACAGAGTGAATAAAGATTAGCGCAAGTCTTTTGGGTTTAGAATGACATAAGATTGGGGGGTTGAACTACCCCTGTTAAAGGTCACTTTTACTACTAAGCTTAGATGTTAGATGTTGTCACGACTCCTCACATGCAATGTAGAAGCGTTTTTTAATTTTTTGGATTTTATAGAGTGAATGTAGATCTGCATTTTACCCCTGATCCGCAGTAACGGCCTAGCCTGGGTGATTTGGTGTCCGCCCCATCAAACAGCTCCATGTAATCATAGCCACAGTCGGCCTCCTCCTCGATTTCGAAGGTCTGGAAGATGAGCTCCACACCGTAGCCCTTCTCTGCTGTGATCACCCACTGACAGTCTGATGCCCCGGGGTAGTTATTATCACCAAACTGGGCATGGGAGTAAAGGTCTTTAGTTTTCACCTCCGCTTTCAGACGACCTCCACACTCTGGAGAAGAGAGGGAAATGAACATGTGAGGTAATTGACAGGTGAGTCTGACTTCAGCATATCAGCATGTATATCAATCGGTAGACTTGTGGCTGAGATCCGTATTCAATGACAAACACAGCTGTAGCTGTAGCTTAGCAACTAACTTACACTGTTATTATGAGATTCAACACATACATAAGGTTATATTATAGCAGTCTCTTACAGATTCCAGTATGCAACGTTAACATACATTTAATTTAGGTACCGTATTTTCCACTCTATAAGGCGCACCTGATTATAAGGCTCACCTTCAATGAATGACCTATTTTATAACATTTTTCATATATAGGGCGCACCGGATTATAAGGCGCATAAGATACTGCACTCTTAGAAGAAAAGGTTCTATATAGGACCTTAAAAGCTTCTAAAGCGCTACGTATTTGGAACCCCTAAAATGCAATAAGAGTGAATGATCACAAAATTCAAGATATGGGGGTTAAAAATGTAATTAATCAATATCACACAAAGAGTGCCATTTCAGTTTTTTATCCTTCAAAAATCAGCATGATTAAAATGTGATATTAAGTTACTAAAATAGTTTAATAAACAATAATTTAATTACAACTACAAAATGGTGCAGAATAATGTAATATATGAATGAATAATAGCCTTTAAAGAACCTTTGTGCCAAAAGTGTTCTTTCTTGTCATTATTGAACCTTTTTTAGCATAAAAAGGCCTTTGGAGTTGAGTAAAAAAAACCCTATGCTACATATAAAGAGTTTGGTTCCAAAACCCTATAAATCCATTTTGATGAATTTGAGTAAAACTGTGTTTTCTTTAGCAAGAAAATGGGAAGACTAAAAGCACGATTCAATTAACCAATTGATCCATATATAAGACGCACCGGATTATAAGGCGCACTGTCGTTTTTAAAAAAATTAAAGACTTTTAAGTGCGCCTTATAGTGCGGAAAATACGGTAGATGTGTGCTCACCTGCTGTATGGGAAGCCTCAAAGCCTTTCTTCTGCACGGAGTTGTCAGAGAAGAACCGGATGAACATCTTGTTTCCGGTGGATATGATTGGCTGAGGTTTCTTGGTGCCGCAGTAACGTCCGAGGCTTGGCGCTTTCCCATCCCGACCATCATAAATCTCAATGTGGTCATAAGCACATTCCAGATGAGGCTCCATGTCGATTTCATTGAAAGCCTGAAACAAGTCAAGTCAAAGTTGAAAGGGAAAACATCAGATTTTCAACAATTACATAGCTTCACAAAACAAGACTTCCGAAGTAATCGAGCGCCATGTTTACATGAAAACCAATGGAAAAGCAGCACAGTAGAATGCAAAAATACGTTCTGTGCAAACAAACCATATAGGACCATTCAAACTGTTTTAAAAGGCGGAATGAAGAGAAGTGAACTGAAAAATAATGTCTAGGACTAGAGAGGTATTTTTAAAAAAACGTTTAAACTGGAAAAAGACGCGAGACACAATAGTAACAAACATGCCTGTTTAAAAACCGCGAGACATACAGTGGGGCCAAAAAAGTATTCAGTTAGCCACTGATTGTGCAAGTTCTCCTACTTAGAATGATGAGAGAGGTCTGTAATTTTTATCGCAGGTACACTTTAACTATGAGAGACAGGAGAAGATTTTTGAAGAATTTATTTGTAAATTATGGTGGAAAATAAGTATTTGGTCAATAACAAAAGTTCAACTCAATACTTTGTAAAATAACCTTTGTTGGTAATGTCAGAGGTCAAACGTTTCCTGTAAGTCTTCACAGGGTTTGCACACACTGTAGCTGGTGTTTTGGCCCATTCCTCCATGCAGATCTCCTCTAGAGCAGTGACGTTTCGGGGCTGTCGCTGGGCAACACTTTCAACTCCCTCCACAAATTTTCTATGGGGTTGAGGTCTGGAGACTGGCTAGGGCTACTCCAGGACCTTGAAATGCTTTATACGGAGCCACTCCATCTTTGCCCGGGTGGTGTGTTAGGGATCATTTTCATGCTGGAAGATCGAGCCACGTTTCATCTTCAAGGCTCTCACTGATGGAAGGTGGTTTTGGTATCATCTGACCACATGATATTCTCCCAATCCTCTTCTGGATCATCCATATGCTCTCTGACAAACTTCAGACGGACCTGGACATGTGCTGGCTTAAGCAGGGGGACACGCCTGGAACTGCAGGATTAGAGTCCCTCTCGGTGTAGTGTGTAACTTATGGTAGCCTTTGTTACTTTGGTCCCAGCTCTCTGCAGGTCATTCATCAGGTCCCTCAGTGTAGTTCTGGGATTTTTGCTCACCGTTCTTCTAATCATTTTGACCCCACGGGATGAGATCTTGCGTGGAGCCCCAGATAGAGGGAGATTATCAGTGGTCTTGTATATCTTCCATTTTCTTACAACTGCTCCCACAGTTGATTCCTTGCTGGTTTGTGGGTGACCAAATACTTATTTCCCACCATAATTTACAAATAAATTCTTTAAAAATCCTACAATGTGATTTCCTGGACTTTGTCATTTTTTTCTCTCATAGTTGAAGTGTACCTATGATGAAAATTACAGACCTTTCTCATAATTCTAAGTAGGAGAACTTGCACAATCAGTGGCTGACTAAATACTTTTTGGTCCCACTGTAAGGCACAGCAGCGGGGAAAAGTGAAGGTTTTTTAAATGACAGTTAACTTGGTGCGTTGGTGCATTAAAGAACAAATTTCATTTACAAATATGGTAGGAAAATGGCCATACTTTTAAATCAACACCTGCCATGGTGTGTCTTTTTTGTCGACTCTGATTATGATCTCTGTCTTTGAGTGTGTCTTAACCTAATTCTACATACTGATTAACTATTCCATTTGGTTACATCACATGGTAACGGGGAGCCGCTGCTGTCCATTCCCCGACTATTTTAAACACGGATGGAGAGAGATTGTACATACTATTTTGATCCGATGTCCTGGAGTGGTGGACAGGGCCCAAGTGCAGGCCTTCTTACTGGGGTATTTATCTGGCCAGTTAGGGCTGGTGATGGTCCCACTCACGCTGTTCACAACATGATCACAACCGGCTGCAAGAGATACCAATAACACGTGATGTCCAACGTCGAATACACACACAAACAGTCTCCTCCTCTTGCTCATCATATGAGCCATGTTCAAAATATAAACACTGTGAATCAGGTTTGGTTTTTGGCATTGCATTTCATAACCAAACACCTTTTCTCCACCATTTTATTTCTTTTCTCCCAAGCACTGCTACTTTCTATTTATGCCCGCAAGAAGAAGGCGTTCTCTAAAAATATCCTGACGCTAGTTAGTGCCAGTGAGCTTAAATCAATGGTGAAGGTTTCTGAGCATTCTTGTGCTAATAGGGAATCTAAAACAACCAGACTGCTGTTTATTTCTCATAGAGAAAACCGTGATCCTCCAGGCATACAGCGTGCAATTCTGCTAGATTTAGTCAAATACTTGTCAAAACCAATTTCCAACCCCAATCTAGGGTTATGGTTTTTCCTTCATTATAAAATAGACCGTTTCAGCTCTGATTGGATGAACCATGGTTATGCACATCTGTGACCACACATCAATTCTATATTAAAAGTACAGGGATAGTTTACTCAAGAATGACAATCCTGTGCACATTTACTTGCTTAAAACTCTCAAATATCAAAACGTCACTGGATCTTGTGTGCATCATAATCAAATGAGCTGCAGTTTTGATTATGTGGAATAAAGAACAAGACTTGAAAGCTATGACAGAGTCTACATTTCTGTCTGTTCCTCAGTCACAAAGCTGATTATGAAAAATGATTATGGTTGTTTAGTGGTGCTTATTTGTCCTTTTTAGCATTGTTCAAAATATCTTCTTTTGTGTTATGCACAACGTATTGAACATTGGTTTATTTTATCATATAGTTGTTGCAAATTTTGAGGGAGTTTACATGGCCTCATGGCTTATTGCTTCAATGCAATACTGCCTCATAAGTGTGTGTGTGTGTGTGTGTGTTTGTATGTGTTCTTCACACCTTCCTTGCAGTCATGTTTATTCTCATGAAGTACAAAGCCACTTCTGCACTGACAACTGTAGCTGCCAAACGTGTTCACACATTCATGCTGACATCCGCCGTTCTCCTTAGAGCATTCGTCTTTATCTGTGAAAACAAAGCGCCAGATCTTAACAAAACACACTCAGGATTTCTTCCCCCCTAGAATGATTTAAAAATATAGATTATTTTAATGAAGACCTGTTTACTTTCACAGATTATGATAGAATTGCACTTTGTGAATTGTGTTTCTTTGACAACAAAATGTTGAATTATAACATTTTCCAAACTAATATTACTAGTGTGTAAAGGGATACTCCACTTTTTTTTTGGAAATAGGCTCATTTTACAACTCCCTCAGAGTTAAACAGTTGGGTTTTACCGTTTTCGAATCCATTCAGCCGATTTTATGATATTTAGAAGAATATCAGTAACCAGACAGTTTCTGGTGTCATTGAATTTCATAGTATATATTTTTTTTCCTACTATGGAAGTCAATGAGACCAGAAACTGTCTGGTTACTAATATTCTTCTAAATATCTGAAAATCCGCTAAATTGATTCGAAAACGGTAAAACCCAAGTGTTTAACTCTGGGGGAGTGGTAAAATGAGCCTATTTCCAAAAAAAGTGGAGTATCCCTTTAACTTCTACTCTAGAACAAATTAAAACATACAATAAACTTTTTCATAAAAGCTATAAACAATCTTCTTTTAAATTGGCTTGGTGTGTGTGATTTGTACAGTTTGAATCAATGACAGTGTTACTAAGGCCAACAAATCTTTGCTATATACATATTTTGACATCTATACCACAGGAAAAACTGTCATTTATATATTTTTAATATTATCTCCATTTTGGTACAGTGAACTCATTGTCATGTTCAAGAAACCAATTTTAAATGATTCGAGCTTTGTGACATGGTGCATTATCCTGCTGGAAGTAGCCATCAGAGGATGGGTATGGTGGCCATAAAGGGATGGACATGGTCAGAAACAATGCTCAGGAAGGCCATGGCATTTAAACGATGCCCAATTGGCACTAAGGGGCCTAAAGTGTGCCAAGAAAACATCCCCCATACCATAACACCACCACCACCAGCCTGCACAGTGGTAACAAGGCATGATGGATCCATTTACACCAAATTGTGACTCTACCATCTGAATGTCTCAACAGAAATCGAGACTCATCAGACCAGGCAACATTTTTCCAGTCTTCAACTGTCAAATTTTGGGTGAGCTCTTGCAAATTGTAGCCTCTTTTTCCTATTTGTAGTGGAGATGAGTGGTACCCGGTGGGGTCTTCTGCTGTTGTAGCCCATCCGCCTCAAGGTTGTGCGTGTTGTGGCTTCACAAATGCTTTGCTGCATACCTCGGTTGTGACGAGTGGTTATTTCAGTCAAAGTTGCTCTTCTATCAGCTTGAATCAGTCGGCCCATTCTCCACTGAATTCTAGCATCAACAAGGCATTTTCGCCCACAGGACTGCCGCACACTGGATGTTTTTCCCTTTTCACACCATTCTTTGTAAACCCTAGAAATGGTTGTGCGTGAAAATCCCAGTAACTGAGCAGATTGTGAAATACTCAGACCGGCCCGTCTGGCACCAACAACCATGCCATGCTCAAAATTGCTTGTTTTCTATTTGAAAATAGTTTAAAATTGATTTGATTTAAAATGTGTTTGATTTCAAATGTAATGTAATTTAACTCTCTGATGGCAAACCAACATTTTCAGCATCATTACTCCAGTCTACAGTGCCACATGATCCTTCAGAAATCATTCTAATATAATACATCACACATAAAAAAAAAACGAAACACATTATACCAAAATGTGTTTTCAATAACAGCTATGGTCAGATGTTTTTAGTTGTTTTTTTTTTCCCACGACATGCTACGTTTTGTCTGATGTTTTTTAAATTTCATAGCCCACACTCACCTGAGAAGAACTGTGCCTTGAAGCCCTTCTTTGAAACAGTGTTGTCAGATTTAAACTCAATGCGCATGTTGTTGTACTGAGAGGTGATGGCCTCCGGTTTCTCAGCTCCGCAGAACTTCCCGTGCAGTCTGGAGTCGGCAGAGAGTCCGCTCCTCACTTCAACAAAGTCATACTTGCACACCTGCACAGGAGAAAACAAACCAGAGTCATACAGCAGTTCCCCTTTCAAACAACTCAGAAAGGTCCTTCTTGATCAAGGTAACCCCAAAACACTCGTCTTTTCAGCAGGGTCATATAATAGTGGCATTAAAGGGATGTATTAAAGGGATACTCCACTTTTTTGGGAAATAGGCTTATTTTACAACTCCCTCAGAGTTAAACTGTTGGGTTTTACCGTTGTCGAATGTATTCAGACGATTTTCTGATATTTAGAAGAATATTAGTAAGCAGACAGTTTCTGGTCTCATTGAGTACCATAGTATATATTTTTTCCTACTATGGAAGTCAATGAGACCAGAAACTGTCTGGTTACTGATATTCTTCTAAATATCAGAAATTCGTCTGAATACATTCGAAAATGGTAAAACTCAACTGTTTAACTCTCAGGGAGTTGTAAAGTGACCCTATTTCCCAAAAAAGTGGAGTATCCCTTTAATCACATCTGCATGTATTATTAGTCACTTTGAATAAAAGTGTTTGATCAATGTAAAATGTAAACGTATAAATCAAAAATTGAGAGAGAAAAGGAGTGGGACGTGTTTGTTTTGTAAGAAACTGGATGGATCCTCCATTTTAGTGGCTCAGAATGCTCCAAATAATTCATTGATGATCACAGCTTTTCACTGTGGTCCAGAACACATTTTGACAATAGTGGTTCACGAGCTGTACTGTCGTTTCTGGAACAAATGTTGTTTTTGGCAATCGATAACGCTGAGACAATTCACACCTTTCACTATCAAACAAGTGCCAGAACAATGAATGAATGTTCCAGTTAAGTTCTACTGACAGCATTACTACAGACAATATCCAAAAAACAAACAAAAATCATACTCAGAGTAAGTAAGTGCATTACGTAGTACAAAACTGTAGTAGTGCACTTACTACATGGCAAGACATTGGCAAGTTTAAAAGCAGAAACGACCAGCTTGCATTTTAGAAGCACTTGTGTTCATACTTACATTCAAACATGTGAATCATCCTTTTAATGGCGGTTGAATATCTAGTTAAATGTTATCAACGTAACTCCTGTGGATGGAGTAAGAGTTTGCGGTAACACTTTACTTGAATGGGTGTGCATAACACACACATGTCATGAATATTAAAGGAGAACTCCGGCGAACAATGAACCTTTGGTCTAATAAATCATCGGTACCTAGTCAATCGTTCTCTGAGATTTGTTTTCATGATAATCGAATGTAAAGAGTTTTATCTCTAAAAACTGTTTAGCGTATAATGCTAGTACTGGGGGCATTGGCTAAGTAAAAAGAAATCTAGTTTATACCACTAACAAGGCTCGAAATAGCCCCACACTAACGCAGTAACATAATGAGGCTCCATACATGCAAAACGAAGCATTGAGAACTTTGTAAGTGTACAGACCGTTTAATAATAAGATAAGTTATAAAGCCCGTTCACTTCATGTATACATACAGAAGCCATCTTAGGAAATAGTCTCGATAAGTCAAACCACGAACATCGTGAGTGAGCTGAACTGTATGAAGTTCAACGAACTTCTGAACTGTATGAACGGCGTTCGGGGATCGACTTATCGAGACTATTTCCTAAGATGGCTTCTGTATGTATACACGAAGTGAACTGGCTTTATAACTTATCTTCTTATTAAATGGTCTGTACACTTACAAAGTTCTCAATGCTTCGTTTTGCATGTATGGAGCCTCATTATGTTACTGCGTTAGTGTGGGGCTATTTTGAGCCTTGTTAGTGGTATAAACTAGCCATTTCTTTTTAGTTAGTCAATGCCCCCAGTACTAGCATTATACGCTAAACAGTTTTTAGAGATAAAACTCTTTACATTCGATTATCATGAAAACAAACCCCAGAGAACGATTGACTAGGTACCGATGTTTTATTAGACCAAAGGTTCATTGTTCGCCGGAGTTCTCCTTTAAGGAGGGTTTATGCACGTTTATGACGAGTGTCATTAAGTATCATTCGCTCAATAATGACAATTTGAATGTTAATATGAAATTGTTTGAGATGTCTTTGTCATGGCAACTTGACATAAACCAATACATCATGATTTGTCAGTGTCTTGGTAATGAATGGCAACTTGACATTAACAAGACAACATAAATTGTCATAAATATGTCATAAAAATGACTTAGCGGATTAATTATCAAACTTAAGAAACCACTCAGCTTTATGGTTTAACATTACATTAAACTGTCATGTGGTTGGTTTTGATATTTGACTAATTGAATTTGTTATTAAAATCTTACAATGGCCTCATGACAGCCAATGTCAAATCCAACTACCGGACAGTTTAATGTTAACGGTAACACTTTACAATAAGGTTCATTTATTAAACATTAGTTCATGCATTAACTAACATGAACTAACCATTTGTTACTGTATTTGTTATTCTTTGTTAACATTAGTTAATACAAATCTAGCTGTTCATTGTTTGTTCATGTTAGTTCACAGTGCATTAACTAATGTTAAAAAGATTTTAATAAAGTATAAGTAAATGTTGAAATTAACATTACCAAAGATTAACAAATGCTGAAGAAGTTTTGTTCATTCTTTGTTAATGTTAACTAATGTAGTAACTAATGAACCTTATTGTAAAGTGTTACCATGTTAACCCATAAAGATAAATGGTTATGGGTTAACATGGTAACGATTAGTTTGATAATTAATCGGCCATGTCACGTTTGGGACATATTTATGACAGGTTGTGTTGTCTTAGTAATGTCAAGTTGTCATTACTTGTTTACTAGTACTACTAGTATTACTTGTTTACTTCTAACTACTAGTCATGACAAAAACATCTCAAACATTGTCGTATTTGCATTAAAAATGTCATAATTGAGCAAATGACACTTAATGACGACACTTGTCATAAACATGCATGAAACCTCCTTCATATTTATAACATGTGTCATGTCATGATTATGAAGGTGTCATGTTAGTCTTATGCACTCTCATAATTATTTTCTGTGGTAATTGGCAATATGTCACTGATTTATTCGATAGAGCGAAACCTGTATGGACCCAAAATATTCCCAGCTTTAATTTACCCAGCATTTATTTAGTAGGCTATTAATTTGAAGCTATAAAATGCTCAGAAAAACTTGCAGCTAATTTAAACACGTTTTAGTGAGTCATCTTATTCAACAGACTAAGAGCTATTTAGAAAACCCAGTCTGAGCCAACGGCCTCATTTTTACTAATTTAATGATGTTGCTGTATATTAAAGCGATGTTAGTGGCATCTATTCAAATCTGAGATATAATATAATAACATAAAGACAGGCTGGAAGCCATCTGGCTCTGTTATAAACTGATAAACATACATGTAACCAGAAAACTACCCTTCAACTTAACAGAAAATCATGAGTGTATTGGTCATGCGAGCTGCATCAGGCAAAATTGCCGTAAGCTATCAGCAACGAACAAGTGAGAAAACATGAAGGCAATTAGGAGAAGTCAGTCCCTAAAGCCCTGTTGGGATTCACACTATCGAGCTGAAATGAACCAGACAAACCCACCCCACGCAGAGGCAAAAACCTAGAGCTCACATCGTTCCCCTCAGTCTCGAAGACGTCGAAGAGCAGGGTGATGCGGTACTGCGTGGGCGCCACCAGCTGCCAGATGCAGTTCTTGTTGGGCGGATACTCCTTGGGCCAGCCTGGACTGGTGATGGACCCATTCAGCTTGGTGATGAAACCCCCACAAGCAGCTAGAGAAAAAGACAAAAAAACATCTTTAAGACAAATGGCAAAAGCAAATTTCAACAGGATCTGTTGACCAATCTGAACGAGATAGTCAAGGACTTCAAGGTCTTCACTTGAAAATTAAAGGAGTAGTTCACACAAAAAACCTTTGCTGATGATTTACTCACCCCCATGTCATCCAAGATATCCATGTCATTCTTTCTTCAGTCGAAAAGAAATTAAGGTTTTCGATGAAAACATTCCAGGATTTTTCTCCGAATAATGGACTTCAATGGGAACCAAACGGTCCAAGGTCCAAAAGACAGTTTCAGTGCAACCTGCAAACTGTTTAAAGGGCTTTAAACGATTCCAGACGATGAATAAGGGTCTTATCAAGTGAAACGATCGCTCATTTAAAAAAAAAAAGTTTTATTAGCACAAATGCTCGCCTTGTTCTGTTCTGTGATGCACGTTCGTGACTAGGGTTGTGTATCGTTTGAATTTGAACGATTCTGATTCCGATTCCTTGTTTCGATTCCGGTTCCCAACAATTCTCGATTCCGATTCTTTTAAGAGGCAGGGTCAAAAAAGTTTAGCTAACCTTGCTAACCAACGGTCTTTCTGAAGGAAATACGCCTTTCTAAAGGGAAATACTCTGCATTTTGCCAAGATTTTGATTTTGTTAGAAAATTGAAGCCACACTTTGGACCGCCGACGTAAGCTACTCATGTTCGACTCGCGCGGTTATGCCAAAACTTCCGGTCGACGCTTCTTCATTGGTGTTGTTCAGCGGTTTCTTCTTCTGGTCGGCAGAGTGTGAATATCGAAACTAGGAATCGAAATTTTAACTTTTGAAGGATTCCGGGAAAAACGAAAAGTTAGTCCCGGTTCCAATTGATACTCGATTCTCGATATCCAACCCTATTCGTGACTCTCCTGTTCGAACTCGTCCATCAAAATGAACAAATCTTTTTTCGAGTCATGACTCAAAGGGTCCTAGACAAGACCCTTATTCATCGTCTGGTGTCGTTTAAAGCCCTTTTAAGCTGCACTGAAACTCTCATTTGGACTTTGAAGCGTTTGGTTCCCAATGAAGTCCATTATATGGAGAAAATCCTGGAATGTTTTCATCAAAAACCTTAATTTCTTTTTGACTGAAGAAAGAAAGACATGGACATCTTGGATGACATGGTGGTGAGTAAATTATCAGCAAAAGTTTTTTTTTAAAAGTGAACTACACCTTTAAAAATGGCTAAACCCTTTAGAAACAATTTTTCTAAAAGTATGCTTATATATTTCATGCACAACACACCTAGATTCGAAGCACTCTAAAACGTTCACTTTATCAAGCTGACCAGCTTGCGGTTTGTCTAAACAGGCGGAGGCGGCTACACATAAAATAACAAGAACAGTCCTGTTTAAATTCAGATACACAGAGAACAACCCCAGGGTTCATATCTCATCAAAACACGAAGCAGAAAGACAGAGTAGTTTAGTTTAATGCGGTACGATCCAAATGAACGAACGGATCTCCTACAGCGATTTCCACTGAACACATGCGCTCGGGGAGAGATGTTTCCATGGCTACCATCGTGCCGTTTAGAAGCCTTTTGGACAGCCCTTGAAGTTCGAGCTTTGTGTACATTTAAGCTCTATCTGTCTCTATTCCCACAGGACCGTCGTGCAGTAAATCGTTTCTACATTGGCCGTTCTGTGAGAAAGAGCGGCGCAGTCATTATGATAATGTTGGATTTACTACTGATACGATAGCCACCGGGAAGCTGCGCTCGGCCAGGCTTTCTTTTATCTAATGGGGAATCATTCTCCGATCGCTCCAGGCTGTCACGATCGAGCTGTTGAGTCATCTCGGTGCATGTCTGAACAAACAGATTTTTGCTCAATATAGCAGCTGCAGGGTACGTGCTGTCCTAGCAACTGACTCGCGTAGACGGACATCAGCCGGCGAAATAACACGAGACAAACAATTTACCTAAGAATGCTTTTACCTTTAACCCAAACTGTTTGTTTGTGTGCTTTGTTCAAGAAGAATACGAGCCAAACACTGCACGACTCAGACACACAGAGCCGCGCTTTTGTAAGTGTCGTGCGGAGGAGGGTAAAGAAAGCCAGGCGATGTGAGGAAGGTGCTCATAACTTGCTGGCAGTCCCGAGCCAATGGCACAAAACAGATGTCGGCGGTGTGGCAAAAGCGCAAGCAGGAGTAGTAATTAAGAGGATGCAGTAGCACAGACTGTCCACTAGAGACAGAATGAGGACACTGCTGCCAGCTGCTTAAAAGGTAATTCTTGTGCCATTAAAGTTTCTTAAAGGCCTGAAATCAAAATCGTTTTTAGCCTTTAGTATGAATATGTTAGCCTTAAAGGGATACTCCACTTTTTTTGGAAATAGATTCATTTTACAACTCCCCCAGAGTTAAACAGTTGGGTATTACCATTATCGAATTCATTCAGCCGATTTTCTGATATTTAGAAGAATATCAGTAACCAGACAGTTTCTGGTCTCATTGACTTCCATAGTAGGAAAAAAAAATACTATGGAAGTCAATGAGACCAGAAACTGTCTGTTTACTAATCTTCTTCTAAATATCAGAAAATCGTCTGAATGGATTCGAAAATGGTAAAACTTAACTGTTTAACTCTGGGGGAGTTGTAAAATGAGCTTATTTCCGAAAAAAAGTGGAGTATCCCTTTAAATGAACAGTTCACGCACAAATTTAAATTAGCCCATGATTTACTCACCCTCAAGCCATAATGGGTTAGGACATTCTTCTTTCAGATACAATTGGAGTTATTTAAAACGTCCTAGCTCGTCCAGGCTTTATAATGGCAGTGAATGGCGGTATATTTGTTTATGTCCCTCATAGTGCACCATATCCATCATAAAAGTGCTCCACACGGCTCTGGCGGGTTAAAGGACAGCTCCGGCACAAAATGAACCTTTGGTCTAACAACACATCGGTACCTAGTTGACCGTTCTCTGAGATTTGTTTTCATGATAATCGAATGTAAAGAGTTTTATCTCTAAAATCTGTTTAGAGCATAACGCTAGTATATAGGGCATAGAGTAATGAAAAATAAAAATCACTAGTTAATACCACTAACAAGGCTCAAAATATCCCAACACTTTGGAAAACAGTCTCGACCAGTCAAATCATGAACGGTATTCGTAGTTTGACTAGTCGAGACTGTTTTCCAAAGATGTACACACGAAGTGGACTGTCTTCACAAAATATCTTCTTATTAAACGGTCTGTACACTTACAAAGTTCTCAATGCTTCGTTTTGCATGTAGGGACCCTCATTATGTTACCGTATTAGTGTGGGGCTATTTTGAGCCTTGTTAGTGGTATTAATTAGCCATTTTTATTTTTCATTCCACTGCGCCATATACTAGCGTTATAAGCTAAACAGTTTTTAGAGCTAAAACCCTTTACATTCGATTATCATGAAAACAAATCTCAGAGAACGATTGACTAGGTACCGATGTTTTATTAGACCAAAGGTTCATTTTGTGCCGGAGTTGTCCTTTAATAAAGGCCTTCTGAAGTGAAGCGATGCGTTTGTGTAAGAAAAATATCCATATTTAAAATTTTAGCGACTAAAATAACTAGCTTCCAGCCTTTAACAACCCCACGGAGCCGTGTGGAGCACTTTTATCATGGATGGAGGCGTTTTGATGAACTAATGGCGTGTTCACTCCGAATAGAGCGTCAAATACGCGTCTAGTTAGACGATTGAACATTTTGAACCTATTCGCACATCCGTGTCACTCGCGAATAAAAAAACAACAACACAATTTCATGTCTGAAATAAAAGATATTGCTGCTCTGTACTTGTTGCGGAAGACCCAAATACGGAGGAAAGCCAAACGTCGACGTTTCTGAGTTCACAGCACCATCTGTGTATATTTTCATCAGTCAGGTAATCCAACTTCCTCGCTTATTTTTCTCCAAGCTATTTCTTTTTTTGCCCGGTCTCTGTAAGCAAACGACTTAGTATCGTATATTTCAGGGTACCCACAGACGGCAACAGTTAACATCTCCTCTATTTTCTACAACAGTGATAGGCCGGATGTATCAATTAGCTCTTCGTTGATTGGCTGGTACAACAAAGCATCATGCGAATCTTCCGCTCGGGTCAAATTTTTCAACTTGTGCAGAAGACGTTCGTTGCAAACGCGCCGCCCAATTCGCGTCATTCACGCCGGGTGTCGCGAATGACGCGAATTGGGTGACGCGTTTGCCACGAACGTCTTCCGCGCAAATTGGAAAATTTGAACTCGAGATGCCAGAAAGAAATTGTGCTGTTTTTTATTCGCGAGTGACACAGATGTGTGAATAGGTTCAAAATGTTCAAGCGTCATGTGATAGATGCGTATTTGCCGCTCTATTCGGTGTAAACACGCCATTAGTCCATCCACACAGCTCCGTGGGGTTGTTAAAGGCCGGAAGCAAGTTATTTTAGTTGCTAAAGTTTTAAATATGGATATTTTTCTTGCGCGGAAATAAATAATTAAATTCACGTTCGGTGTGAACACACCATTATACGGCCATTCACTACCATTATAAAGCTTGGAAGAGCCAGAACATTTTTTAAAATATAACTCCAATTGTATTCATCTGAAAGAAGAATGTCATATACAACTAGGATGACTTGAGGGGAATCATGGGCTAATTTTCATTTTTAGGTGAACAATCCCTTTAAGGTTATGACTAAGCTGGTTCCAAAAAAATGACAAATTCACACTAGTGAGATATTCATACTATAATTTCATACCAAATTTCATACGATATAAAGCATACTTTTTTAGCAGCCATGAAGTAAATACAAAATTTAATATATTACCTACTGAGAAAGTATACGATTTCGGACACAGTGATGGTGTACCTTATAAGAATGTTATCTTTTTGTTTTTTGTACGATTGTTCTTATTACAAAACTTTAGAAGGATTGAATTCCAGAGTAGAATGATCTTAAAAATCTCTGTAAATAAGCTCTTCAAGTTAATTAATTTATTTGGGTTGTTTCAAATATTAAACATTATAATGCAACTCTAGCTATGGTAGCACTTTATATTTACAGTCCTGTTCAGCATGTACATACTATGTATTTATTACACCTATTAGAAAAACTGTGCAATAGACTTGAACCTACTTCTAAACCTAACCCACCTTTTATTAACCACTATTTCCTTAGGTAAGTACACTGTAAGTACACATTGTACTGTAAAATAAAGTGCAACCCTAGCTACATATAATCTAACTTTTTTTAGGAATCTGCGATAATACTCTGAATGATCGGTGACTAATTATCCGTGACGTGACTTTTTGCTGAATTTGAAACTCAACGACAACTCTTCGAAAATGAATCAAAACAGGGACCTTATTTTAAATTGAATAATTATGAAAATTTTCAGCTGTATTAGTATTATTATGCTAATCAGCATGCAGTACAAAAAGACAGCCAAGGACTGCCATACAATCAGAAAATAGACATTCTTAAGTAAATATTTGAGAACTTCTTACGAATTTTTCTTACAAACCGACCCCTGATTTGTAAAAAAAGTGATGTCATCGCCCTAAAACAATTTTAGAATGAAATCTTTATAACCACACAAAGGGTGTTTGTACAGCTTAGCCTTGATGTTACCGTATAATGGCCCCATGAACGTTATAAATATGGCACTGGCCTGTAACCAGCAAAGCACTGTTCACATACTGACCCTCGCAACTCCGTTTGTCCGCCGCCAGTTCGTAACCAGGGTCACAGGCGCACTTGTAACTGCCGAGCGTGTTGACACAGCGTTGCTCACAGCGACCGTTGTCGGGTCTGGAGCACTCGTCCATTTCTGCAACAACAAGAGCAGCAGAACTTCATGAGTTACAGTCTCTTAAAGGAGTGATGCGAGCATCTGAGGAGATATTTAATGCTAATATTGTAGCGTTAGCATTATTAGCATTGTATGATTTAGCCAAAATTGGAAATGGATAATATCAGGGCTTATTTTTTTGCATCATATTGGAGATTGGCTATAATGTAAACTTTCAAGCTGAAGTAAATTTCCAAGCTTTAAAGCTCAGAAATATCCATTGATAGAGAACAACAAACGTCAAACCTCACCTTTGAAGAAGTTAGCAGCAAATCCAGCCTTGTTGACAGAACCGTCAGACACAAATTTCATCCAGAGCTGGTTGGAACTGGATTTAATATCATCAGGTTTGTCATAGCCACAGAATCTGCCTAACAGCGGGCTGCTTTCTGAGTTCCCATCTCGAACCTCCAGGTAGTCATACGCGCAGTTATCGTGCCTCTCAATCTTGAATTGAAAAGACAAAAGATAATGGAGAAAAAGGGAATGGAAAAACTATATTTAAACCTGAAAGACCTAACATGTATTTCTTTTCTTTCAAAACAAGACGTGCCATTTACATTTGATGGCAACCGGCAGTGACAGTAACCAACCTTTTCATCAAAGTCAAGAATATCTTCAGAAAAGAATGAAGCAGAAACATAATTGAATGTTTTTCCCGTTTTCATTTAAATGGACAGATCTACAACATCACTGTTTCTAATTCAAAGATCATGGGGAGTTTGAGTTTATTTACACCAGCTCGTTAGAGACAATCTAAACTCAGAACCAGGGCCATGCCATGATATATCAGAAACAGCCACCCAAATGACAACAATATAAAACAAGTCTGAAAGCACCTAGCAAGTAGCAACTATATTCAATGGTGTGACGTTGTGATGGACTTCCCATTAAAGTCAATGGGTCTCATTCACTAATAATTGCGTGGAATATTTCGTATTTGTACGCACAGGAGATCTTCTCACGAAAAATCTCTAACTAATTCACAACACGCTTAAACGCATATGAAATTGTTCTTAAAGGACAACTCCGGCGCATTTGGTCTAGACCAAATGCGCCGGAGTTGTCCTTTAAGAACAATTTCATATGCGTTTAAGCGTGTTGTGAATTAGTCAACCATTTGAAAAATACCGTTTGAAAAATACTAGTCAACCGTTAGCTGTGATTTGTTTTCATGACTGCCGAATGTAAATAATTTCATCTCTATAAACAGTTTAGCATATAACGCTAGTATAATGCTAGTATATAGAGTAATGTCAAATAAAATCACTTGTTATTACCACTAACAAGGCTCAAAATAGCCCCACACTAACACGACAGCATAATAAGGGTACCAAGATTCAAACCGAAGCATTAAGAACTTTGTCAGTGTCCATACAGTTTAATAAGAAGATATTTTATACACACAATCAACTTTCGCGAATACTGGAAGAAGCCATCTTTGAAAAATAGTCTCTACCAGTCGATCTACGAACGCCGATCCAAGTGCGCTGAACTGTGCAGAATCTCATATGGTCCGTTGTTTCCGGAAGAAACACAAACACAAACCATTTTCTTCTCTTCAATATGTACACGTAGCCTACTGTTCGCGCTCACCTTATTACCTTTTTCACATCTCACCGGCGCACATGGATCGGCGTTCGTAGATTGACTGGTAGAGACTATTTTTCAAAGATGGCTTCTTCCTGTGTTCGCGAAGTTGATTGTGTGTATAAAATATCTTCTTATTAAACTGTATGGACACTGACAAAGTTCTCAATGCTTCGGTTTGAATGTAGGAACCCTTATTATGCTATCGTGTTAGTGTAGAGCTATTTTGAGCCTTGTTAGTGGTAATAACAAGATATTTTTATTTGTCATTACTCTATGCCCTAGCATTATACTAGCGTTATAGGCTAAACTGTTTTTATATACTAGCATTATACTAGCATTATACTAGCGTTATACAGTAGGTAGACAACCAGAATGTGGTTTTTACCACCGCAGCTTTGCCGCGGCTGTAAAAGTTGAGGTGTATTTGCTGCCTTTGGCCGCTAAGAGGCGCTGCAATCACAGACTTTGAAAAGTGTCAGTTTTTTGTGTAATCTTCAGCTGCGCTGCGGCTCTTTCAGCGCGATTGAAAGATGGTAGCAGATTAATTCAAGTGAAACGTAGTTAAATTAATTAATTAATCAATCACAATACTGAAATTAAATTGAAAAAAATAATGAAACCATAAAACATTGCAGTCGAAACATATTAGGCTACATCAATGAGGATTTGCAATCGGATCGGCTAAGACAATACCTCAATACTTCAGAACCTGTCTGCGGTTAGCTGAGTGGTTAAAGTATCAACCTTAACCCAAGACCTCCAAACGACATGAGATCGAACCTCACTACATGTGGTTGCCCGATAGATTTTATGTTTTACCGTTCTTGAAGCTTTAATAGGTAGCTGTTTATTAGCGAGTTTATTAACTGGTTATTTACTTAAAGTGTCCGACATAATTTGCCACTTCTCATTGAGAGCTGAGGTCGCAGATAAATTTTAGGTTAACACTGTAGCCTGTAGCTACTTGGGGACGGGTGGGACATGTCCCCACCACTTTTTGTCAGGTTAATATTGTCCGCACTATTTTTGAAATCTTAGCTAACAGCGTTCGTTTCATTCGTTCGAGGCGATCTAGCGCTGAAATGTGTTGTCTTCAATCGGACGCGAGCTGCAATCCGTTGTGGAAGTTTCATTCGTTCCGGTGAAATCACAAATCAAACGCATTGTTTTTAAAAGGACTTCACATAGAAAAAAATACAAATAAATAAATATAGCCTAACACAAAGTTATAGGCCTATAAAAAATAAAACATTCATAAATTGTTTTATGACTAACATATTCCTGTCTTAAGTGAACTCATTTAAAGTTATAAATGCAAATTAGAGCCCTAATAATAATATGCTATATTTCCTAATATTATTATTATTAGCCTACATTTAGGCTACATATAGCTAGACGCTTTTATATAAAAAAAATTTAAATAAACAAAGCAATTCGTCAAATGTCAGTAATAATACAGGTTAGACAATAATAAAACAGGGCTGAGATTATCACAAATAAACAAAAGATTTTGACTCATAGGCTATCCAAGTTTGTGCACAAAAATAAATAACATTGACTTTTTGCCTTTATTAAACATTTAAAATATTCGCAAATTAATATGAAAAAAAAATAGATTTTACTTTCTAAAAACTATATTTTACCCGCAGTGCTAAATGAGAAGAGCATGTCTCGGGAACCATAGAGAGAGATTTAGGTGATTTATAGGCTAATCATAAATGTGTCTGAAAAATAACGACGTTTTCTTGTTATTGTGAGTTTACACAAATAAAAGTAGTTGCAAATAATGTATAATGTATTATGTATATTTTTTTTTCGTATGACCAGAAATGCTAGATTATTTTAAATTGTTCCACTGTTGATAGTAACATGCAAGAGTTTGCGGCCGCGGCAGTGACATGCAGTGCGCGCTTCACACAAACAGTTGGATATGCGTTAAAAACCTGTTTGTTTGTTAGAATCTTAGCCCATTATTATTGTCTAAGACTGACATTTGACGAATTGCTTTGTGGATAAAAGCGTCTTCTAAATAGGCCTATGATTTGATAGCTAATTATTATTTGCGTTTATTACTATGAATGAGTTTACCGAAGACAGTAATATAACATAAAATGATTTATAACTTATAACCAAAGAACTGTTATTATTATTTTATTTATTTATTTTTCGCTTACTACAGTACTGAGCTTTTTCCTCAAAATTTTTACTTTAAAGATAAAAGTACTATCCTAAATGTAGCCTATTATTTATTTTTTTAAATGCAAGAAATTATCTTTTTTTTAAAAAAAAAAAGGATTTTAAAAACAATGCAATGCATCCCGCATCTAAACAGGAGGCCTGGTTGAATCATGCGGCACACTCTGAATCATGCGGATTGCGAAAGCGTGGGCACGGTTTATGAATTTGTGGGTACAGATTGCAAAAACTGAGGGCACGGTTTACAAATCTGAGAGAACGGGGAACTCGTACGGATTAGGTAGCCTACGGTTTATTAATCCGTTGTGATAAAGTGCAGTTGTTTCTAACGTTAGTGTTTTGGAGCAATTGAATGCCTTCAAACAAAAGCTACCGAGGAATCGTCAAGAAAGACCAGTTTTAAAGTTTTACAAAACATAAACCACGTTCAATTTGTAGCCTATAGACTATATTGTTCTTGAATTGTTCGAAGAAAAAACGACATAAAAACGCCAGCCTGATCTCAGGAGCGCTGCTTTGATTACGCTCATTGCGTTTAAAAAAAACCGTGGCGCTCCCATTGAAAACAATTGAAAACATATTACGCCAGGCGTGTGGAAAAACGCTTTGGTGGACACACAGCCTTTCAAGAGGGGGAGGGCGCATATTTGCATTTGAATGTTGTGTTACATTCTAAAACATTTAATGTGTGACGCACACACACAACTGCACATGCACATGTTGGGCTTACATTCTGTTTGACTGTGTTATTGTTGCAAACATGCTGCTCTAAACTCTAGTAAACTAATGTTTTCTGTCCGTGTCAGCAGCAAAGATAAAGTTGATGATCCTGACTCGCCATCTTCGCAGTGAACGCGCATAGGCCTAAACGCATATGACTACTTCGAATTAGCCTGTACGCAGAGAGTTGTCAGTTTGTTTTCGTTTTAATTGTTTTGTTTAAAAAGTAGACATTTAAAGCTGTCTCTGAGGCAAGCATCGAGGTGTTTCGGTTCATATGAGACGCGCTCCAGTTAACACGCGCGCTGTGTTTCGGTTCATGAGACGCGCTCCAGTTAATACGCGCGCCTCTATGTCACTTATAATGTATTAATCCAGTCAATTTGTTGATGAAATATTTATTAAAATGAAGATACAATTTATCCGAAACGAAATTTACAAGCTTTCTACAAAACAAAACTTAATTGGTGGTCAAAATCATGTCTGACCCACTCCAAATATTTTCCGATATTGAAATGGATTTATAGCGTTTTGGAAAAGAACTCCTCATATTTTTTTATTTTATTTCTTTATTTATTTATTTTTATTAAATAAATTTATTTATTTATTTATTTATTTACGGAACTGCTTTTGAAATTACGATTGGTATTATTATAGATGTACAGAAGTCATTCTGTTGGATAGGCTACTATTTTATTCCTTTCTTAGTGTAAAATGGAAATATATATTTTTTTCATAAATTAAGCACAAAAATACTAAATGGTGTAACAGTTTTATAACTAGACAAATCGTTATTCATAAATAGGCCTACCGAAACATAAAATTTAACCATTTAACCATGTTAAATCAAGCTTCGAACCCATGTCATTATCATGTTCTATCCGTAAGCTCTACCACTGGGCCATGTGTTCACTTACGGAATGAGTAGGACGTTTTGTTTTTAAACTATTGTGAGTGTAAGCCTACTTTACATGAAAACAGGCCTACCCCTTATACAGTTTTAAAAGATGATTTTATTAGGCCATTTGTTGTTTAAACGTGCGTGTTGCATATATACATATACTTAGGCGAATTATAGCATTGATTACTGTGGAGGGGGAAATACCCCACCGGCAAATCGCAACTTGCTCAGCTTGGCCTATGTTTTGTTTTTTGTTTTTTTTTTAATCTACATGGATTTTTTTTTAACACAACTGCTTTTGAAGATGTAAATTCAGTCAATCTGTTGTAAGAGATTTGTTCCTTAATGTAGGCTAAAAAAGAAATGCAAGGTAATTTTAATACACGTTTATGCGGGATTTGAACCAGTGTCATCAAAATGATTGTACCAAAGTTCTACCACTCGACCACGACTTTTCACACTGACAAACGCCCAGAAGTTCGGTTGTTCAGCAGTCAGTGTGCGCACGCGAGAGAGGCGCTCTTCAGTCTTCGCATTCCTCAATAGCGTCATTGAAAGCAGCACTTTATTTTCGCTGCCTATTTTAACTTTTGATGCATAAAATGTTCTCCTATAGCCTAAAAGTTTATTTTCTAGTTAAAGCTATATTCTATTTAAAATGTAGACTACTTTTACATAATTACGTTTTGCTTTCGCTAAATGTTCCTTTGCGCCACCTGGTGGTCATTTCGCCACCAACTTTGAAATACGGCTGGTTTATTTTAGCCGCGGTAGATTTACCGCGGCACTTGTCGCGGCAGTAAACGACATTCTGGTTGTCCACCTACTGTAGGCTAAACTGTTTTTAGAGATAAAACTCTTTACATTCGGCAATCATGAAAACAAATCTCAGATAACGGTTGACTAGGTAACAATGTGTAATTAGACCAAAGGTTCATTTTGCACCGGAGTTGTCCTTTAACATCGTTCTGATGTTAGTGAATTTGGAGTATTCTAAATGAGTGGCCGCGAGCACGAGGTTAGTCATTAGCATGAAAACACGCCCAAACTATCTCCATAAAAGGGCTTTGCGCAATCGGTTTCCTTACAACCTTTCGTCGTCACTCGTCTCAAACTTGCCGCTCTTTGTAGACGCGATCTCGCCCGATCTTCGAGCAATGGCAAATGTGCGCAATTTTCACCAATTCTCACAATAAACACCTTACTCGCTCGCTCAGGTGCTCGCTCAAAAAAGTACTGTGTACAACATTTGTTGTCAGTTAAGGCTCGATATACTGATGGCAAAGTTCTTTTTCGTTCTCTGTTTAGGGCTAAAACAAAGTTCAAGATATACTTGAAGTACATTATTTTTTATTAAGTTGCAGCCCTATTTTTTCCAATCCTATTATGTTTATTTCTTGTTTAGGACACACAATAACATTAAAACGTGTATAAACTAGGGCTGTCAGATTATATTTTTTTAAATCACAATTAAACAAGTAGTTCACTTTAAAAAAAAAAACTTTTGCTGATAATTTACTCACCCCCATGTCATCCAAGATGTCCACGTCATTCTTTCTTCAGTCGAAAAGAAAGGTTTTTGATGAAAATATTCCAGGATTTTCTCCATATAATGGACTTCAATGGGAACCAAATGGTTTAAGGTCCAAATGAGAGTTTCAGTGCAGCTTCAAAGGGCTTTAAACGACACCAGACGATGAATAAGGGTCTTATCTAGGACCCTTCGAGTCATGACTCGAAAAAAGATTTGTTCATTTTGATGAACGAGTTCGAACAGGAGAGTCACGAACGCGCATCACAGAACAGAGCAAGGCGAGCATTTGTGCTTATGAAACTTTGTTATTTATTTTTCAAATGAGCGATCGTTTCACTTGATAAGACCCTTATTCATCGTCTGGTGTTGTTTAAAGCCCCTTGAAGCTGCACTGAAACTCTCATTTGGAGCTTGAACCGTTTGGTTCCCATTGAAGTCCATTATATGGAGAAAATCCTGGAAAGTTTTGATCAAAAACCTTAATTTCTTTTCAACTGAAGAAAGAAAGACATGGACATCTTGGATGACATGGGGGTGAGTAAATTATCAGCAAAAGTTTGTTTTTTTTTTAAAGTGAATGCCATTTTTTTGCATTTAACAATCACAGAATATATTACAGATATTGGATTAAAGGGTTAGAATAGAAATTTCCGCCTCCTAAAGTTACAGGTGCTTGCGCCATTGTAGATGCTAAGTTTGATAAACTCCCGTCTTCTAAGATCATCCAACTTCTAATGACGCAATACCACGTGCTTCGGTAATTTATTTGCGTGAAATCATTTGAATTTGCGTTGACAGCCCTAGTATAAACTATTAATTACATGCTTATTATGCTTATTTTTTCCAATCATACCTCAAAAGACTGGAAGGTAAGGCCTACGTGGTATCCCTGAGCCACAGTGACCTTCCACACACACACTTTGTTAGGTCTGTAGTCATCTGGGTAGTTCGGGGACTGAATTTGACCATTGTCTTTCTTCACCTCCCCGCCGCAAATGGCTGCAAGATAAAAGACAACAGTGTTC
Organism: Cyprinella venusta; assembly: GCA_038021265.1. Taxonomy (NCBI): domain Eukaryota; kingdom Metazoa; phylum Chordata; class Actinopteri; order Cypriniformes; family Leuciscidae; genus Cyprinella; species Cyprinella venusta. Next base: position 31,808,878 of record CM075872.1, on the reverse strand, counting down.
ACAATCAACATCATCATTTCCTTTTTTTGTAACATAGACCTATAAGTACCAGAAGGACGCTAAGCCTGCAAACATGACAGTAAAACAAAAAAATCCCTTCCTTCACAACAAAAACGACAGGAAAACGATATTGTTAGGCGTTTTCCTAACGGAAACTCTCAGTATATCAGTTACGGATGGATTTAGGTCTGTGGGGCAAACTCTTATTAGAAATGAATTTGACAATGTTTTCTGTTGACAGGTTATTCTGAGCACTCTGGACTCGCCCTAGTCACTGACCAAGAAATTACAGCCTTGGGCTAATTTTGCCCACAACTCGGTTGTTTGTAGAAAAAAATTATGAGAAACGTAAGGCTACTGCCACAGCAAATTATTAAATATATGAATGTTTACATGAATAAGTCAATAGTATGAGCTCAAGGCACAATTTGTTGACATTGTATGTGCCTACACTGGCATGCCTTAAAGGGATACTCCACTTTTTTTTGGAAATAGGCTCATTTTACCACTCCCCCAGAGTTTAACAGTTGGGTTTTACCGTTTTTAAATCCATTCAGTCGATTTTCTGATATTTAGAAGAATAACAGTAAACAGACAGTTTCTGGTCTCATTGACTTTCATAGTAGGAAAAAATATACTATGGAAGTCAATGAGACCAGAAACTGCCTGGTTACTGATATTCTTCTAAATATCAGAAAATCAGCTGAATGGATTCGAAAACGGAGTGGTAAAATTAGCCTATTTCCAAAAAAAAAGTGGAGTATCCCTTTAATACACATTCTAATATGTGTACTCAATTTTCCCAATAGAGTGCTGACGTTATGACGTCACTTTGTAGGACAACTCGGAAGTTAGCGGCACATGGGTTCCCTTGATCGAAAAGCTATGCATTTTCCCCATAGACTTTTGGGATCTGTGTTTAACAAAGAGTTGTGACCCTTACACGTATTGTCTATCAAAATAATCTTTACAAGTACATTTTGAAGCCTATATAAAGTTTAAAAAAACACAAGCAGGTTATAACTGTGTGTTTTATGTCATATATCAAAATGTGAAAATATTTAGAGGCTTTGTTCACCACAGACCTTATTTCAGGCGATTTAGCAAAAACTAGAGTCTGACCGATAAAGGACTTTGAAGGCCGATACGATACAAATATTTTTGGGTTTTAATGGTGCGTTCTATTATTCATCCGTCTCGGAGATCCGAATCGGACGACACACGTTGCCTAGCAACACGCCCCCTTTCCTCGGATTTCTCCTCTCGGACGTCGGACCACCGTGAGGACACCGAGCAAGAATTCCGTTTCGGAATTCAAGATGGCTGCGCCCTGTGACTTGTACGAATGAATTGTTTTCATTGTTTTTGAACCGCTTTGGTATTTGAAATGACGGTTATAATCACTCGTGTTACTGCGTCCCCTGTGGGTATGGGAATCGGTTGCTGTGAGTGCAATTACTAACGTTGCTAGCGTAAGATTAACATGAAAAACATTAAATAAAGTGAACATTTTCAAGTTCAAATGGCTGCGTTTTGATAAGGTGTAGTCATAATATTTTTTTTAAATGTAAGTGCCTGGTACTCGGCCAGTGCTACCATGACAACAACTCTCTCCGACTCGGACACGCAAAACATATAATAGAACGCTTGAAGTGTGGACGTGACGTCAAATCCGAGGTCCGAGACGGTTCGTTGGGTATAATAGAACGCACCATAAGATCCGATGTTCCGATATATCGGCCGATATTTTATTTATTTATTTATTTGTTTTTAAACTGGACACGATTTAGAGAAATGATGGGGATGTTCTTTTAATTATTATTCAAGCAATGTATGTATGGTGACCAACTCGACGAGTGTTGCCAACAGGAACGGTGTAGAGTGCCCTCTGGTGGACAAACTATACAACTCCAACACTCATGACACGGTTCAAGCGTGTTTCGTCCGTTTTTATTTTATTTTTGAAACATTCGTTTATCGGCCATTATAACTGCCGATACCGATAGTTTTGAAAATGCCTAATATCGCCGATAATATCGGCCTGCCGATATATCGGTCTGGCTCTAGCAAAAACCCATTCAAAAATCCCATAGACTTTAGGGCGAGGGAACCGGAAGTACTAAAATGCCATCTCACTTCCGCGTTTTGGCCTACAAAGTGACGTCGTAACTTCGGCACTCTGTTGGAATGGTGGCATTTAAGCTGTACTATCATGGCCGTGGGAACTAGGGGTGCTGAGGGTGCTGCAGCACCCCCTGGCGACAGCTGTTTCACTACATTGAAATTTAATATGACGTGACTTTAAATAACTTTTTGTTTTTCAGCATGTTTTTTAAGAACACCTTCTACCTTTAGAAAACGACTCAAACGATTATTTCATTTTTATATGTTGTCGAATATAGTTGTATAGAAATTAATAGGCCTATAGGCTGCCTATCATAAGGCAAAAGTCGATCTCGCATAGAGTGAGTGATGACACTGGTTGAGGTCCAGCATCTCAAAATTGATTTGACACTCATTTTATGCATGTGAAAAAAACTAAATAGACTATAGATGTCTTGATTAAAGCATTCTTTGGCATTAAGGGCTGTTCACAAAGAACGAGTTTTTCCATTACCCTCTGCTACTGTTCCAATGATTTTCACTGTGAATGCACACGTAACTGTTGCGCTCGCGTCTCGCGAACGAAACCTCATTCTCAAAACGCGGCACTCAAGTTAAAATAAGTTCAACAAAAATGCACTTCGAGACCTTGCATTACACAAAATTCGCCTGTATGTGCTGAATGAAAGTAATGCAATGGTCTAGTGGTAGAATATTAGACTAACGTGCAAGAGTATCTGAGTTCTAATTCACACTCGCATAGTTATTTTTCCCCTCATTAAAACCGATTATGTGGTTATCAGTTGTTGTCAAGCAGGGACATGACAAAATGTTTGAATGCATTTTACTCTGTGGTTTCACCAGCACGAATAGAGATTTCTCCGCAACTGATCAAGCTCGTGCGCGTGTGAAGATGTTCCGCAGCGCGAGCCACAAGAGAACACTTTATCAGCACTGAGTCAACGAGTACTTTGATCACTTGATATAAAAAAATCAACACATTTGATTTCAGCGTGCTATTTCTCCTCTTATTTAACAAATGAATGCTCTGCTAGTCTAGTTAACCGGATATGTTTTATTTATTTGTATTGGTACATCCGTACCGCGAGATGTTCAAAAGTGCTGGGGAAAATATCGACCCTGGCAAAAAGTGGTGGGGAAATTCCCAAATAATAATTATTAATAATTATAATAATAATATAAAAAAAAAATTGTTGTTTTTTTGCGTCAAAATATTTCTCAAACGGCAGTGCCCCCCGCTGATGACCCACTGCCCCTCCAGTAGATCTGCTCTGGCGCCGACTCTGTCAAGCCACGCCCATTAAGCCCCGCCCCCAGCACCCCCATGATAAAATATGTTCCCACGGCCATGTGTACTATACACAAGTACAATAGTTCCTCTTTATAATTCTATGCACAATGGTACATATTTTAGAAAATGTAATGGTTGTTGAGTTGGTTGATTGCTGGTACCTTCATAAACCACAGAGAAGCCCTTTCCCACCCAGTTGCTGCTACTGCGAAACTCAATCCACAGGCGACTGTCTGTAGACACGATCGGCTCGGGTAATTTATCCCCACAAAATCGACCTGCATACAGATGTACAAGCAAATATTTCAACTTTAATTATCAATCTTCACTATTACTCGTTTCATATTTTCATATTCATCTCAAACCTTTCAATGGTGCTTTCCTCCAATATCCATCTCTGATTTCCACATGATCATACCAGCATAAATGGCTCCGGTATAAATCCATAGACGTGAAGTTCAGAATGATCTTAGGAAATAAAACAAAAATGGTGAATTGTTAGCAGAGTAAGTTTTAATCTGTGCAAGTGTAATGATTACAAGCAATTTGTGGAATTAGAAGCAAGGAGGATGATCGTCCATAACTAGGCGTCATAATTCTGAAATGTACTTCATTTTAATTGTTAAAGGGGTGATGAACTGAGAAATCAAATTTTCCTTGAGCGTTCGACATCTAAGAGGTCATCATATTATAAGAACATCCTGTAAGTTTCAGAACTGAAAACGTCCTTGTTAGTCCAATAAAAGCTTTTATTGACACCAGCCTCAGCAAGTGGGGAACTATGACGTGAAAGAGGATAAAACACCACCCCCGCAGAAGAAGATCAACGCCTACTTCAACACGGCCGGTTTAGCCCCGCCCACCGATTCAAGCATTACACGCATAGCTAAATAACATAGATGCCTACCTTGTGATGACAAACCGGATCGAGCTACCGAGCAAATACAAAATATTGTGCAGCGCCTTGTTGTGGAAGAAGACAGTCGCTGCATAAGCTTCCTCTGGATTCCAATAGGACTGCATGGTTAAACTTTAATGACGTTCCAGCTGATGAGGTAAAACATTGTCGTCTGTTCGCTTCATTTCACTGAAGATTGTTTTGTAAACAAGACTGGATTTGCAGAGCGATTAAGAGTAAAGAACGGTAGGCCTACTGTGCCGACTATATTGGATCTGACAGGAATGGTGCAACACACGGACTCTGTGTCGAACATGTATGGGCGAATCATTCCGGTTGGCATTTTACAACATTGGACGTTTTCAAAACAATTTCCTCCGAGTGCATCGACGAGTGAGTTGAAACTCATTATAATATGCAAAACTGTTACAGTATCCACTCACAGCAGTGGGCGTTTACTTCCAAGTCTTCAGTGCGAGACGCCCATAAAAACCGAGCGTTTTTCAGCTAGGCTCAAAACTAGGGTAGAAAATAGCCTATTACTTATTAATTTTGATGTTTTTTAATGTAAAAACCAAGCAAACGTCAAAAGTTGACCTCAGACAACAATATAATAAAATTTAAAACGCCAGTTCATGACCCCTTTAAGTCAAACTGTGTAGAGGTAGTTATGTGAGTTTCATAAAAAAGTAATTCTTTTGATCCATATCTTTTTTTAATGATTCAATCGAAGCATTCTGTAAAGTGTGAATTACTCCACTCTGAGCAAGAAATTTGTTTTGGAGTAAAACTATATGGTGAGAAATGTAAATAACCATGTTTGACGGAATATTTTCTTTAGTCAGGCCTCTTAAAATTGTATTAAAGTCCCCTTGTGGTGAAAAATCATGTTTCTATGTCTATGTGGTGTTTTTAATACACTTTAAGACAAACCATGTGTAAATTCATAAGTCGTCAGCATTGCTGAGTATTTAACAAAGACAGTCTCAAAACCACGGTTTGAAATCGCTGGCGTTTCTGACGTCACACACTACCGTGTAACCAATCAGATCAACGTGTGATCGTCAATGAGTGGATCTCTGAGCTGAGTGAGTGAGTGAAGGCAGGGCTCATTTGCATTTTCATAGAACAACTTATACTAAATTAGGCAAGGGTGTAGAGTTACATTGAAGCTATTTTACAGCATGAATACTTTTCTTTTTCAAGAAAAAACATTTAAATATGTCGGTGACATAAGGTGAGTTTTAAGGGATAACATTAATGACTACACCGCGACTTTAATAAAAAAAAAACTGTAAAATGTATGTAAAAAATGGTTAGAAATGGATGGACACAGAATCAGTGAGTCAGTTTTTAGAACTCGCTCATTAAAAATAACGATCTTGATATTGACTTCCCAACTCTATGTGGGACCAATATCATTGTTTATTCCATAAGCAATCCTTCGGCCAAATCAGAGCACTAATCAGAGCTTCAGGTGTCTTCACCTTTTCTCCTGGTGTGACAGAAATTCTCCATATGCAGTGCATATATGCTGAATAACCATTGGGAAAACCAGGAGAAGAGAAGTTCCCACTACTCTCCTGCAAACTGTCTCCACATCCTAAGAAAGAAAGAGAAAGGAAAAAATGACATTAGCTGCTAATGCTCAAAAGGAGTTGAACAGTTCAATACACAAAAACAGAATTATTTGATCAGTTACACAACGGCCCACAAAGACAGTACGCTCCCTGTATATAACAAAGCACAACAAAGACAAAAGACCACGAAAAAGTCTGGATTGTTTTTCACAGTGTGCGCCTCGAGCTCTTTCATGTTATGAAGCACATCTGCTTCTAATGTTACACACCTCCCTGAAATTCACAGCAAAGAGCAAGAGAAGCGAAATGAAAGTGGTGCGAAATTCAAACCGAAAGATTTTCAATTATACGGTGCAGTGTGCAATTAAAATGAAAGCGCGGGCGGCGTACTTTATTAAATGTGCAATTAAACGCTCTAGTGGTCACTGTGGAAATACACATGGCCAACCAGCCTTGCTTCATTAAATGTTGAAATATCAGCAGTTTCATAACATATTCATATAACTAAACATATGCAATTAAGTCTGCTTTTTAAAGGAGTAGTTCACTTTTGAAAAAAACTTTTGCTGATAATTTACACACCCGCATGTCATCCAAGATGTCCGTGTCATTCTTTCTTCAGTCGAAAAGAAATGAAGGTTTTTGATGAAAACATTCCAGGATTTTTCTCCATATAATGGACTTCAATGGGGTCCAAACGGTTCAAGGTTTTAGAGCAAACTGTTCAAAGAGCTTTAAATGATTCCAGACGATAAATAAGGGTCTTATCAAGCGAAACGATCGCTTATTTAATAAAAAAAATAACAAAGTTTTATAAGCTCAAATGGTCGCCTTGCTCTGTTCTGTGATGAGCGTTCGTGACTCTCCTGTTTGAACTTGTTTATCAAAAGGAACGAATTGACTCGAAAAAAGATTCGTTCATTTTGATGTTCGTTCATATTTTTGAAATGAGCGATCGTTTCGCTTGATAAGACCCTTATTCGTCGTCTGCAATCGTTTAAAGCCCTTTGAACAGTTTGCACTGAAACTGTCTTTTGGACTTTGAACCGTTTGGTTCCCAATTAAATCCATTATATGCAGAAAATCCTGGAATGTGTTCTTTAAAAACCTTAATTTCTTAATTTAATATCTATCTATCTATCTATCTATCTATCTATCTATCTATCTATCTATCTATCTATCTATCTATCTATCTATCTATCTATCTATCTATCTATCTATCTATCTATCTATCTATCTATCTATCTATCTATCTATCCATCCATCCATCCATCCATCCATCCATCCATCCATCCATCCATCCATCCATCCATCCATCCATCCATCCATCCATCTTTTTTTATGAAAATGCATATAAAACAGATTGACAAACAGCAATCTGAAAAGAGATCTTGGGACAGGATTTAATGACTGATCACCTAGCAGTCAAGCTTCTCCCTCACTTTCCTTCACAACTGACATTGTTTAGTGGTTTGCTCTGCACGCATGAGTTGTCAGTCTTGTAAAACTAGATTAGTAAGAGCAGAGATTCTTCTTCTTCTTCAATGTTTAAAACCATTAACAAGCGGTCTGGCAAGCCACAGCAAGTGACAGACACAGGCAATGTGCAAGATATCTGCAACACTTTCTTTTTCCCAGAGTGTGATTTTCTGCATCCGACTCTGCGTACGGCCACATCATCCACACATGCCGGCTGTATGGATACGTCACGAGACATAGGCCAGAGAGCCATATTTGTAAAAGGAGCAACAGTCCAGTTGGTTTCACTAATGCCATGCTAAAAAATCCCATTACAGCCCTAAAATGTGTTTGAAAGGGTATCAATTATTTTTTGCAAGCATATTTCAAAATCAAAAGTAAGACTTTTTAAAAGACCTTTACGATTAATACTGTAAATCCAACTCAACTGTATGTCCAATAGGGCTGGGTAATAAATATCGATTTCTAGATATTAATCGATTCTCATTTTTACGAACCGATATCGATTCTTAAATCTCAAGAATCGATTATTCATCCTGTTTCATTTGAATGAATGGATCATTGCATCGCGGCTGCGCGCATCCAAAAAAATCGCAATAATCTTTGTCCTTTGTTACTATTGATATGAAACAAAGTCTCAATTTTCAAATTACGTCCATTTTCTTTAGAAATTCAAAAACATAAATAGTGTTTTGGCGCTGTGGCGTGAGATCACTATTGCTCAGCTCAAGAGAAGCAGCAACGCTGATCTCTCTTCCGGCTTAATAATACCAGTTACAGCGCCAAATAAACATGAATGAGCATCTGAAAGTGTCCAAATCCGGATCATGTCACATTGATTCGCTCAATCAGCGTTTCAACCGTGGAAAGACGTCAGTTAATCAATGTCATGTATCGTCATATTTACCTCAGAAAACCCACATAAACTCGTTATAGTCAACTAGAAAAAATAACTCTAGAGAGGAGCATTTTGCTAAATATATACACTATATTACATATGCATTATAATCTTAATGTTCTTCAATATTTAATGCATATTTGAATAAATCTGGCAAGTTTTTATGACAGCCACCATTTAAACATTTATATTTCATATAATCTTATTATAAAAATAAATAAAAGTGTAATTTAAGTGTTTGTATAGCTACAAAACAGTTCATTATTACCTTCATATTAGGCTAATGAAGCCTTGTAGGCTACAACTAGACTCCCATAGTTTACAGCATTAGTTAAAAGATTTGATTCACTTTAGAAAATTTGCCATTTATTGCAACTGATTTCCAAAATAATCGATATTGAATCGAATCGAACCGTAATCGAAATCGAATCGAATTGCAAGTTTGTGAATCGAAACCGAATCGAATTGTGAAATTTGTCTCAATACCCAGCCCTAATGTCCAACAACTCAAACGATCTCAAAAATAAACATGTTATATATAGATTAAACAGCACTCATTTAGTGAGGACTTGCTATCAGCAAAACGGGGTAAGTTGTAGCATACTGAATCTTTCAACAGTGTTCGTGTTCTTTTACCATTAGCTAGTAGAGATGATCGGTTCACGCGCGCTAGGGATCTGTCGTGTAACATTTGCAAGCGCCAAAACGGTATTTATTGTTTGAATTGCGTAATAAAATGGACAGAATCTGAGAGCTGAGATTTTTTATATATCATAACTAACCTGCTCTGTCTAGTCTGTCGGTCTCTATGTCCTTTTCTGTGCGTATGTGTGGAGTGAGAGCGTGTGAAAAGTGTCAATTGCGTGAGTCTCACGGTGAATTTGTGAGAGTTGGCAGCTCTGAATCCCAGATAGCAAACTGACGTTGAATCAACGTGGAAACATGACATCGAAACAACGTTGATCCGACATTGTTTTGCTCATCGAATTAACGTTGAACCAACGTCAGACGCGTCATTCATTCAAAACTAACGGAAAATCAACTTGAAATCAACGTTGTTTCAACGTTATGAAAGAAAACCAATTTTCGATTTTCATTTAGCTTTGAAGAATGCCGCGTCTGACATTGGTTCAACGTTAATTCGATGAGCAAAATCAACGTTGTTTCGATGTCATGAGAGACGTCGTTTCCACGTTGATTCAATGTCAGTTTGCTGTCTGGGAATAGCGCTAGCTTGGTCATCATCAGCGAATGCTGTCTGTCAAATTCACTCAAACTAACAATACAAATTTAATATGAACAAAACGAATACCGTAAAACTTCAAATAATAACCCGGGCTTTTATTTTTCCCATATCGTCGAGCTGCACCGGCTTGTATTTGAGACAGGCGTCTATGAGACGGCCTTTATAATTTAGTGTTGAGATGTTGTTCATTGAGTCTCTAATCTCTAAAAATCTCCAAATGCTCCACTTGAAAATGTAGTCTTCCAACCTTTTACTGTCGTGTCATTGATTTGATTAATATGCGCGAGGGAGAGAGAGCAAGACAGCGCTCGCTTGTGTTGTTTGAAGACGTGAGAGTGCGCGTGCGGCACAACTCACTTTCTGGAGGTATACTGCCCCCATCTGGTATGGAATATGGAGTATGATTTGATTTTTTTTTTTTTTTGACACATGGCACCTTTAAATAAAGAGAACCTACAAATGTTAACAGTTTATTAGAACCTAAATATTTATGAAAAGACTTTAAAAACTAAAACTTATTTTGAGGGAATGTCTATGCTTTACTTACAGCGGCTCATTCAAAAAGACGAGGGAGGTAAAATACGCAACATATTGTCAAAGTAAACATTGTCATAATTCATGAACAGCAATCCCTTGGCAGAAATGTGAGGTGTTCATTGCTTGAGAACTGCCTGAAACAGTTTTGCGTTTTAAATTATTTTTTACTTTGAACTTGTTTTATTAGACTTATTTATTTATTTAATTAATTAATTAAAGGAGACATATCATGCAAAATCCACTTTTTTAGCCCTTAAATGCATTTTGTTGTATATTTGGAGTGTTTATAAGTACAGAAAAGATGAAATTATTCTCTTCAGGTGCTTCGTTTATATCTTTATATTCTGTTTTGGTCATATTTTTCAACCTGTTCGGATTTTCCTGTTGTCTATTACGTTTTTTGAACAATTACGTCACAGTATTTGCAGCGGAACTGACAAATAAGGACATTGACTACCGGTCCAACACTTCGAGCAATCCGCCATTATTATTTCTCGCTCCGATTTTGTAGTCCAAGCTCAATGATGCAGAAGTTACGGGAGGGCAAGTCAAAATGTTCGGTTGTTGGATGTAGTGACCTGAAGCACTTCAAGGATCCCCACTTCAACAACCTCCGCCAGTATACAGAAGGGTTTGCCGATCGACTTCGTCTGAATGAGGGGTAAATTCCTTCTATCATTAGCTGCTGTGTTTTCTGACGCTTTCTAAACGCAAGTTATCATATTATTATCATGCAGATTTTTAGTGGTAAGATTAGACTGTAGTCATTTATCTTGTCAGAGTGCTTGTTTTAACAAGAGAAATAGTCGACTTTCACTAATAACACAACATAGTTAACTTAACTTTACATACCACTGCATCCATATGAAGACGTTGTTCTGCAGGTTTGTCGTCGTCTTTTTCAAATCGCTCGCTCTGGCTCGAATACGTAACGCTTGATGGACAAGTCTTTTGTTGACATTTTGTTAACGTGTGAATAAAAATGTTCTTTGAAACTATAGTAATCGTATATCTCTTATCAAACTACAATAATGGCTGAATGCGGGGAGTTGAACCGACCGTGAACTCAGCGACCTGGAGAGCGGGCGGGGAAAGACGCAACTCCTTTTTATTTAAAGGGGACGCTTCGAAACGGGTTGCTCACAGAAGCACATCAGAAAAGGGGTAGAAAAGGGGCCTGTTGAGCTATAATAATGAGGAATTCAGACCCAAGCATTGCAGTTATGCTTTATATAGACCACAAATGTATGATTTATAAGTAAAAATGAATGATTTAAAAGCATGATATGTACCCTTTAAACAAATATTGAATTAAATCATAGCCTTTTGAATTTTAATCCTCACTTTTTTGCAATGTCATGATTCCAATTTGTATTTATTAACATTGTTTATTTCATTTTATTGATTTACTTTTTATGACCTTAAATGTAATAAAACTGAATTTAAAACATTTTTAAGAGATTTAACAGACCCTGGTTTGCATTGAGGATACACTCCGTGGTAGTGTGTGTTTGAACGTCTCAGCAAAGTTTACATGAAAAATGTCCTTTACTGCATTTATTGGCTGTATCCTACAAAGCAACTGTTCTCTTCTCTGTTTTATCAGGGGAAGAAGACAAATTACGAACGTCCTGTGCTTGACCAGTGTTTACTCGGCCTTTCCGAGCCCGGGAGAAACGGAGGCTGTCTCCAAGATACTGTACCACATCAATTCTGGATGCGATGTTATTTCCAGATTACATAAACTTAGTCCCACAGTTATACATTAGTGTCCCACCCATATACACTCTTAGAAAAAAGGGTTCTATATATGTATCATAGGGTTCTTTACTCAACTCCAAAGGACATTTTATGCTAAAAAAGGTTCAATAATGACAAGAAAGAACACTTTTGGCACAAAGGTTCTTTAAAAGGCTATTATTCATTCATATATTACATTATTCTGCAACATTTTGTAGTTGTAATTAAATTATTGTTTATTAAACTGTTGTAGTAACTTAATATCCCATTTTAATCATGCAGATATTTGGAGGATGAAAACTCTTTGTGTGATATTGATTAATTACATTTTTTAACCACCATATCATGAATTTTGTGATCACTCACATGCAGTGCATATTAGGGGTTCCAAATACGTAGCGCTTTAGAACCTTTTAAGGTTCTATATAGAACCTTTTCTTCTAATAGTGAAGGGACTGATCTAAAAATGTGTTTTTCATGAGTATTTTTGTCTTGTTTTCGATCTAAATATTCTTTAAAAAAGGTAAATTTACTTGAAACATGTTTGTTAAGCAAAAACATGGCTTAATATTGTAATATTTATGCTTTAACAAAACAATTTGCCATTAGGGGTAATAAGGAAAAAAACTAATTCTATGATAAATTAATTCAAAATGAAATCAAAATGCCTTAAAGAGATAGTTCACTTCGAAATTAATCTTTGATATGTTTTAGCTTACCTCAAGGGCATCCAAGATGTAGGTGTCTTTGTTTCCACAGTAGTTTCAATTTTGATATTTTTAGGTCAAACCGTTCTTGTCTGTCAGTCATATAATGGAGGTCTATGGTCACCACCTCAAAGAGCATGCAAAGAGAAGTCCAAATTAAACATGATTTAATGACTCGTAAATGTAAGTACACATTGATGGCCTAAGACACGAAACGAGCGGTTTGTGTGAGAAAACGAACAGTATTTATATCGTTTTTACCTCTTGTAACCACAGCCACGTCCAAGTGATCTGAGGGCGCTTTGTAGCTGTGGTTACAAGAGGTAAACACTAGGGCTGTGAAACGACTAATCGCGATTAATCGCATCCAAAATAAAAGTTCGTGTTTACATAATATATGTGTGTGTAGTGTGTATAATTATTTTGTATATATAAATACACACATATGCATGTATATATTTAAATAAATATTTGCATGTATATACTTTATGCATATATTTATACAAAATTTATATTCTACATAAATAAAAATATTTGATATATTAATAACACATTTTTCTTAAATATATATATGCATATGTGTGTATTTATATATACAAAATTACACATTACACACACATTTATTATGTAAACACAAACTTTTATTTTGGATGTGATTATTTGTTTCACAGCCCTAGTAAAATCGATATAAATACTGTTCGTTTTCTCACACAAACCGCTCGTTTCGTGTCTTAGGCCATAAATGTGTCCTTACATTTACGAGTCATTAAATCATGTTTAATTTGGACTTCTCTGTGCATGCTCTTTGAGGTGGTGACCATAGACTTCCATTATATGAATGACAGACATGAACGGTTTGACCTAAAAATATCAAAATTGAAACTACAGCGGAAACAAAGACACCTACATCTCGGATGCCCTTGAGGTAAGCTAAAACATAGCAAAAATTAATTTCAAAGTGAACTATCCCTTTAATTACTGTCTCACAAAAATATATACATTTATTCTTTACAGACCTGAATACTTGTGAAGTTTGCAGTTAGAGATGTTTTCATGATGTGCTTCAAGTTTCCAATGACCCAGATTTTCTATCTCCACCATCTTTCATTCTTGTCGAGTCAGACATGAGCTTTACCTTCCTCACGCAGAATGACTTGCCAGTCTGTACAATTTTTATGTCTACACATCTGTTATTTTCTTACTTGGACACTTGTAAAGTTTGCGTGCCTGTGCGATGTCTCCTTTGCTCAATCTGGTCCTCTGACCGATGGGCGGCCGGACTCCGTTCACATCATACCGTGGCAGAATGGTGTCCAAAAATATCCCTCTGTCAGCAAAACAAAACAAAAAAAGGCATCACTTTAATCAGAATGAACACATCCTTCTTGTTATTTTAATCCTCTTGTCTCTTATTCATTCACGATCTCTTGTTTCCTGGAATGTCTAACGATTCTCTTCACACCCACACACAGAATCACGGGTACTTGTATAAACACAAAACGTTATCTCACATTTTAAGATGGCAAGTTTCAGCAGATGTACAGAATGTGGCGGTCAGAACTCGACAGGCTCTATAGTCATTTGTGGAGCAGACTACAATCCAGAGGGAATTCGAGCCAAGCTGTGTTATCCATGGAAGCTGTGGCCTGTGGCTCGCCTGCTCTTCAGTAATTGTGTTAAGGGTAACGGTATATACAATGTTGATTATACTTCGAGAGATTTGCCTTGGTTTGCGAAACACTTTACATCTTTGACTCCATTTGGTTCTACAGTAGTATTGCAATGTCTAAGCCTCAAAATACTAGCGGTAACAATATTTCTCAAAAGATAGTACCACGATGCACTGATTATTCAAGTCAGCACAGCTATTTGACAGCATGTTATAAAGCGAATAAGCAAACATTTAAAAGCCAAAAACATCTGTCTGACGAATCTGTACACAATTATAACGCATCTGCCAACAATTAAAAATAGCGTATATGAAATATAGCATGAAAGCACCGCCGGACGCCGGTGATGAGTTTGGCAGACTTTAGAGAGTTTATAATGCTCATATTCGTTATTGAAGGCACAATTGTAAATTTCAAAATAGTAATGCATCGAAAATACATTTTTCACTGAAACGCCAAAACTGTAATAAAAGTTCAACTTTAGCCAAAAATCAAGTTTTGGTAATTGCATTTGGTTAATTGAACTCTGTTCTGTTCAGGGTCTCATGTTCACAGGTTATAATCCAGTCGTAGTTAAAGGAGTAGTTCACTTTTTTTTTAAAAAAAACTTTTGCTGATAATTTACACACCCCCATGTCATCCAAGATGTCCATGTCATTTTGATTTGTTTTTGATGAAAACATTCCAGGATTTTCTCCATATAATGGACTTCAATGGGAACCAAACGGTTCAAGGTCCAAATGAGAGTTTCAGTGCAGCTAGCTTTAAAGGGCTCTAAATGACACCAGACGATGAATAAGGGTCTTATCTAGGTCCCTTCGAGTCATGACGCGAAAAAAGATTTGTTCATTTTGATGAACGAGTTCGAACAGGAGAGTCACGAACGCGCATCACAGAACAGAGCAAGGCGATCATTTGTGCTTATAAAACTTAAACTTTTTTATCTATTTTTGAAATGAGTGATCGTTTCACTATATAAGACTCTTATTCATAGTCTGGTGTCGTTTAAAGCCCTTTGAAACTGCACTGAGACTCTTATTTTGACCTTGAACCGTTTGGTTCCCATTGAAGTCCATTATATGGAGGAAATCCTGGAATGTTTTCATCAAAAACCTTCATTTCTTTTCGACTGAAGAAAGAAAGACGTGGACATCTTGGATGACATGGGGGTGAGTAAATTATCAGCAAAAGTTTTTTTTAAAGTGAACTATTTCTTTAAGTTCTTAAGTGACGACGTGCCGTCTCTAAATAGTTCAACCGAACAAATGTAACATGTTTCGACTCTAGCATCCTTTTTTTGGTCATAGTGAAGTGTGTCATGTTTAGCTGCTTTAGCGTATCCACATTATGTACACGAAATAGATGTTGACACAGCCAAATTGGGTAATTGGAGAAGCCCAAACCAAAAATGTTTTTTTGTATGCAGTTTTTCGACAAATGTTTTCAGTTCCTGAAATTTCGGTGCATCACTATTTTCAAATTCCAGTTTTGGGTTAACAAAATCTCCATTCAATTTTCTGTGAAAGTGAATACATTATATATATACACTCACCGGCCACTATATTAGGTACACCTGTCCAACTGCTCGTTAACACTTAATTTCTAAGCAGCCAATCACATGGCGGCAACTCAGTGCATTTAGGCATGTAGACATGGTCAAGACAATCTCCTGCAGTTCAAACCGAGCATCAGTATGGGGAAGAAAGGTGATTTGAGTGACTTTGAACGTGGCATGATTGTTGGTGCCAGAAGGGCTGGTCTGAGTATTTCAGAAACTGCTAATCTACTGGGATTTTCACGCACAACCATCTCTAGGGTTTACAGAGAATGGTCCGAAAAAGATAAAACATCCAGTGAGCGGCAGCTCTGTGGGCGGAAATGCCTTGTTGATGCCAGAGGTCAGAGGAGAATGGCCAGACTGGTTCGAGCTGATAGAAGGGCAACAGTGACTCAAATAACCACCCGTTACAACCAAGGTGGGCAGAAGAGCATCTCTGAACGCACAGTACGTCGAACTTTGAGGCAGATGGGCTACAGCAGCAGAAGACCACACCGGGTGCCACTAAGAACAGGAAACTGAGGCTACAATTTGCACAAGCTCATCGAAATTGGACATTAGAAGATTGGAAAAACGTTGCCTGGTCTGATGAGTCTCGATTTCTGCTGCGACATTCGGATGGTAGGGTCAGAATTTGGCGTCTACAACATGAAAGCATGGATCCATCCTGCCTTGTATCAACGGTTCAGGCTGGTGGTGGTGGTGTCATGGTGTGGGGAATATTTTCTTGGCACTCTTTGGGCCCTTTGGTACCAATTGAGCATCGTTGCAACGCCACAGCCTACCTGAGTATTGTTGCTGACCATGTCCATCCCTTTATGACCACAATGTACCCAACTTCTGATGGCTACTTTCAGCAGGATAATGCGCCATGTCATAAAGCTGGAATCATCTCAGACTGGTTTCTTGAACATGACAATGAGTTCGCTGTACTCAAACGACCTCCACAGTCACCAGATCTCAATCCAATAGAGCATCTTTGGGATGTGGTGGAACGGGAGATTCGCATCATGGATGTGCAGCCGACAAATCTGCGGCAACTGTGTGATGCCATCATGTCAATATGGACCAAACTCCCTGAGGAATGCTTCCAGCACCTTGTTGAATCTATGCCACGAAGAATTGAGGCAGTTCTGAAGGCAAAAGGGGGTCCAACCCGTTACTAGCATGGGGTACCTAATAAAGTGGCCGGTGAGTGTATATATATATATATATATACATACATACATACATACAGAACTTATATTGTTTTTGTATAATAATGTTCCAAACTTTACTTTAATTGAAAAGTAAATTGAAAATTGTGTAAATTGAAAATAATTATTAGAATATAACAGTCCCTGAAATAATAACACAACACAAAAATAGAGTTATCACCATTCTTCTTATACTGGTGATTCTTCTTAGGCTGTGTGTCCACCAAAGCGTTTTTTCCACACGCCTGGCGTATGTTTTTAATTGTTTTCAATGGGAGCGCCGTGTTTTTAGAACGCCATGAGCGTAACGAGGCGCTGAGCTTTTTTTTTTCACGTTGAAGCGCTGGGAACTCGGCGTTTTTACTGCTCGCCAACAGTTGAAAAATACTCAACTTTGGATAAAACGCAGCGCTCATTACTGTCACTTTTTACTAGGGCTGTCAACTTTAGTCGTTTAGTCGACTAATCGGTCGATGCCGTCTTGGTCGACTGACATTCTTATTGGTCGACCAGGTGCATTTTTTTTTACCAATAGAAATAATTTTTCAATGATTTACTCCTCGATATTTATTCCTTTATAAGCAGTTATTTATTACTGTATTCTAAATCTAATTAGCCTATGTTTTGTCCCAAACTTTAAAATGCTTTAATTTAGGCTATTTTTGTAACTGCGCCACAGTTTAGCGCGCACACATAATACAGGGAACCGCACCTGTGACTGGCTGCTGCTCGGTAAGCGATGCTGTATTCATTCAGTTAGAACGCTGCTTGTTTTGGCTTTAGTCGACAAAATGTCCAGGAAATCTAAATCTTTTGTATGGCTGCATTTTAAAACAAAGATGACAAGACTGTGGAGGGAGGCGACCGCGTTTCTCCATTATGAGCGCGCAAGTCGCGCGCCTATTTGAAACCGAACTTGAGCGCGCAAAAGACGTGAGCAGCCCTTTAACGGCTATATCATGCTGACTCAATACATTGTTTTCTTAATATAATTTCATTTTTATTTGTACACTTGACGCATTTGAAAATAGCAACAAAACGAAAATAAACCTATACGCGGTCCTACAGCCTATTATTAGGATTGTTTTTTAGGCTATTTGTTTTTTTGTGTGTGTGTGTTATTTTAAAACGTCTTGATCGTCAGGATGAAAGTTAAGCTTTGAAAGTAAAGAAGAATATAAAGCCTGTATAAACGAGAGCTTTTGTTGGGATTTTTTATAATGTGGCAGATAGCAGTTATATATTTTGCAGCGTGTGGTCAGGTGCGCGATTGTGACTGTTACTATAGACCTAGGACAGAGCTCTTCAATTTTTGCAGTTAAAAAAAATCACTTAATTTTCAAAGAATCGTATTATTATTATAGTTTTATTTATTTGTGATGTTTTTTCGTTGTTGTTTTATAAATGCTCAATGACAATTGTTTAAAAAATGTTTACTCAAAACATCACGTTTTTTTTTTAGTCGACTAATCGTTGCGCAGGACGAGACTTTGGTCGACTAAGGATTTCTTTGGTTGACTACAGCCCTACTTTTTACCCACCCGTCCAATCACAGTGGAGGAGGGGCGGGACTAATACCACACCGACCAACTGTCACAACATTCTTTCTGTACAACGACATCAAACAACAGAGATAACCAAACAAAATGGATGAAATATATTTTTTTTTGTATGAAACAAATTATCTGCAAAATCAGTTTCAAGTAAACTGTGGATATTCCGTAACGTCTCAACGGAAAAAAAGCTGCGCTGACCAATGCTCTCAAGCGCCGAAAGCACAGCGTCTTCAGCAGAGCGTTTAGCGTTTTCAGTGTGCTAAAAACGCTTTGGTGGACACACGGACTTCAGCTGGTATTGAACCATGAGACAAAAAAGGTATTGTGACAATGATAGTTCACACTGATTACTAACATTTGTCTCAAGTGATTCAATTACAAATGATCAGACAAGACAAGGAAAGGTTCACCCTCAAGTTGTTCCAAACCTGTATGAACTTCTGTTGAACACAAAAGAAGATATTCTGAAGAATGTTGATAACCAGACAGCTGATGGACCCCATTGACTTCCATAGTATGGGAAAAAAAGACTATGGAAGTCAATGGCTAACATCATTTGGTTATCGACATTCTTCAAAATATCTTCTGTTCAGCAGAAGAGAGAAACTCATACAGGTTTGGAACAACTAAATGATGCCATAAGTTTCATTTTTAAGTGAACTATTCCTTTAATACGTATCAAATGAGTCTGTGACCACAAACGTTGTAGGCATATGTGTAGGCTTTTCCAAAAGTTTCTCAAATGACCTAGCTTGTTACACATCAGGACGCATTGTGGACACGTCCTTGAATGTGGTTTGAGGGAACAGATCGCAAACTTTTCCAACCCAGCAAAACTACAACTGTGTTAACATCCAACCAATCAACAGTAGTCTGGATCATGGCGACTTAAAAACATCATAAAAACCCCAATGGTCTGATGACTACCACTGATACATAAACAATGACCACTCCTGGGAGAGTCACTAAATCCGGTAGGTCTCATAGGCCTGAGACAGTGGCTGCCGAAACATGATCCGAATCCACGTTCTGTTTGGTTATAACCTCCAGTATGATGTCACTGGATTCTTAATTGGTCATTTCAGGGTTGAGGCTTCCTAAGAAGCCATGATATCATGAAAATGTGTTGTAAATAAGCTATAAACAAAAGAAAAGTTGAGTAAATATGGAGAAGTCACCTTTCTCCAGTCCTACTACTATAACTCAGGCTGAAAAAAAAAAAAAAACGTTTGCTCAGTTCAACAAAGAGTGATTCAGTATCAAAAACCTCTCTTTTCTCGCACTTCTATTCGTACTTTGACACTCTTTGCTAGTTTATCGTCTAGCTTTTCACTCCACGGTGGCTAGTGAGGGTCTGCTCGTTTGTTTGTTCCCATGGGAACCTTCCAGTCAACAGCAGGCATGTTCAAATAGGGAAGGATGGATTTCCAGAGCTCAACTACAAGCTTAATATGAAAGAAACCAGCAAAGATATGCAACCCACATTTCAAGTAAATAAACAGTTTAGTGATATGAATATGTAGGCTACTTTCTTCAGATTCAAGTCAAACACATCAAATATATTTTTTACAGCTACAAGAAAGACTGATTTGAATCAAAACATTAAAAATATAATATTCGTGAATTTCATGAAAGCTTTTAAGATGAATTCCAGGTCATATTGAATGATAAAACCATACATTTCCTACCATACATGTATCCTACATTTGAATATATATACACACATTACACAGTGTGTGTGTGTGTGTGTGTGTGTGTGTGTGTGTGTATATATATATATATATATATATACACAGTATATATATATATATATATATATATATATATATATATATATATACATACTGTATGTATATATACTGTATACTTATATATATATATATATATATATATATATATATATATATATATATATATATTAGGGCTGTGCAAAAATTAATTGCGATTAATCGCATCCAAAATAAAAGTCTGTGTTTACATAATATATTTGTGTGTGCTGTATATAATTATTTTGTATATATAAATACACACACATGCATGTATATATTTAAGAAAATGTGTTATTCATATATAAAATATTTATATTTACATAATATAGATTATGTATTTATATGTATATACAGAATTTAAGCGCAAATAATTCTTAAATATATACACGCATGCATATGTATTTATATATACGAAATAATTATACACTGCACACACAAATATATTATGTAAAGACAGACTTTTATTTTGGATGCGATTAATCACAATTAATTTTTGCACAGCCCTAATATATATATATATATACACATTATTACAATTATCATCACTGAAATAATAAAAAGCAAATGTCATACATTATTTAATATTTAATTAAATATTTATTATATTAATACAATATTGAAATATATCATTTTTCTGCTCATTGAAATAAAAATAACTGTATTACAGTATTTTTTACAGTATTTATATAACAATTATAAGACATTATAAGTAATGAGACTCACTTTTTACAATAATGAGATTTTTACAATTATGGGAATTACAAAAACTTTTAAAAGAATAGAGTTACAGTGAAAATTTGTGAGGAAATTTAATTTTCAATTGTCATGAAAATGTCATACAAAGAACGTTTGTATCTCTTGATTTTGAGGTTAAATGTGACCTGGCTGTTTTTGTAGGCTTCAGCTTTATTGTCGGTCTGTGAGTATAGAGCGCAACAGTAGATGTGTGGGTGAGCGCTAGCGCTCGGCTGGTGTCATCTCACACTGAAGACATACTGCAAGCTCTTTATTTGCTTTTGGCTCAACTCGCCGGTACCAGTTTCAAGAAGAAAAACCTCCCCGAGTAGGGTGGGTGGAACGGGGGCCAGGACACAAAGAAGGAGGTCGGAAAACATGCCCCAGACAAAAAGCTAGGAGGGCTCACCCGCTTCTCGGGGAGAAACGTTTCAAAGAAGAAGAAAAAAACCTGAGGGAAGGCCATGAAATCCTCCCGATACAAGTGCAATCAAAGAACCTGTCTTCCCACGGAGATTTACAGTACGAGTGCTCTGCAAACACAGCAGGGATGATGGGAAAAAAGACAACAGGACAGTGGACAAACAGAGCAGCCAGTCAGAACGCCGGGACTGTTAGCTTCCCTCAAGTTGCTGTGAGGTTTCTGAAGTCAAGATTCTTGAATAGAACGATAAATCCATGTGAGTAACCCTTTAATTTCTGGTATAACGCACAGAAAATGGAGGTACAGGAGGGGAGGGATATGTGATAAACTCAACCCAGATGCCTCAAGTGGACCAAATCTAGTAATCATTTAATAATTACGGGAAGAAGCCCAGGATGAGTTCACCATGTAGTCTATATCTGCTCTGTGCTATACTTAACTCTTGGATTGAGTTTTCCAGCACACTCCCTGAAAATGGTTTAAGAAACTAGTCCTTGTGGCAGGGTTGCCAGGTTTGCGTAACAAAACCAAGCCAATTGCTATACAAATCCCAGATGATCATGGCTCAAACTACCCCATCATGATCCCGGGGAGGTCCTCTTCTAGGCAAAGGGGGTTTGCTTCAACCCACGGACTAAAAAAAAAACAACCCGTGGCGACAGTGTAAAAGTAGCCCAATTCCACAGGAAATTTGCAAGATTTCAAAATCGTCCGATCGCTGTTCTTCTCACACTAGACACTACATGACTGGTGTCTAGTGTGTCTGACTACATGTCTGGGGTACCATTATGGCTCTTTTCCACTGCATGGTATGGTATGGTTCGGTTCGGTATGGCACGCTTTGGAGCTTTTCCACTGCATGGTACGGTACAGCTCAGCTCGGTATGGCTCACTTGTAGTGCTTTTCCACTGCACATGGTACGGTACGATTTGCTTCGGCTCGCTTTAAAGGGATACTCCACTTTTTTTGGAAATAGGCTCATTTTACAACTCCCTCGGAGTTAAACAGTTGAGTTTTACCGTTTTCAAATCCATTCAGACGATTTTCTGATATTTAGAAGAATATCAGTAACCAGACAGTTTCTGGTCCCATTGACTTCCATAGTATCTTTTTTTTCTACTATGGAAGTCAATGAGACCAGAAACTGTCTGGTTACTGATATTCTTTAGCCTGGATGCCAGCCCGAACTCCGCCCACAACATTTTTTGGACGGGAAGTTCGGTCTGGACTCAATCCATTGAAGAGAAATTATGATCGGTTCTGAAATCAACGAGCCAATCAAATTGCCAGGGCGGGCTTTATACGATGATTGACAGGTGGTCTTCAGTAACGTAATCCTCACGTCGTCAAAGAGCGTTTGTCAAAGATGAGTGCAGATGGAGAATTGAGATATCTAGATTCCACTGTCGCGTCTTTTGTAAAATAAATCGACAGCGCATTCATTTTAATAGACAAACAGAGAACTGCAATCAAGGCATTTGTCGATCGGAAATATATTTTTGGCGTCCTTCCTACATGATTCGGGAAAAGTGTAACTTATCAGCTGGCTCTGACGGTCGCTAAGAAGATGGGACGTAATGAAAAGCCTGTGGTCGTTGTGGTTTCTCCTTTGGTGGCACTCATGGAGAAGTAAGTAAAAGAAGCAACACTCGTTATTTATCTTCTAAAATAAATAAGGTTAGGCTACATTCTTTATTTGAAAACTGCGCTATGCAAACGAGTTGACTTATGCGTTGCTCTGATTGGTTGTAGGTCTACCGACTATCCAATTGAGTGCAGAGGGGTTTTTCCTGGTTCGGTTACAACACGCCTCATAATCAAACCTAGACTCATAATCAGACTCATCTTCCGATAGGAAATGAGTATGACGAAGTCAGGCTAGATATTCTTCTAAATATCAGAAAATCGGATGAATGGATTCGAAAACGGTAAAACTTGACTGTTCAACTCTGGGGGAGTTGTAAAATGAGCCTATTTCCAAAAAAGTGGAGTATCCCTTTAAATGGTACCTGGTCTGTTGAGGTTCCAAGCGTAACGTACCGGTACTAAATAAGATGTGAAACACTGCAGATCACTGATTGGTCAGACAGAATCGTCAGTACCAGCGTCATAGTATTTGCGACCAATAAACATCGACACGAGAAACCAAACCCGCTAGATTTAAATAGCCAGTAACAGCCACCGCTGTTATCGATCAGTCTATAATCCCACCCACTTCAAATCGGTACTAACTGCAGTGGAAAAGTAATCGAGCTAAAGTGAACCAAGTCGTGCCATGATGAGCTGAGTCGCACCACGCGGTGGAAAAGCGAAGCGAGCCGAACCATGCCGCGCCGAACCATACAGAGCTGTACCAAGCGTACCATGCAGTGGAAAAGCGCCATTAGTTCCTGTTGTGTGTACAGTACACGACGGATCGGCAACAGTGGGTCATACATTACACAGCATTTAAATAGGAAGAACCGTTGCCAACTCCGCCTGGTCTACAAACTAGGTTTCACAACCAAAGACTAGTGAGACAAGGGTTCTCGCTAGGGGTGGGACGATACAGGTACCTCACGATTCAATTCTGTGGCGATATGTGGTCCACGATATGACAATATCACGATTCGCGATATCTACGATATTTATATTGGAAGAAATTTCATCAACGATATATCACGATATGTGACAGAAAAGAAAAAGAAGGGAAAAGGAAATAAGGAAATTTTATGCATTTATTAATGCCAACATTTCCAACATTGTGCAAAGATATATGCATTTGCCTTTCCGTCGACTGTCTCGTAAAACCCGAAGTGTCTTAGCGCCCTATGAAATCCGTTTTATTTTTTCCCAAATTCCATTTTTTTCAGTTTTAATTTTTGGGAATTAGGTGTTTTTTTCCTCTTGGCTGTTATTTTAGTCGTAAAAAGAGTGTGCTTTTTAAAGTTAATGATTAAAACGTATTAAAAAAATACAAATAAATTAGGAATGACCTTAAATTTATTAAGGTATTATAGACATTTACTCAGTATCCTTTCCAGGACAAATACTGCATGATGCAACATAACACTGCACTCTTCAAGACAAGTAACAGCAAAATATGGTTATGAGCTTTAAACTGTCCAGTAATATAAATTATATTAGTTTATATAAGTTTAAATAAAGTTACACTCTGTCTCTCTCTCGCCCAGTTTCGCTCACGGAGTTCGCTTCGCTTTTCTCCAGTCCGGTGCCTCAGACGCAGTTTGCACGTTGTGTGTGTGTATGTGAGAGAGACGGAGGCAGAGCGGGGAAATACTGAAAGAACACGCATTCGGCGATTCCATCCGAGATTCCGTGATTCGCGGAAATCATAGGGCCCTAAGTGTTTCCACACTTTAGAGTGGAAACTAACGGGTGGGTCTTTGATTAGTTTTTTATTGTTTTCCGCCATTCTTCTTTCTTCTCTTGTTGTTAGTTAACTTGTGTTCTTCACCGGCCGCTGTTTGCGCCACTTTACCCCTATTTACTCGAACAGCGCCCCCCGCAAACAGAATGGTAGATATTGGGTAGTGACAGTGACACTGACAACGGGTAAATTAATCATTTCGTGTTGTAATAAAATATCGATATTGGGCGTTAGTGTATCGACTATTTATTGCAACAAAGAGCACAACAATATATTGCAATATCGATTTTTTTCCCACCCCTAGTTCTTGCATTATACCAAAATCATAACCTGCTTGCGATCTAAGTTGTAGTGAAAAAGAAAAAAAGAAGAATATGAAGGAGAGACTGGTTGCTGGCAGAAGCTATGTTTGCAGATCTATGACTCCTCCTCCTGAACTTTCCCTTGCCCTGCATCTTGCTCCCTCATTGGCTGTAGGTCGCCGCTAAGGTAATATCCAGTCAAAACACATTTCACACTCTTGGACTCTTGAGAGGTCCAGATATGTAGCATGCTAAATATCTTACAGGCATCAACAACACATCTCTCAGATCACTTCTCTCAGATCACGTCTTTGATCATTCACTCTACGGGATTGTCACTAATGTAAACAAGCACCAATTAGTCTCAGATTTCAGGCATTTGTCTGTGATTTCCATAAAACTGTGTGCGAGTAAAAATCGGGGCTAAAATCGTGATGTGTATCTAACATATGGCAAGTGAGGTTACTAAAAACTGTTATTTCACAGCACCACACGTACCTATATGTCACCACCATGGACATTTTCGTTACAAATAGGTGTAGTAAGCGATTCCTGAAATATACACATCATGGGGGAAGAGAAAATGACCCAATCAGCAATAGGGGGCAGGTCCACCCATGATAAGGGAGGAGCGAGTGACCCAATCAGCAGTATGGGGTGGGTCCACCCATGATGGGGGAGGAGAGAGTGACCCAATCAGGAGTAGGGGGCGGGTCCACCCATTATGGGGGAGGAGAGAGTGACCCAATCAGCTGTAGGGGTCGGGTCCAACCTTGATGGCAAAGGATAGAGTGACCCAATCAGCAGTAGGGGGCCGGTCCACCCATGATGGGGGAGGAGAGAGTGAACCAATCAGCAGTAGGGGTCGGGTCCAACCATGATGGCGGAGGAGAGAGTGACCCAATCGGCAGTAGGGGTCGGGTCCACCCATGATGGGGGAGGAGAGAGTGACCCAATCGGCAGTAGGGGGCAGGTCCAACCATGATAAGGGAGGAGAGAGTGACCCAATCGGCAGTAGGGGTCGGGTCCAACCATGATGGCGGAGGAGAGAGTGACCCAATCAGCAGTAGGGGGCGGGTCCAACCATGATAAGGGAGGATAGAGTGACCCAATCAGCAGTAGGGGGCCGGTCCACCCATGATGGGGGAGGAGAGAGTGAACCAATCAGCAGTAGGGGTCGGGTCCAACCATGATGGCGGAGGAGAGAGTGACCCAATCGGCAGTAGGGGTCGGGTCCAACCATGATGGCGGAGGAGAGAGTGACCCAATCGGCAGTAGGGGGCGGGTCCACCCATGATGGGGGAGGAGAGAGTGACCCAATCAGCAGTAGGGGGCGGGTCCAACCATGATAAGGGAGGAGAGAGTGAACCAATCAGCAGTAGGGGGCGGGTCCACCCATGATAGGGGAGGAGAAAATGAGCCAATCAGCAATAGGGAGCATATACATTTATGATGGGGGAGGAGAGAGTGACCCAATCAGCAGTAGGGGGCCGGTCCACCCATGATGGGGGAGGAGAGAGTGAACCAATCAGCAGTAGGGGTCGGGTCCAACCATGATGGCGGAGGAGAGAGTGACCCAATCAGCAGTAGGGGTCGGGTCCAACCATGATGGCGGAGGAGAAAGTGACCCAATCAGCAGTAGGGAGCGGGTCCAACCATGATGGGGGAGGAGAGAGTGAACCAATCCACAGTAGGGGGCGGGTCCACCCATGATGGCAGAGGAGAGAGTGAGCCAATCAGCTGTAGGGGGCGGGTCCACCCATGATAGGGGAGGAGAGAGTGAACCAATCACCAGTAGGGGGCGGGTCCAACCATGATGGGGAGGAGAAAGTGACCCAATCAGCTGTAGGGGGCGGGTCCACCCATGATAGGGGAGGAGAGAATGAGCCAATCAGCAGTAGGGGCGTATACATTTATGGTGGGGGAGGAGAGAGTGACCCAATCAGCAGTAAGGGACAGGTCCACCCATGATGGGGGAGGAGAGAGTGACCCAATCAGTAGAAGGGGGCGGGTCCACCCATGATGGGGGAGGAGAAAGTGACCCAATCAGTAGAAGGGGGCGGGTCCACCCATGATGGGAGAGGAGAGAGTGAGCCAATCAGGAGTAGGGGGCGGGTCCACCCATGATGGGGGAGGAGAAAGTGACCCAATCAGTAGAAGGGGGCGGGTCCACCCATGATGGGAGAGGAGAGAGTGAGCCAATCAGCAGTAGAGGGCAGGTCCACCCAAGATGGGGGAGGAGAAAGAGTGAGCAATAGGGAGATTTGAAGACTGTTGAAAGATGACTGAGAGACATTACAAAATAGAAAAGGTCAGAGGGATATCACCGGAAAAATATGGGTTATGATCAGGCAAGAGGTAGGGCCCGTATTAATATTAGAAAATCTTTCCAGTGCTGGAGAGACCGAAGCGGGAAGGCCTGAAAACGGATGCAGATGTTGCAGATTTCTGATCCGGAGTAACATTAATTTTGAGTGTGTACTGCTGGCGACTGACAACCAACAATTGCTTTTATTTTATTTTTTATATGTTCATTTTTTGTTTTGTTCATCTTCCTTGTTGTTTGTTCATAAGCTTTGCATTATTTTGCTTTGCTCCTATTATAATAAAGATTGTGGGCTTGTGCATTTGGGGGGGGGGGGGGGATTGAGGGAGGGGTGTGTTTGTTTGGGTTGATTTCAAATATCAACAGAGTTCAACCGATTCTCAGAAATAGCTTACTGCACCTTTAAGGGCCAAATAAAAAGTCATTTAAATCAGCACAATCATAGTGTTTCTTCATTGTAAATCAGCAACAACATGCTTTGTCTGTTTGTAGCTAAATATTTATAATAGCAGATTAATATTTAGTAGTTAAACTGCTATATAAATGGGCACTAGCCGGAGTTTGATTGGTCAGGATGTTATGGTTAAACCTTTTTTTTTTTTTTTGATGAGAGCTTAAGTGATTATGCAAAACAGGACTTATCGAGTGTGTCTATCAAAGATCATTATCCGCTAAATCCGTCTCTTTCTCTCCATCTATTTATGTTTAACTAAATGAGAGTCGTACATGGCTTAACAACCGACTCATTTACCGGTAATTAAGCAAGGGAGGCAATACAAAAGCCAAACAACTTGAAGCTGCACACATATATGATCTTTAATGTATTATTATAGTTCTTCTTATTGAAGCAATGCTTCAACAAAAACATCAACAACAATTGTCCACTTGGTTTTAATAAATAATATGTTCATATAAAGCCAATTTCATATTCCTAATAACCATTAAACATCATGTGGGACTGGAACATGAACTTACATTGGACTGGAACCTGTAATCCTACAAGTATTAACAGAAATTTGTTCAAAAAAGTGATAGAGGCCAAAAGAGAACAGAAGGGAGTGAGAGGGGGAAAACGAGAACAAAGAAGAGGAAACAGATGGTTCTCATATAGAGACTGTGTAGACCTGCGTTTGCGTGTGCCTCGAATCGTGTTACCCGCACTCTGGGGGAATGTTGGCTGTTGGCTGTCAAAACTAGTCAGGAAAAACTTTTGATAAACACATGAAATGGGAATACCATTCTTCAATCCCATTAGCAGATCCTTTTGAGAATAGTACGAGGCATCTCAATCTACAGCTCCCATTTCATTTCCTTCTTCTGTACAGTATACAAGAGAAGATGGGCCAAATCCCAAAATACTTGGGATGATTAGTGTGCATAAAAATATAGTACTTTAAAAGAACATATGTAAAAAGTTACTAGATGCATCTCCCCAAGGCCGAAATTATTCATCAAAACTAACTTTCTATTTAATCTTTTTTTCCAATTTGAATATTGGAAATAGATAACAAGAGATAATAAGACGTATAAATGTAATTTATTCCTTTGATCAAAGCTGAATTTTCAGCTTCATTCTTCAGTGTCACATGATCCTTCAGAAATAATATTCTATAATTTGCTGCTCAAGACACATTTCTGATTATTATCAATGTTGAAAACAGTTGTGCTGCTACTATATTTGTGGAAACTATGATATACCGCTTTTTTCAGGATTCTTTGAAGAATAGGTCGCTGGCATTTATTAGAAATAAAAATCGTTTGTAACATGCTGTTACTTTTGACCACTTGAATTAATATTTGCTGAATAAAATTATTAACATTTTTTAAAAAAAAACCTCTGATCCCAAACTTTTGAGCAGTAGAGTATATAGTACATATCAGTTACAATCATTTACAGCATGAGGGCTTTGTGGTCTCATGACATTTTTATAACATGGTAATATGTCTTAAAAGTATGTACTTTCTCGACACCAGTGAAGTACATTTGCAAGCTGAAAAGCAGCCACACTTAAAGGGTTACTTCACCGCTGATAAATTGGGCTTTCAAAAAAACTTGGCTGGTTAAACAGTAGAAAGGTGGGGAAAAAAGGCTGTTGTCCTCCTTTTTGACAAATATGTCAAAAAAAACTTCAATACTCATAATCAGAGATGTTCACAAGTCATTTTTTGGAAGTCCAAGTCAAGTCTCAAGTCTTTTGCCACGAGTCCAAGTCAAGTCTCAAGTCTTAAATTATTAGGCATTGTCTAATTAAATATGTGCGAATTTGCATATATTTAAAAAAACGAAATCTGAAAAAAATATTTTTTTTCATTGTGTTCACATAATAGAGGGGGGGAAAATAGATATTTATGGATATCTACTTTTGTTATCCTGTAATCACATAGCTTTAAGATTTTCGCCATGTTTTTGGAAAAACAATGTTATATAAATCAAGCTAGGAAAAATAAATTTACAAATCCATCTGTAATAGTCTTCATAATAAAACTAGGTACAAGACTGGAAAGTTTGGTGTATAGATGCTACTGAAGTGGAGATTTCAGACTTGGAGTTTGAGAGAAAAGTCATTTTGAGAAAACGCAAAACGGGCTCTAAAGATTTGCATCAGGCCAATGAGATTGCTCATTTAGAGTTAAATCCCCCCTTTTACGTTCGCTATTGGTTGCTGATTAAAAGGAAATGACCATATTTGGATCCGACAGCATTGTACAGGAGAAAGAGAAGAGAGAGATAGAGAGAGAGAGCTTTCTAACGGTGTCTGTGATGACGGTGCAGATCGCGGAGCAGCGGGATGATTTACAATGCCAACTTTTGTTGAATTTATGAGAAATCTACAGACGCAAAGTCAATGGTGATGGGTGGATTGTTTTCCCCCAGTGTGGGCGTGGCCTAAATACGCTCTATCTTATGCACAGTATGACAAAGGGCGGGGGACATGCAGCTTATCATACTATGCGCCAATAAAAGAAAATAGAAATACATTCAAATGAATTTAGATTTAAAAAACAATAATTGCATGAAAACAGGTTGTTGACAAGTCTTTTGGGTCGAGTCGCAAGTCAAGTCTGAAGTCAGCAGTTTGTGCGACTCAAGTGCGACTCGAGTCCGAGTCTCAAACTCAAGTCCCCATCTCTGCCCATAATGCACTTGGCAGTCTGCTATGAATTTGCTTACATCAGGTCAAATACCGCCATGCTTTAGTAGGAAATACCTCTTACCAAACTTTTAGTCATAATGGCGTCGACTTGTATTATTCCTTGGTGCCTGAATTCAAAGAGTAAACATTTAGCGGAGTAATTTACTTTTGCTTCCCAGTGATGGATCCAGCGCGTTATAGCGGAAAAATTTGGAGAGAAGAGAGTAATGGAAACTTTTAAAAACCTCTGTGTTTGTAGTCAAAATTTCAACCTGGATGACCACGAACAGTGTTTTTGGCCAAACAGAGGGGAACGAAACTACCGTTCTGTCGGTTCTACCCAAAGCAAAACGTCATTGCGTAAGGGTAAGAAAGCTATTGCCACAGTGTTCCATTTTTACCATTATGCTGCGTTCACACCGGACGCGAATAGCGCGTCAAATTCGCGTATACCGTGTCTAGTTTGACGCTTGACCACTTTTTTGCTAATTCGCACGTCAAGAGTGAAACTGCCGCGCGTAAAGTTTGAAGCGAAATTTACTTGCGTCAGAATCGAAATACGTTTGGTGGCCATTTTTTTTTTATGTTGATTGAGCATTAATCGAGGCAGTCACCACTCCGTATTTGCTCTCGAGAGCAGAACAGCGTCGTGGGGATTATCGTCGCCGTATTTGTGTCCACCGGACCCTTCGGAGGCGAACCGTTTGGCGAATTTCACCATTTGCTCGCTCCAGGAGCTGTGCCTGGATGATGGCCAATGTCAGCGGTACTTCCGCCTGTCACGCTTCCAGTTTGATGACCTGAGGGTGATGCGGATCACCCTCGCCCTCATCCACCTAATCTGTAATTTATTTTTGTTTTGATAAAAAATAGAGCCAGCCAGATATGGAATAAATAATATTCAATACAAAATGAATATTGTCTCGTATATTGAAATAAAGTTTTGAGTGATAAAATATTTGCTTTGTTGTGCATTAGAACCACATTTAGTCATATTACAAAATAATTTATTGAAGCATCCAGATACTCCACCACGTGAGCAAGCAGCTAGGCTCCTGATTGGTTAACGCAGAGCTAATTTGACTCGGGCGGCAGGCGCGAATTCGCGTCAAATGCGTGAATGCACAAATAGTATTAACTTAATAATTCGTGGTTAATGCGCCAGACGCGCGATTGAGGCATATTCACGTCTACCTCTACGCCTCATTCACGCCGCAGGAATTTTTTATGCGCGTAACGCATCTTTGCACTGACTTAACATTGAAATCATTTGCACCTGACACGTTATTCGCGTCCAGTGTGAACGCACCATAAGGCTGTTTAAAGAACAAAAAAACTACAATACAATTTTAAGTAGGGATGTCCCGATCAGGTTTTTTTGCCCTCGAGTCCGAGTCCGAGTCATTTGATTTTGAGTATCTGCCGATACCGAGTCCCGATCCGATACTTCTAAAATATATACCAACTAGAATAAAGAAGAGCGAAAAAACAGATCCAGATTCCAGGATTTCCTTAAATTTAATTTAATTCACCTTATTTTAACATCTGACAACTCTGTCAAGAAACAGATCACTTCTGTGAGGTAGCTTGAACAATCAGGTAATAAATGAAGAGTTCAGATGCAAAAGCCTCTAAATGCCATTTGAAATTTTCTTCTAAAATGACCATTTTTATCAAGCTTATATATTCAAGTTCAGTAATTTCACTTAAATGACAATTAATAGGTAATCTTCATTGCAATTTAAGTGAAATTACTGAACTTAAATATACAAGTTTGATAAAAATTATCATTATAGAAGAAAATTTCAAATGGCACTTAGAGGCTTTTGCATCTGAACTCTTCAAATATAAATTCTTCACTTTTGGACTTTAGTGCAACAGTAAATATAAAAAAAAAGTCTAATATAAAAACAAATAGGCCTAGCACTCATTGCGATCATTTGTGCTATCTTGGCTGTGATGTCCTGCGGCTAGTTTGCTATGGCAATGTTGTTGTCATTAACTTTATAATGTTAAGCATAAATATACTGATAAAGACACTGTCAGCAGTATTGACAGCAAAATAGACCACAGAATATTTTGTTCTGTATGACAGGTGCAATATTTGAAAATTGATAATTATTTATTTATTTATTTATTTTCAAATTATATTTCTATCTGAAACTATGTCAAAACCTAGACATT
Organism: Cyprinella venusta; assembly: GCA_038021265.1. Lineage (NCBI taxonomy): Eukaryota > Metazoa > Chordata > Actinopteri > Cypriniformes > Leuciscidae > Cyprinella > Cyprinella venusta. The sequence goes on along the minus strand of CM075872.1, from coordinate 31,776,153 downwards.
CAACCGTCAAAACTGAATTTATTAATATCATGTATTCGTGTACAAAATAACATACTGTAGCGACTGTCAGTGGCTGTCAATCAGCGATGTGGAACCCCGGGCACGCTGCTGGTTGGCCTGGGGAGAGGGGGGCGGGTTAAGGAAGTCCGTCTGTTATTTTGGTTGCGCTGTTCTGAAGCTATGTTTCTGAATGCTTGCACGTTGTGCCTGGCTAACAACAAGTTAACTGAACTTGCGTGTCGCGTGAAAAATAGGCGTCGGTTCTATTTATAGCATGCGCGCGTTTTCCTCACTGCTCGAGCGCGCCTGAGACGCGCGTCATTCAGGCAGCCTGCAAGCTCTTACCTGTTTACATGGGAGCCGAAATAAAAACGGACACGCCACGCAGTCAGTGTGTACCCGGGGCACTCTGTGCCACCGCATAAATAGATGTGTTAAAAATACTGAGAATATATTTATACATGTATCCGAGTCCTGATCGGGAGGTAACATCCGATTCCGATCGAGTCTGAAACCACGTGATCGGGCCCGATTTCCGATCACTTGATCGGATCGGGACATCCCTAATTTTAAGTGATACACCTACCTTACAATAACTGTTCTATTGATAACCCTCTGTCGATCCGACTGTCCGTGGGCGGGGACACAAAAATGCGGAAGGATAAACTGTACTCTTCACAAAATCGTTTTGCGTCATCCGGTGGACTTTTGCTGACAAATAAACGTGAATTTCTCTGCCCAGCTAACACAGAGAACAAGTTAACATTGTTCATTTACATAAACTACCGACATTGTAATAACACAAAACGGGTTAGAAACCGGAAAAGTTTCACCTTAAATTGTAGTCTAGGTTACCACAACTAAAAGTGTGGTAAAACGTGATTTGGATTAGTTTTCGCTTGGATTTTGCCATCAATAAATGATATGCCAAAACAACAAATTCCAGAAACAGGTGGGAAAAAAAAAATTCTCAAATAGTGTCTAACATAAAGCTAGCCAAGTCAGAGCCACAATGATAACAGAGTACACTTTGCTAAATGACAGGATAACTCTGAGTGGTTTCACAGACGTCATCAACAGAAATAAGTGTGTGTGTGTGTGTGTGTGCGTGTTCAGTAAGAGGTCAGTCAGTCCAACGGGGCACAGTTATCACAGAGATGATAAAACAATTGCCATTAGTGTTTTGTAGAGACACATAAAAATGCTTCTACATTAATAACGTCATGCTAGCTCAATGCTGAAAATACACCACCAATTCAAATCTCATTTCCTTCAGTCACATATGAATAGAAATGTTTAAATGGTGATAGTAATGATCTTTTCTGCACAAATTCCACTTATCTTTACTGTTATTTGTCTATATTTGTGCTGCTGCTATGTCAAACTAAACTTAAACTAAGTTACACACTAAACTAAGCACACGTCATGAACAAACGGCTGTTTCTCTTTCTCTGTGGCACAGTAAAAGTAAATCTGGTGGAAAGCTGAACAAAGCTTAATCTTTAAACCTGTCCAAGTTTATTGGCTCCATCACATGGTAGTTTTATTCTATGCAACAGTAGAAATGTGTTTAACTGTAGAGATTACGATAAATCTATACCACGATATATAGGGTACAACAGGACTAAAGGCACACCGGGGTAAAAGGCGCATTTTACTTAATTCTCTTTTAAACCACTAGATGGCACAAAATTCACCTCAACATTTTTTTAAAGGTGCTATATGTAAGTTTTTGACTGTACTAAAGCATAAAAATACCATAAAATGTTTGCATATATTTAGGAAACAAAGGTCACATACTGGTTTCTCTGAAAAACACTTCTACAGCCAGTTATTTTACTTTCAAATGTGCGTTCTGTGTCAGAATGTCGGTTTTTGTTTTGGTCAGAGCGATACCGCACGTTGCCAATTTACTAGGGCTGTCAAACGATTAATCGCATTCAAATAAAAGTTTGTGTTTACGTAATATATGTGGGCGTAGTGTGTATAATTATTTTGTATATATAAATACACACACATGCATGTATATATTTAAGAAAAATCTGAAAGTATATACTTTATATATATTTATACATAATTAATATTATGTATAAATTTTTAATATATTAAGAACACATTTCTCTTAAATATATACATGCATGTGTGTCTATTTATACATAGAAAATAATTAAACACACTACGCCCACATATATTATGTAAACACAAACTTTTATTTTGGATGCGATTAATCGCGATTAATTGTTTGACAGCCCTATAATTTACCCAATAGTATTTCAACACCTCAAGGTTGCCAGAGGGAGGAAAACACAGCATATTGTAGTCATGGCAGCCAGAGAACAAACTGGGTCAGAAATCGAGGATTCTACCCAACCTCACCCATCTAAAAATTTTCAATGAAACGGGCCATATTAAAACGCGATAACTCCTCATAAATCAATAACTCTACTCAACTTACAGTGTGCAAGTCTCATCTCATTCCATTGTCAATTGTGCTCGTTCCTGTTGCGTGTCCTCAATCTGGCAACCCGTGTGAGCGTCGAGTCTGAGCAGGAGGGGGCGGGAAACATCGAACTGCAATATTTTTAGACTGCAGTACCCATTTCAACCACTAGTTGTCAATCTCACATACTGCACCTTTAACAACCGCATTTGATGATGCGCGTTGAAATTTGGCTGATCCTGACTCGATCGCAGACAGCAACGCAAAGTTGAGTCTATGCTAATTAAATCTAATATCGTTGTAGATTTAAGAAGCAAATGAGAATTACTAAAATTATTGAGACAAAAGTCTTATTAATGATTTTCAATTTTGTTCAAGGTCATTAAAGCAACAGTTATTCAATAATGGAAGAAAAAGTATGGTATTTGGTCTAAAAGGCACAATAATTAACACGAAGTTAGCAGCCTTGGTGAGCAGAAGAGACTTTCAGACATGTTTGCTGTGAAACAAAATCAGGTAACGCTTCCTTTTACAGTCCAGTTACCCATGTAAATACTATGTACTTATTTTAGTAACTACAATTACTGGGTAATAACTACTACTAACCCTAAACCTACCCCTAAACCTAACCCTGTTCCATGTACTTACCTTACATTAGCCAGTACTTTCTAGGTAAGTACAATGTAAGTACCCTGTAAGTACTTTACTGTAAAAGGAAGCGTTACCCAAAATCATACCATGAGGTTTTGTCCTACCCCATCTTTATAGTCACTGAGACATGAGAAGAAACAGGAAGTTAATTACATTAAGCTGACGTCGAGAGATCGGATCGTCAAACAGAACTGAAGCTAGATGATGTCCGCACCGAACCTTTCCACACACACAAAAACCGACTGGCTCAGGTTACTCTCCGAACAACTGACAGGCACGTGAGAAGCACAATAGCGGCGTTGTGAAAGCTCAGCAGAAAGAGTGTAAGAGGAGCGAGATGCTCAGACAAAGTGCTGATGCCATATTCAAAGGTCACCCTGTGGAAACTAATAAGAAGTGTGAATAAAACAGTGCATCTACAGGCCCATTCAGCTTTTTCCAAATATAACCTTTCATGCAGTGTGTTATATAGCTGTTTGTGAATGTAAACGGTTTTAAAGGTCAAAGCTTTTGTCTCTTAAAAGAAAGAATCGATTCTGAACTGCCGAAACAAGTCGTCAGCAATTCCAGTCTTACTTCCTGTTACAACCCTATAGTAACAATGCAAGAAATTTGCATAATTCCAGTCTATGGTCTTCATGGCCTTTGGTCCGCAAACAGTCTAATTCGACCCTGCCCTCAAACACCGATAAGACTCTGTTTTCTGCTGCTAAAGCAAATCCACTTTGATGCACTTCCAAAAGATGATGACCTATATGGAAAACTGACACCATTGTTGCTTTTTCGAATATTATCGCTGTTTATTAAGCGCTTGGGAATATCCAGAGCGCTTCCAACATGTGCTGTGAGCGGTAGACCAATCATAACAGACCGAACCATCTGACCAATCAGAGCAGAGTAGGCTCTAAATGTGCGTTCACACCGGACGCGAATAGCGTGTCAAATTCGCGTCTACCGCATCTAGTTTGACTCTTGACCACTTTGTGATAATTCGCGCGTCAAGAGTGAAACTGACGCGCATAAAAACAAAAGTTTGAAGTGAAATTTAGGCGCATCGAGGACGTCAGAATCGAAATCCGTTGGCGGCCATTTTTTTATGTCGACCGAGCATTCAACGGGAGAGTCACCGCTCAGTATTTGCTCTGGAGAGCAGAACAGCGGCGTGGGGATCATCGTCGCCGTATTTGTTTTGACGATAAATAGAGCCAGCCTCTTACAATAAGGTTCATTATTTAACATTAGTTAATGTATTAACTAACATGAACTAACCATGAGCAATACATTTGTTACAGTATTTGTTAATCTTCGTTGATGTTAGTTAATAATAATAAAGCTGTTCATTGTTTGTTCATGTTAGTTCACAGCGCATTAACTAATGTTAACAAGATTTTAATAAAGTATTAGTAAATATTGAAATTAACGTTAACAAAGATTAATAAATGCTGTATAAGTGCTGTTCATTATTAGTTCATGCTAACTAATGTAGTTAACTAATGTTAACTAATGAACCTTATTGTAAAGTGTTACCAGGTTATTAACTGTGATTTCACATTTTGATCTCACGTCCAGACACAAACTTATGCACATATGTTGGTTGTCTTTACATCATAATAATATTTCATATAATCTTGATATGGAATAAATAACATTCAATACAAAATGAACATGTCTTGTATATTGAAATAAAGTTTTGAGAGATAAAATATTCGCTTTGTTGTGCAGTAGAACCATAAGCATTTAGTTATAATACAAAATTATTTATTGAAGCATCCAGACACTTCACCACGTGAGCAAGCAGCAGGCTCCTGATTGGTTAACGCGCAGCGAATTTAGCGCCAAAGTTCCGATTTTTCAACTCGATCGGCAGGCACAAATTCACGTCAAACGCGTGAATGTACAAATAGCACTAACTAAATTATTCACGCATAACGCGCTTAACGCGGCAGACGCCCAGTCTTCCGCGCCACGCTCTATGCCTCATTCGCGCTGCAGGAATTTTTTACGCGCGTAACGCGTCTTTGCATTGACTTAACTTTGAAATCATTCGCGCCTGACGCGCTATTGGCATCCGGTGTGAACGCAGCATTACAACGCATTCTCACCCCAAAGCGTTATATTTGACACTTTTGCAAAAGCGTAAAAATGCGGCGCTCATGGCACCCATTAACGTCTAATTAGACGCTTTCGTTTTGGTTAAGTTTAGGTATGGGGTGGGGTGAGGGTTAGAACACTAGGGGGCGCTTTTGGACCTAATATTTCTGCATCTTATTTGGCGCTAAAGGGTGCCATGTGCGTTCGATATTTACGCTTTTGCAAAAGCATCGTATATGGCGCTTTGGGATGAGAACGGTCTGAGCATTACTGTTACTGGAGGGACCCCTTGCAAACAGACCCCTTGGATCGCAAGCAGTAGACGACGATCCAAATTTGAGGATTAACTTTGAAGCAAGACCTGCTTTGAATTGACTCTCATCCACTAAACAGTCAGTCAGAAAATGATTCGCTCAAACATAAACTTATTTATGAAGGAAAGGCGCCACTTAAACTTCCAAAATACAATACATCCTCTGTGTTTTCAGTGGCGATGTCGGAAATAAGTGAAAACTACTATGTATGTCATTATAACATCCCATCCCACAACAGAACACTTATGTTTCCAAGAGTTATCGGCTGTCGTTGAAACAATGGAGGATGGTGTACAGATCACCGTTGTGGTCTATGCCACAACCACACTGTCAATCAAACCCTTTGCTCAATTCACTGTCAATCAAATCCCTTGCTCAATTTCTTCAATTCTACGTCACAAAGAGCTGAATCTTAGAACAGCTCGTTCTGAAACAGTGCATATGATTTATTGAGATTGTAAAAAAAACACTGGGTGGATTTTTATCATTCTAGGGTGGTTTTGCTCACACACTGCCAACACACATTTATGTTCAAACACCATGTAAAAGTGAATTTTCCATAATAGATGCCCTTTTAAATAGCATAATAGGGACACTTTAATTATTCATAATAAGGAATTTGTGAGGAAGTGAGGAATCCTCAACAAAAAAATTATTAATATTCAAACAATGTGAATAGCTGTTTGAACTATGACTATTACAAAGACAAAATTATTATATTACAGTTTGTCTGCCCATGAAAAAATCCCAAGTGTTTACCAGGGTTGTGTTGCACATTAGCTATGTGTTTTCAACATGTTGTTATGTAGTTGTTCTGGTTTCATGCTATGGCATTTCAAGGTGGTTTCTTACCCCTAAGGGGCCGTTCACAATGCAACATGTTCTTGCATTTAAAAAATGAGAGTCGCAGAGCAGAGAAACGCAATGTCTTGAGATCCGTTTTTAACATTTGCACGTCTTTTAACTTGACATACTGTAATAAAACTGACAGTTGCATCCGGTCCCACTGTTTTTTCAGAGCCATCGGTCTAGCACAGTTTATGAACAAAACTATTAAAGAGCAGTATAGTGGAACGCAAAAACCTGCTCCTAAAAAACTATTAGAACTCAGTGATTTTTTTCGTCCAAAAATGAAAATCATTTTGTTATTTATTCACCTTCATTCCAAACCTGTGAGCAATTTTTTTTTCTTGGAACACTAAACATTTTTGAAGAATTGCTATGCAGGTCTTGCCAAACAGTCCACGGTGACAAGGATAAAAAATAAAAACCAGTGGGGAAAAAGGCTGAAATATAATAGCTTATAATAAATATAACAACTCTGCCATATTCCTGAGCTCATATGATATTATATAGCTGATATAAAATTACCTCATTCTGAAACTCATCTCCTAGTCCAGATCATGGTCACCATGTACCATTGTAATATTGAAAGAGTTATATATTCTATGAAAATAGCAGCATGCAGTCTTGGACCAAAGGTGAGTAAATAATGTTGTTTATATATATATATATATATATATGTATATATTCCCTTCAATGTACAATACCGGTCAAAAGTTTTAGATCAGTAAGATTTTTTATGTCTCTTCGGCTCACCAATGCTGCTTTATTTGATGAAAAAAAAGACAAACAGTAATATTGTGAAATATTTTGACAATTTAAAATGACTGTTTTCTATTTTAATATATTTTACAATTTAATTTGGAAGCTGAATTTTCAACATCATTACTGTTGCTGATTACACATCAGTTTTCAGTGTCACATGATCCTTCAGAAATCATTCTAATATGCTGATTTTATGCTCAAAAAAACCTAAATTATTATTTTCAATGTTGAAAACAGTTGTGTACCATTTCCCCCCAAAATTCTATGATGAATAGAAAGTTCAAAAGAACAGCATTTGTTTAAAATATAATCTTTTCTAACATTATAAATGTCTTTACTGTAACTTTTGATCAATTTAACTCATCCTTGATGAATAAAAGTATTTTCTAATTTCTTTCCCCCAAAAATAAAAATTAAATTCTTACTGACCCCAAACTTTTGAATGGTAGTGATTAATGTAACAAAAGCTTTCCATTTCAGATCAATTCTGTTCTTTTGAATTTTTTATTCGTCAAAGGATCCTGAAATAAAAATGTAAAAACTGTTTTCAACATGGATAATAATCATAAATATTTCTTGAGCATCATATTATAATAATTTCTGTAGGATCATGTGACACTGAAGACTGGAGTAATGATGCTGTAAATTCAGCTTTGATCACAGGAATAAATTACACTTCACTATATATTCACATAGAAAACCGCTCTTTTAAATTGTAATAATATTTCACGATATTACTGTTTTTATAAAATAATTGCAGCTTTGGTGAGCAGACTGCTATTCCTTTTTCTTTTAAAAACATTTAAAAAAATCTTACTGATCTAAAACTTTTGACCGGTAGTGTAAGTCAATTGGATTTTTGTCTGTTTTATAATTTGCCATGTAAAAATGTAAGTATAATTGTCTGGTTAATATTATTTATATTTCATTTTATATGATTTATTTGAGATATATACGGTTGTAAACAAAATTATTCAACATGACAAATGTTTTGTTTCATCGCTCCACATAATCCCAAAACTTCTGTGGCTTATTTATTAGATTTTGGGCACTTTTCTTGTTCTTTTGGGTCAGCAGTGCTATAAGTCTTGGAGTTCTGGCATAGAAACCGCATGTGTTTAGTACACGTCTTAATGTTCAAGCTAAAACCTCAGTGTCTGTTGCCACCAAGTCTTATGCAGTCACTCGAGGGTTTTTCTAAAACCCTTCTCAGAAATTTGCTTGCAACCGTTGATAGCTTTCTGTTTCTGCCCTGTCCTGATAATATAACCACTGTTCCTTTAACTTTGAACTTGTGAACTATGCTTCCAACAGTGTCTTAGGAACATTTAATGTCTTCGCTATCTTTTTGTATCGTGTTTGTGAAGGGCAATGATTTCTTCTTTAACTTTTTGGACCATTTTTTTTTCTTATGAACCTAACAAACCTAGTCAGTTCAGATATTTCATGTGTTCTTGCTCAAGCACACCTGGTGAAACTAATGAGGCCTTTGATTAGTTGCATCAATTGTAGATTTGTGCTGTTGTGTAATTTTGAGAATGCGGAAGTCATTAAAGAGTCATGAAACCCCAAACCAAATTTTCTGAGATTGTAACAGAGGTATGTGTATTGAACACCATTGAAGACAATGTTAGCATCTGTTAGATTTAATAATAAGGTTAAAATGGTTAAATTTGAGTTTTTTTCCGCTTTTTTTGTCTTCCGGGTTTAAAATCTTCATTGTAGCAGGTGACGTGGCAGTGCCCTACACAGTGCCTTGATGACTCATCGGTCTTATCCTATGAGAAGACACGGCCTCTTAATTATTCATGACCCCACGTGGATCTTTCCAACGACAGACATGACAAACTGTGATATCGCGTAATAACGTTTGATGAGAGAGGCAATCATGGGACGCAAACTACTTGTTTTCATGGTGCAAAGTCCAAGTGCGTTGAATATGTTCCCCGCGATGCTGCCAGCGCTAGACGGTTGGTTTGCCATCAAACACGGACACGGCTAAACATTTTCGCGAGAGAGTTGCGACAAGTGGAGAATGATGGACTTCGCCTTGTTGAAAACTAATCCAAGTTGCGTCTTGCGAGTGATGCGGTATCCCGAGGACTTTCTATCCCTTCAGAGGTGTGTCTGCGCTGGTGTGTGTGTGTCTAAAATGAGAAGTCATTTATTATGTGTTTTTCAGAGGCCGCGTAGACTGCACTTTCTTTTACTGTCTATGACTATGCACGGAACGATTTTTTTAAGCGGAAAATTAATATTTTTTTTTCTGAAATGTATTTATAGTGTCTATATAAACCACTATATATTTTATAATGACATTATAATCATGTAGCCTACATTAATATGTTTTAATTAGAATTACGATTACTGTGGGCTAATATTTGTAGCAGGACATTCAGTTACTTTTGAAAGGACAATAATAAAGTGTCAGTGTACTTCATAAGACTTTAACTTTGACAGCTATATACAAATCTAGCATTTCCTCACGTTTTACCATTGCTTTTTAGTGACAGTCGAAATGCATGTGACAGTGACAGTTATGGTCATACAACACCCACTCCCTCCCTTCTTCTCACAGCTAGCCACGCCCATTTCAGTTGCATTTTTCAAAAAGATTTTGAGCTAGACTTGAGCTGAAAGAGGGGGGTTTCATGACCCTTTAAAAATACCATTTTTCAGTTGAATTTGGGGAAACCACTTGAAACATTTGTTGTGTTGAATTATTTCATTGACTTTTGTTTGATTTGTTCATTGCAAAAAGTTCCTTCAAATTTCGCCAATAAAGCTGATTTGCAATGGGGTTGAATGCTATTGATTACAACTGTATATATGTATGCATGTTTGTATATGATCTATATAATTTTTGTGTAATTTATATATTGTATATGATTAGAGAAGGAGTGGACATTATGAGTGAAATTATGAAAAATGAGACAATATTCCTAAGAGCAGATTCTAACCTGGAAAAGGTGTTTCTTGCATAGTGCATGATGCTGTCGAAGTCATAGACCTCTCCGAGTGAGTCCACCTCACCAGGCTCCATCTTCAGGAAGTTGTACTCCTGTCCTATGAGATGAAACCAAAAATGAGACTGAGGCAGGAAGTGATGTGAACTGTAAGAGTCCATGTAGTCATTGTCAACAAAAGAGGCTGTCTGCTTGTTCATTCAAAGATTGCTTTTATGGATTCATCCTTATTACATTATCACATTTAGTGGATTATTGCACTATTCTCTTTATTATTATAAACTCAGCAACAAGAAAAGAAAGAAACAACAACAGGATTAATTATGGAATTTATTTGAACTCATTAGAGAGATGTATGTGTGAGTCCATTCAGCATCTCTCTCTACAAACAATGAAGCTGTGGGTTTAATTACTTCAAAACCAGTGATGTAAACCCTTATTGCAGAGACATTTTTATTAATAAAAGTTGTGAGGCAGCATTAACAAGTTTCTATGCTCCTGAAAGTTATGTGTGCAAGTTGAGCGATCTCTAATATGTGTGCAAGTGACATACGTGTATGTGTGTTTCAATGAAAACAGCGCATTAATATAGAAGGGCGATTAAACTGACTTGGAACTGCTTGTGAATTAAATAGTTTTACTGCAAACCTTCCAGCCAATCAGAATATGAAATATTATATCTATATAAAAATATTATAAACAAATCAAATATTTAGACAGACCAATATAATTAATTACGTAAAATTCAAATAAGACTTATAGATCTTTATTAGAAAGGGTTTAACCAATGGCTGTAACCGAAATCGCACCCCCCTATATATCCTTAAAGGGATAGTGAATTTATTTATTTCACTATCTAAAGGGATGGATAGTGAAATAAATACATTTTTGGTATGTTTTAGCTTACCTCAAGGGCATCCAAGATGTAGGTGTCTTTGTTTCCGCAGTAGTTTCAATTTTGATATTTTTAGGTCAAACCGTTCTTGTCTGTCAGTCATATAATGCAGGTCTATGGTCACCACCTCAAAGAGTATGTACAGAGAAGTCCAAATTAAACATGATTTAATGACTCGTAAATGTAAGTACACATTGATGACCTAAGATACGAAACGAGCGGTTTGTGTGAGAAAACGAACAGTATTTATATCGTTTTTACCTTGTAATCACAGTCACATCCAAGTATTCTTTTATTACAAGAGGTAAAAACTATATAAATACTGTTCGTTTTCTCACGCAAACCGCTCGTTTCGTGTCTTAGGCCATCAATGTGTACTTACATTTACGAGTCATTAAATCATGTTTAATTTGGACTTCTCTGTGCATGCTCTTTGAGGTGGTGACCATAGACCTCCATTATATGACTGATAGACATGAACGGTTTGACCTAAAAATATCAAAATTGAAACTACTGCGGAAACAAAGACACAGTCTACATCTTGGATAACCTTGAGGTAAGCGAAAACATATCAAAAATTCATTTCAAAGTGAACTATCCCTTTAAATAGGGAATTTATTCAACGTACGTTGGAGATATTTGGAGATAATATTTTACAAATGAAGTAGTTAATCGTGGACTTTTTGCATGAACAAAAGACTGGCATCACTTCATGAAATTGAGGTGAAACCACTGGAGTCACATGGATTACTTTAATGTTGTTTTTACTACCTTTCAGGGGCTTGAAAGAGGTAGTTGCGCAGCTGTCAGTGGAGGGATATAAGCTTTCAGATTTCATTAAAAAGATCTTCATCTTTGTGATCCGAAGAGAAACAAATGTTTGGGATTGGAACGACATGAGGGTGAGAAATCAATGACAGAATGTGTTTCTTTTTGGGTGAACTAATCCTTAAAGACCCTAAAGGCTTACAGGCGGAGGATAATTAAGTTCACAGACGTAAGAAACTGAGGTCCCCGATCGCCTGTGTGAACGTGCCATAGACCTGCAGATGTGAACACAGCAACAAAATGCAATGTCTGTAACATCCCCCAAACATGTTGGAGAACCTACAAGTGCCTTGGTGGAGGAATGGAGCAACGTCTCTCTGGCAAGGATGCACTGGTGGAAACACCACATACTGACTGCTACTTTTGATATCAACTCTTTGTTCAGGGACACATTGTTCCAGTTCTGTTCGTCAAATGTCTTTGGAACTTCTTTAGTTTACGACTCAGTTGTTGAATCTTTTTATGTTCTTACAAATGCTCTGGCAACAGCACAAACACTGAAGCACATTTCTTCTTTGTAAAAAATATATTTCATATAATTAAGAGGGTAAACACTGTTAAATTTCATATTTCTATAAGTTAAATCAGTAGCTTTCTAAAGCCAGAGGCATTTTCCAAGCAGATGACCGAATGCATGCCTCTGCTGAGAATCAGTTTGTGCCAGATAATGAGGATGTAACGAGATCCTTTTTCCACAGATGTCTAACGACAGTCATCATTTCAGGATATCTTGTTCATTAATTCTGCCTGAAAAGTTGTGAAGGATTGTGGGAACTATATCGAGGTGCACAGCTGGTCGATGTCAAAATACACCGTTGAGATGTTTCTAGGCGTACAGGGACTGAGGACACTTCATTAAAGTACTGAACTTCACTGCATTTGATACCATAAAACAAATAACTTCTGCAAACAAATAATATGTTTTTTTTAATTAACTTTCCTCCATGGTTTTTGCTCAGTTACTATTCATAAGCTGGTGTTTTGGCTATTTTTAGTGAATGAAGTCAGTTCTTGTCAAGTTCACACTGGTAACCAGTATGCAGAGGAATGCATGCATTGCTTTATCATTTAAAGGGCCAGATTCACTAAACACAATATTGATCATTTGATTTTGAAGGATGATGAGAAATGGTCACATTAAAATCTGTTTCTATCCTATTATCATTATTACTACATACGTTAAAGGGATACTCCACTTTTTCGGGAAATAGGCTTATTTTACCACTCTCCCAGAGTTAAATATTTGAGTTTTACCGTTTTCAAATCCATTCAGACGATTTTCTGATATTTAGAAGAATATCAGTAACCAGACAGTTTCTGGTCTCATTGACTTCCATAGTACTATGGAATATACTTCCATAGTACTTCTAAATATAACAAAAATTGGCTGAATACATTCGAAAATGGTAAAACCCAACTTTTTAACTGTGGGGGAGTGATAAAACGAGCCTATTTCCCAAAAAAGTGGAGCACTTTGCCATCAAATGTATTTATGCATGTTATGAGTCTCAGTACATTTGAGTTATAACTCTACATTAATCCTAATGATGCAACCAACAGTCAGACAAATATTCTAATAATATTTTAATAAAATAAAATATTTTACTTTATTAAAATATATTTTATAGGGATGGGCAACGATTAATCGCGATTAATCGCTAGCAAAATAAAAGTTTGTGTTTACATAATATATGTGTGTGTAGTGTGTATAATTAATTTGTATATATAAATACCCACACATGAATGTTTATATTTATGAAAAATGTGTTATTAATATGTCAAATATTTATATTTATATATAATATTAATTATGTATAAATATATATAAAGTATATACATGCAAATATTTCTTAAATATATACATGCATGTGTGTGTATTTATATATACAAATTAATTATACACACTACATACACATATATTATGTAAACACAAACTTTTATTTTGCTAACGATTAATCGTGATTAATCCCTAATATTTTAATAAATATATTTTATAATATTTTAATATTTTAAAATATATTTTTTTCAAATATTTTAATAAATATTCTAAAATTTTACTAACAAATATTTTGGCCAACATTCATGATAAGAAATGAGAGGTCAGTGCAGAATTTGGGTTGTGTGTACAATGGGGTTGTTTTCCCTGAACGATGGTCCAAAAGTAGTCCTGACCTCTACAAATGACCATGACAGTATTTAGTTCCATGTGTAATCTGAACCTCCAATACAGATCCTTTCAGGCAAACGTCGGCAATATTTGACTGTTTTTTTCCTACCTGGCTGAATGTTGTCCCGTATAATACTGACATGCTCGTCTCTGTCGGGCCGCGTGTGCTCATGCCAGAATCCGATCACGTGACCGAGCTCATGCACCACAATTCCAAACTTATCACAGTTCTTCCCGATGGATATAGCCTGCGGACCCCCTCCTCTCCGGCCAACATACGAACAGCACCTGCGGAGGTTCATCCACATACCAATTAATATTACACTTAATAATGCATGAATCAAAACAGCTAAAATATAACATTTCATTGGTCACAAAATGATTTTTTTTGTGTGTAAAACCTCATAAAAAAGTATTCTTGTCATTATCTTTCAGTCATGTTTATCATATTGTATAAGATGTGTATTGCATTTATCATGATGATTGGTTGAATATCACACAGATAAGTCTGGCTTATATTTCATCCAAAAATCAAAGGGAATATTATATTATTATCGTTATTATAAATATTGTTCATTATAAATATTCATCACAAATGTCAATAATATTTATAAATATCTATAAATATTCCTAATGTAATTCATATAATATTCATATATTTAATGTATAATTACTCAATTTAATACATATTGGTTTAAAATAATAAATATTTATATATTATACAGTATATATATATATATATATATATATATATATATATATATATATATTAGGGCTGTCAAAACGATTAATCACGATTAATCGCATCCAAAATAAAAGTTTGTGTTTACATATTATATGTGGGTGCACTGTGTATAATTATTTTGTATATATATAAAAACACACATGTATGTATATTTAAGAAAAAAATATTATTTATATATAAAATATTTATAATTATATATAATATAAATTATATATAAATCTATATACAGAATATACATGAAAATATTTCTTAAATATATACAAGCATGTGTGTGTGTTTATATATCTAAAATAATTATACACAGCACCCACATATATTATGTAAACACAAACTTTTATTTTGGATGCGATTAATCGTTTTGACAGCCCTAATATATATATATATATATATATATATATTTAAAATTAAACCTGTAGGATCAATTTAGCATTTGTTTTCATGATAATTAAGCACATTTTCCAAGAAAAAAGTCATTACTGTAAAAAAAAAATCTAATTTCATTACCGCTAGGACACACTTTTTTTCTTATAACATAATTTGCATAAATTACATGGTGTAAAACAAATACAGTAGTACCACAATGTTTAAATAATTTATGTAACAATTATTGTTTAAATACATACAATACTATAAAAATGCTGGGTTGTTTTAACCATAAATTTGTGTTTTGGGTCAAATTTGGGTCAAATATGGCCAAACCTAGCCGTTTTTTAACCCAACGGTTGGGTTTGTCCATAACTAACCAAAATTTGTGTTGAAACAACCCAGCATTATTAGAGATTTTTTTTCTCATATTATACAGAAGCATGAAGTAAACTTAATTTTCTTTATTCAAAATATAATAAAATTTGACATGAAATGTTCCTCTTGAGTGTAATACTGCTCTTATCTGGGATCATGTAGTGTGTTTATGTGTAAACTGGTCTCCTTTCAACAACACACAAGCAAGCGAAGTTACAAAGTGACACAGAACACAAAGTGAACTCGAACAAAATGTCATGTATGGTTTGTTTTGTAAGTTTGCTTAGAGCTACGTGTTGCAAAATCCAGAGAGAAACGGGGACCTGTGCGTGATGCCACAGCAGTAACACACACACACACAATCAAACAATCCCTTTCTGAGAACGCTGGGATATGTGGGAGAAAAAACTGCTGAGAGTTTGCTTGCTCTCACACAAACACACACACACACACACACACACACACACACACACACACACACAAACCCACATGTGGGTGCAAAAGATCAGTCTTTAATTATGGAGCACCCAGCGGCTCGCTCCAGAAACTCTGCCTTGAACTTTGCACAGCACAGACAGGAATCGCCTGAACACACACGCACAGGGGCTCATCAGAGCATTGGCAACTACTACTGCCTGTAAAGAGGAAAAAATCTTAATGTTTTATCACCTCCACACACACACAGAGCTGAAAACGCCTGGCAAAGCCTGCACAGTGGTGTAGTTTATGAAGTTTCCCTCGCTGCCCGACCGCAATGACTGTCTACTTAAACAGTGAGAAAGCAAACAGTCTGTTACATTCGTCTCTGTCAGTATGACTGACTTTCTTCATTTGCAAACAAGCGCACTGAGGAAATCATTAATCATTAGTTATGCATTTGTCTCACTTTTCATTTCTAGCATTATATGCTCTTATTATGCAAATTGAATGTGATTTCCTAAAGGAAACTTTTATTGCTCTGAGATGTGCCTCTTTAAAACACGTTTCATTTCTGGTATCATCTTTGTTTCTTCTAAAATTCATTGGGAACAGTAAAATGGACACTAGTGACATTGTTGATATACAATGGGATCATTTGTTTTTGAAGGACGAAAGGAGAAATGGTCATGTACCTCCTATCATTATTACTACATAACTTAAAGCTGCAGTCTGTAGTTTTTCCTCGTTGTCGCCATCTCTGTTTGAAATCTGCAATTGCAGTTATTCGTGGAGTATCATCAAGGGGGTAATGGTGCGTTCTATTATACCCAACGAACCGACTCGAACCTCGGATTTGACGTCACGTCCACACTTCAAGCGTTCTATTATGTTTTGCGTGTCCGAGTCGGAAAAAAAATGGACGCCACGCGGAAAGCTTTTATAATGGTAGCACTGGCCGAGTAACAGGCACTAAAATTAAAAAAATATATATTATGACCGCATGCAGCCATTTGAACTTGAAAATGTTCACTCTATTTAATGTTTTTCATTATAATCTTCTGTTAGCAACGTTAGTAATTGCACTCACAACAACCGATTCCCATACCTACAGGGGACGCAGTAATACGAGTGATTATAATCGTCATTTAAAATACCAAAGCGGTTGAAAAACAATGAAAACAATTCATTCTTACAAGTCACAGGGCGCAGCCATCTTGAATTTCCGAAACGGAATTCTTGCTCGGTGTCCTTACGGTTGTCCAACGTCCGAGAGGAGAAATCCGAGGAAAGGGGGCGTGTTGCTAGGCAACGTCTGTCGTCCGATTTGGATCTTCGAGACGGATGAATAATAGAACGCACCATAATCCATTGACCGGAAGTTGAAGCCGGCCGGCTCAAGAACTTCACTTGAGTTAGCATTTCCATTGACTCCCATTCATTTTGGCGTCACTTTGACAGAGAACAACTTTACATCTGAGGCGTTTGAAGACCCCATTTGTCCATTATTTATATCTAAAGAAACACGACAATGTATAAAATGCTCCATTACCTTGTAGGTTATGTTATGGCCCTGTAGAAGCAGTTTTTGTAAAAGTAGGCTAACGGTTGCGTCATAACCCAGCAACTCTCTGTCGCAGAGTAGAGAAATTAACGTATGGACAGGAGGAGAACCTTGCGGGCAATTGGGGAAACGGGGAGGCAAAATAACAAAATAATTAATCAGAATACCTAGCAAAAGTTTCTCCTGCTTCTAGCTCATTGACAGCTCCTACTTACACTCTCCGCCTCTGAAAGTTTCGGAAGGGAATGATTTAGATTTCTCATGCCACAGCCAATAGAAGACAGACAGGTTGCTACGTCGTCAAGCTCTGTTTGAGTTGGTTTGAGTCTGCGTGTCAGGAACGGAAGTCCTAAAAATAAAATCGCTAAAAATGGGCTTCACTTGTCTCAATTCAGTTCCAATGATATGGCCCTGTCCACTTCTTATACTGTCTATGAGTAATATCAACTTTACGTGAGTTGTGGCTCGGCACGGCACGGATGAAGACAATGTTTGAGGAGAGTGTGCGGCCGTGTGGATACTGGCATTCAGAATCACAGATTATACTTTTTGGAAGTATGACCAACATAAGAATTTTCACTCGAAAATGCCGTAAGTAACATACACTTTTGACTTTGCTAGAACTTGCAAGACTTGCCTTTGATAGAAAGCGTATGCACTTTTATTTTTCTATCCATACAGTGGATTTGTTTCGTCGAGTATGTGAGATTAGAACATTAAATTTCAGAGATTTCAGACTACATTTTTCATGATTTCAAAGAAAAAAAAAGTGCAACAACACACTTTCCAAGATGAGTTGCAACAAAATCCCACCTGCTCCTGTGTGTCCCACAATGCCATAATAATGTTGCACTTTTAAAGCTACACTGTGCAACTCTTTTAGTTTATTCTTAGCTCAAAACACTTAGTTCTTTTAAAAATATATGTGCTCATTAATGCATATTTAATTCGTTCAAGTAATAAAGTATTCTCGTGAGTGTATAATATGCCATTGAAAATACATACGGGTAAGGGGTTCTAATGTCGGTCGCCATGTTGCCCCTCCATCTTGAAAGTACATTAGCCAAAGAGGGACATACCCGTTAATTCAAGCTTCGCCTTTCGCGTTTACGTTTGAGTTAACACTCATGGACGAGGTCGAACTGGAAGCCATGTTAATCTTGGACTACATTGGCCACCGTAGGAGTTAAAACGAAATCGGAATTGAGAGGAACAGAAACTAATATTCCCTGGATAGTCATATACCTTTTCACAGCTAGATGGGGGCAAAAATCACAGAGTGTAGCTTTAAGGTAACAAATTGTGTAATATTACCCTTCAAACAATATCTTTTTAATTCAAGGTGCAAAGTTAAAGGGTTAGTTCACCCAAAAATGTCAATCCTGTCAGTAATTTCCCGTAAAACCCCGTAAGACTTTCGTTCATCTTAGGGACAAATTAAAGGGATACTCCACTTTTTTTGGAAATAGGCTCATTTTACCACTCCCCCAGAGTTAAACAGTTGGGTTTTACCATTTTCGAATGCATTGAGGCAATTTTTTGATATTTAGAAGAATATCAGTAAGCAGACAGTTTCTGGTCTCATTGACTCCCATAGTATTTTTTTTTCCTACTATGGAAGTCAGTAAGACCAGAAATTGTCTGGTTACTGATTTTCTTCTAAATATCAAAATATCAGCTGAATTGATTCGAAAATGGTAAAACTCGACAGTTTAACTCTGGGGGAGTGGTAAAATGAGCCTATTTCCAAAAAAGTGGAGTATCCCTTTAAGATATTTTTGATTAAATCTGAGAGCTGTCTCACTCCTCCATAGGCTTCTATTGTAAATGAAACTGGCCGGCCCAGAAAGTTAGTGAAAACCTTGTTAAAAAAGTCCAAGTGGCTCAACCATAAGTTTATCAAGCAACAAGAATACTTTTTGTGCACAAATAAATAAATAAATAATGAATTTATTTAACTATTCATTTACTCCTGTGTGGGCCTCTGAGTGAGTTCACATAGCGTAACAGCGAGAGTCAGTAGGCTCACGATTGGCCAGCATCACACACATGACCACATCAACACAAAAGTGCCGCGCTGTTACACTCTAAAAATGAAAGTCATTTTGTTTTTCATGACCATTTACACCCTCTTTCTGCCCCTCAGAAATTATCAAGCTGATTTCCCAGATAGCAAACTGACATTGAATCAACGTAGAAACGACGTTTCTCATGACATCGAAACAACGTTGACCTGACATTGTTTTGCTCATCGAATTAACGTTGAACCAACGTCAGACGCGCCATTGTTCAAAACTAACGGAAAATCGACGCAGTTAGTTGCTTTCCTAACGTTGAAACGATGTTGATTTCAAGTTGATTTTCCGTTAGTTTTGAAGAATGGCGCGTCTGACGTTGGTTCAACGTTAATTCGATGAGCAAAACAATGTCAGATCAACTAGTTTTAATGTTATGTTTCCACGTTGATTCAATGTCAGTTTGCTATCTGGGTTGCTACCAAGACCCTTTTTTTTTTGTAAATAACCGTCCGAGATTGCAAAACACGCAGTAAACGCAGACACAAACACAGGTCCAAATGACACATTTTTGCATCTTAGTTTCCACGAATGGTCTGTGGGGTCTGGGTTTGAGTTTGTCAAACGCGTATTTCAGAAGATCAAAATAAATCCTGTTTTCCAGCAGACGGAAGCAGCTTAAGAGCAACTCCGACGTGCCAACGCGGCCTCCAGGGGCTGATTTGTCTCCAGCGGATGTGATTGTCAAGCTGGGGTCTGAACTATTGAAGCATCTACGGGGAGCCATTGTGCAAGTATAAAACATACATGTTCAGGTGACAGTCCTGTAGAGAACAGTGTGTTACAGACGGCTGGTGTTTCCTCAGCGAATCGCAAGGTCAAGACACGAGGGCTCACACACACATAAACACACAAATCCGTCTGTTGGCACACAAAGCAGATAAGCAGAATAGATCGGATGAAGAGGATGGAAAACCACTTGAGCGATAAATCAGGACGAGACTGAAAAGAAAGAGGAAAGAAGGGAAAGAAAAGAGTGAAAAGCACACGCTCCACATGAGCAAGAGAAGCAAGCTTGATTCCTTCCTGGAAGAGTCAAAGGTTTCGTCCTCCTGCTGTGGAAACTCTCTCACATTGACACAAGACATGGTCACGCAGCAACACATACACACCCCTGTGAAGCTCTCTAACAAGCCCGTTACGACACACACACTTACCCACACGGCCGGTAGGTGAAGACGATGTAGCTCTCCTCTGTTGTTCTCTCAATGAACGTCACACATGTGTGTTTTTCCCAGTGTCGCATAGCCTGTCTGAATATGGCTCTCTGGCTACCTGTACAGCACACAAACAGACTAGGAGTGAGCAGAACTTTTAAAGTCACCGTGAAACCAAAACTGACCATTCTTGGGGTTTTTTTTTTGTTTTTTGTGTGGAATATTGCAGTATTTATCATAAAGGATGTATCTGTGTACACCATTATTTATATAAAGGGGTGATGAACTGAGAAATCAAATTTTCCTTGAGCGTTTGACATCTAAGAGGTCATCATATTATAAGAATATCCTGTAAGTTTCAGAACTGAAAACGTCCTTGTTAGTCCAATATAAACTTTTATTGACACCAGCCTCAGCAAACGACTCGTTTTTCAAAGTGGGGAACTATGACGACAAAGAGGATAAAACACCACCCCCGCAGAAGAAGATCAACGCCTACTTCAACACGGCCGGTTTAGCCCCGCCCACCAATTCACGCATTTCACTGAGGATTGTTTTGTAAACAAGACTGGATTTGCAGACCGATTAAGAGTAAAGAACGGTACTGTGCCGTCTATATTGGATCTGACAGGAATTGTGCAACACACGGACTCTGTGTCGAACATCTATGGGCGAATCATTCCGGTTGCCATTTTACAACATTGGACGTTTTCAAAACAATTTCCCCCACGTGCACCGACGAGTGAGTTGAAACTCATTATAATATGCAAAACTGTTATCCACTCACAGCAGTGGGCGTTTACTTCCAAGTCTTCAGTGCGATACGCCCATAAAAACCGAGCGTTTTTCAGCTAGGCTCAAAACTAGGTTACAAAATAGTCTATTACTTATTCATTTTGATGTTTTTGAATGCAAAAACCAAGCGAACGTCATAAGTTGACCTCAGACAACAATATAATAAAATTTAAAATGCCAGTTCATGACCCCTTTAAATTTATGTGAACTCATAATCTATAAACAAAATAACTTCCCATTCTTCTTGAAACGACAGCTCTTCTCTCATGATGTGTTTACTAGCTTGAGGGCGGGGAAACCTGTCACTCACACGAATTCCACCAATAGAAAACTACAATCATACAATTAATTCCCCATAAACAAAACCAAGTCCAACATTTTTTCTTGTTCAAGAAGCTGTTTCACTCGGATATACATCACAATAGGGAAGAAAAGACTAACGCTACTTCTTTTTCAAACTGACTTTAAAGGGATACACCACTTTGTTTGGAAATAGGCTCATTTTACCACTCCCCCAGGGTTAAACAGTCGAGTTTTACCGTTTTTGAATCCATTCAGCCGATTTTCTGATATTTAGAAGAATATCAGTAACCAGACAGTTTCTGGTCTCATTGACTTCCATAGTAGGAAAAAAAATACTATGGAAGTCAATGAGACCAGAAACTGTCTGGTTACTGATATTCTTCTAAATATCAAAAAATTGCCTCAATACATTCGAAAACGGTAAAACCCAGCTGTTGGAGAGTGGTAAAATGAGACTATTTCCAAAAAAAAAGTGAAGTATCCCTTTAATATGCGGTTCAAAAAAAAGATTTGCAAGCAAAAAAGGTCATTGTCTATTGTCAATAGTGTAGTGATATACTGTATGAAGCACAGCTCACATAGAAGTCTCTTTATAACTAAGGCGGTCAATATTAGCAAATTCGTGTGACCATCTTAAACTTGTTGCAAAATCTGTGCAGGGAAATCATTCACCAAAACAATATTTAGTCAAAAGCAAATTATGTGCGTAAGGAGCGGTTCAATTAGACCGACTGATTTTAGACACATGAATGTGTACCCTTTCTACCCCAGACAGCAACATAGTGTCGGCTCAGATCCGGCCCACATCTGGTACATCTGGATTCCAAATGTGGGCCGGATCTGGGCCGACACTATGTTGCTGTCTGGGACTTATGTGGAAAGAAGGGAGGGGCTGGTGGCGCGAGTCCCCCTGCGCGCCACACCGGTCTCAAGTCCCACGGAGGAGCTCTGGAAGGATAAAAGGAGAGAGTCCTTCACTGTGGTCACTCTTCCTTTTATCCTTCTGAAGCTCCTCCCTGGGACTCGAGACCGGTGGCGAGTAGGTGACACTCATTAGCACTCGCTCCGCTCCCACGGCTCTCGGCCTCGCCCTGCCCGTCATTTGCCACGACCTAAGATACAATACAATCATTTGCTATTGTTTTTCACTACAAATTGCTGTTTCTGTGTAAGTGACTTACCACTGAAGTTCCCACTGATGACATAAGGAATGACACCCTCAGGCCACACCCTCTCAGGTCTGGACGTTGCTGCCCTCTTCCTGCGATGGGATGCCGTATTGTTCGAACTGGTGTCATTGGAAAGTGAACCTACCATTTCCAACATCAAACGAAGAGATCGTTGATTATGAAACCGTAAGTCTTGAGCATCCTTATCACATCATCACAAGTTTCAGAGAAAGAGAGATTACATTTAAACTTCAACATCTTACATTTACATGTAAATGATTAAGTTGTCCTACCAAATCCCCTTTTGCAAAAATTGTTTGGGAGATATCCACAATAAAGGCTAGATGTCTTACGGCGGAGTTTTTATCGTCATCACCGGCGGCCATCTTGTCACAGGCAAGCTGATGTAAGATGAGTGATCAGCACGAACACAAATACTCTTATTTCATTGAAATCTTGACAGATTTACAAACGGTTTGGTTTCTTACAAACGTTATTAACGTGGCTATAATTCTGGATGATTATTTATTGATACACTTATTATACAAGTATGCAGTGTCATAACTACTTCTCTGTCGTTTATAACAAACCAAACCATTTGAAAATCGGTAGAAAATTGAGCAAGTTATGGTTATTTAAAAAGTACGTGCACCATTAAAACACAATGTTACGAGTGAGCGAGCTGCCTGAGACAAGATGGCCGCCAGGTGCAGACGTCGACCTCCACTGGCCAGCAGCATGGACGAGATATCTAGCCTTTATTGAGTATATCTATGGTTCCACTAGCATGTGGCAACCAGAAACAGCCCAAATACTTTCTACATGACACTGATTTCAAATAAAAACAGAAACGTTTTATGTGTTTTGGCTGTTCAGTTACACGACAATGGCGTTCTGGGGGCCTAAAAATGCAAACTTTTGACAACAGGGTTCAAAAAAAATCTTTATAAAGTGGTTTCACCAACTAATGGCGTTTAAAGTAAAGTTTTTGCAGATCAGTGTGGACGGGGATCTTTTTGACAATGTTGTCATCTGTACACGAAAAACGCAAGGGAAAAACGTACCCTAAATCAGGGGTGTCTAATCCTGTTCCTAGAGATCTACTTAGGCCCTGTTTACACGAGAACGCACGCGGGTGAAAACGTAAAAATATTTTATCGGATGTGCCTTTCGTTTACACGGCGACGGCGTTTTTGAGGCTTAAAAACGCAAAAAAAACACCCTCCAGAGTGGAAATCTGAAAATTTTCACCGCCGCGTTCCCGTGTAAATGGTAAAAACGCAAAAGTCTGCTTGACTGTGAAGTTTGTACGCAGGCGCGAGGACTTGGTGGTGTTGTAGTATGCACTCCTAGCCGCCTGAAGTGCATACTACATTGAATTTCACACACTTTGGCGTCACCGTTTGCACGCGGCTTTTCCCACACAAAACGCCCGTCTAAACGCAGAATAAAAAGTGATGACGCAACGCCACTTTTCCGTTTTCTCTTCAGAATCGTTTCCGTGTAAACATAGCCTTACTTGCAGACAGAGTTCAGATCCAACCAGGATCCAACACACCAGTCTGTAATTATCAAGCGCTCCTGAAGATCTTAATGAGCTGGGTCAGGTGTGTTGAATCTGAACTAGATCTCAGAAGGTAGATCTCCAGAAACAGGATTAAGCACCCTTAATCTAAATCAATGACATTCATCATTTTTAGTGCGAGTTCATATACTTTTTCTGGGCCCAATTTATGTTTCAGTAACAAATTAGTTAGCGATAACTATTAATTCACATCCGTTTCAACATGCACAGAATAGCATGCTAATTGTTTATTTCATTTTGAATGCTAACTCCTACACACACACATATTGTAATATTGAACACTGAAGTTGAATTCTGTTCCTTTTTCCCATTTCCCATTTCATCTCTTGCTTTTTTTCCCCCTCTGCGAACATTCCGATCATCAAGGGGTAAAATATGATAAAACTAGAGGCTAACTATGAGAAAAATCGCTGTCATTTTGCTAGATTCCAACAGCAACCTGTTGTTGTATTTGGGAAAGTAGGAACCGTTTCTTGATTTCGCTTGAACTTTCTCTATTGGTTTAATAACATTTGGCTTCAAGTTCTCTTCCTGAGTCTCTGAGTGCCAATTAAACCGGACACAAAGTTTACGTATATAAACCATCCTTAAACACTCAAACTCACACAAACACACACACTTACCTGTCTCGGTATGATTCAGAATTGTGACCGTTCTCTGGGCTAAATCCACAATGCGGTCCACTTTAAACATGCGCATATCCTCCTCATCCAGTGCAATGTCTCCAAGATAAGCCACTGCAAAAAAACATAAAGAGCACTTTTAATTTCAAAAGCAATGATTATATAGATGATTCATTTTTCAAGGAATGATTATGTGGGGAGATTTATGGTATCTATCACCATATGGCAAAAATTGGTTTCAAATCAAATAAATGAATCAAAAATTGTCAGGGTCTTGTCACCTCGATAGGTCTGGCTCTTCATCAACTCCATCATATCAGTTGTGCATTTATTTATGTGAGCTAATTCACAAGGTTTATAACGGATGGTGTGAAATCTAATTAATCGTGTGCTTTGTGAAGAGGGGTGCTGCTGAGAGACACCTCGTCATTTTTTAATGATCATCTCCGATACCATTTATAGCTGGGGTCATCACTCGTGCCACGATAAATAAATCATCCCTCAAAAGAGAGCGGCTGATTAGCATTAGGAAGTTAAGCGAGCTCTGATTTCGACTGCACGCCTCTAATGATCTACACAACAGGACGCTGGTGACCTACATGGAAATAGATGCATTTGTAGAGTTTAATTAGCCCGTGAGGCACTAATTGCATCTTTAGAAGCGTTGCCACTTTGATTGGGATTGAGACTCAACAGAATTGTCAGATTCAAGGGCAGCCAATTAGCACAAATGTGTGCGATGATGGAATAAATGAATTATAATTGAATGGAAACATATTCTTCACATAAGTGCCATTTATATTCCCCCTCCTAAAGTCCACTTTAATATGCGTTCACACCAGGGGTTTTGTAGGAGAGTCTGATAGAGTTCAGTCTTTTTGGTTGGTCTGAAAGCGTTTTTCTGAACTCGAGTGCACACACCAATGAAGTACGACACAATCCCCCTGAGAAAAAAAATTTGCTGATAATTTACTCACCCCCATGTCATCCAAGATGTTCATGTCATTCTTTCTTCAGTCGAAAAGAAATTAAGGTTTTTGAAGAAAACATTCCAGGATTTTTTTCCATATAATGGACTTTAATGGGAACCAAACGGTTCAAGGTCCAAATGAGAGTTTCAGTGCAAACTGCAAACTGCTCAAAGGGCTTTAAACGATTTCAAACGATGAATAAGGGTCTTATCAAGCGAAACGATCGCTCATTTAAAAAAATAAATAAAGTTTAAGTTTTATAAGCTCAAATGTTCGCCTTGCTCTGTTCAGTAATGCGCGTTCGTGACTCTCCTGTTCAAACTTGTTCATCAAACTGAACGAATCTTTTTCCGAGTCAACTTGTTCATTTCGTTCGTTGAATGAAAAAAGATTTTGTTTCGTTCGCTGAACGAAAAAAGATTCGTTCATTTTGATGAAGTTCGAGTTCGAACAGGAGAGTCATGAACGCGCATCACAGAATAGAGCAAGGCGAACATTTGAGCCTATAAAACTTAAACTCTGTTTTTTTTTTTTTTTAAATGAGCGATCGTTTCCCTTGATAAGACCCTTATTCATCGTCTGGTGTCGTTTAAAGCCCTTTGAAGCTGCACTGAAACTGTCTTTTGGACCTTGAACCGTTTGGTTCCCATTGAAGTCCATTGTATGGAGAAAAATCCTGGAATATTTTCATCAAAAACCTTAATTTCTTTTCGACTGAAGAAAGAATGACATGGATGGTGAGTAAATTATCAGCAAAAGTTTTTTTTTTTTTTAAAGTGAACTACTGCTTTAAGATGCCACTCAAAAAATTATGAAATATTATGCCGCTTCCTAAAATATAGGTCAACTATAAATTGTTATGTATAGAGGCAAGAGCTGCACAATGAATCATTAAAAGATCGCAATCTCAATTCAAACACGTACGCTATTTTATTCCTAAATGACAACGATTCACCCATGTCTATTAAACCTTTGACAAGTACGATCACAGCAAAAAAATCACCTTGACGCTTCGAATAACGTTTGTATCGATTACATTGTTACACCAGTAGGTGGCGAATCATTTAAAAAAATTCAATTAAAAAAATGCTGCTTTATCCAATAATGAAACAAGTGACGTCTTTATGAATTGTCAGTGAATTGTACATTCAAACTGATTTAAAAAAAATAATTAAATATTTTTAAATAGACTGCAGCAATTAACATTTTGTCCGAGCATTTTTAAAAAAAACATTCTATATAATATAGAAATGTTAATATTCACTTTTAATTCAGTTAACATTGTACCTTTTCTAGGGCTGTCAAAACGATTAATCGTGATTAATCGCATCCAAAATTAAAGTTTGTGTTTACATAATATATGTGGGGGCACTGTGTATAATTATTTTAGATATATAAATACACACACATGCTTATATATATTTAAGAAATATTTTCATGTATATTCTGCATATGGATTTATATAAAATTTATATTATATATAAATATAAATATTTTATATATAAATAATATTTTTTTCTTAAATATACATGCATGTGTGTTTTTATATATATACAAAATAATTATACACAGTGCACCCACATATATTATGTAAACACAAACTTTTATTTTGGATGCGATTAATCGCGATTAATCATTTTGACAGCCCTAATCTTTTATTTGAGTTGTTAAAGAAACGATTCAATTCAATAAAAAATGATTCAAATTTTGTAAAGCATTTTCCAGCCCACAATAAATATTCTTTAAAGCGGTTTTACAGAGAACATAGCCAGTGAGTAAGCGAAGGGTGACAGTATATCTGCCAGTCAAAAGCACTGATGAAAACACATGAATCCTTTCGAAACACTGAATGGTTTTCCAGAACTGCTCAAGGTCATGCATGTACATACATACACTATTTGTAACGCGGCACAACTGTTTTTAACATTGATAATAACCAGAAATGTATTTTGAGTAGCAAATCATCATATAGGGCCACGCTGATACGTAGGACTTCCAGATTCAGTGATCTTTGTGCACTGCCACTTCCGTTGAATCACCGATCTCGCTGGCGAACTGATGAAGGACTACACTAAGTTTATTTATACGGCATCCCTGGTAAATTAGTATGATTCACTAAAGTGGCGGCTGCAAACAAACGTGCTACCTTGTTTTATTTTAAAGTTTTCCATGAAAACTTTTCATGGGAATGGGAATCCATGAAAACTTAAGTAGGGGTGGCGTTGTTGGTTAGATTTACAAAGTGGAACAGAGCAGTGACATATATAGCCTTCGTCTCAGGCATTGTTGAACTGCTACGGAAGCGGACATGCACAAAATTGACAAATCCTGCCCATTAAAACCCAGAAGCGTGATAATCCCCTATTAGAAAGATTTCTGAAGGATCATGTGACACTGAAGACTGGAGTAATGATGCCGAAAATTCAGCTTTGATCACAGGAATGAATTAGAAGTAAATAGAAATTGCTTCTAGGTAGGTTAACCCTTACAAAGTCTGACCATAAAACGATGATTTCTACCAAAAATTAGTTGTTATGTATAAAATGTAATTGTTATTAATGTAAACACATAATGAATCATACAGTAGGCTACTCCCATATCCTCCAAAGTACAATAACAAACTTTCAGAATCTTTCTGTAAAAAGTTATCAGCTTTTTTAGCAACAAAATGCAGAGTATACTCAAGCTACTTGAGTAAATCCCCAAAAAAACATGGGATTACCATGGTAAGCGTCTAAACACCTAAGGAATGTCAATGGCATCATGTCTAAAAAATGTGTATCTGTGTCATAATCGCAGAAATCTATATTTCAAATACTGCACTGTATCTTGTTTGGGCAGGAAAACGCTACACACTGTTTAGTTAGCCAACACCTGGAAAGTAGCACACATTCTTTAACTTAATGAGGGTTGAGAAAAATAAATTACCGAAGAGAAAGACTTTACGAGACTCATAACACAGGCTATTTGCTACTATATGAAAAGTGTTGTGGCAGCTTGTGTGTGTGTGTGTGTGTGTGTAGAGAGAGAGTGAGGCCTGAAGCTGTTATTTTTAAAGCCTATGAACATTAGCATGTTTGCAAGATTTACTGTCTATTCCAGGAGGCAGTTAGTAAAGATGTAGGGCACATTAAGTGTGTGTGTGTGTGAGACGGATCAAACAGACTCCAGTCACCTCATAACCCAGCCTGAGGCAGGAGGTCAGCGGGACAGACAGACCTGAAGCTTTCTGCACCGCACAATGAAGCAATTATTCGTTCAGCAAACACTCTGCTGCCTCTGTGTAGTCGTATCAGAGTATTTTGATACTTTATTTATTGCTGTCACACACATAACACTCAAAAGATTGCCAAGCTATGAGCTACTAATACCTTATTTTAACCCAGTTTCCAAAGACAAGTA
Organism: Cyprinella venusta; assembly: GCA_038021265.1. Taxonomy (NCBI): domain Eukaryota; kingdom Metazoa; phylum Chordata; class Actinopteri; order Cypriniformes; family Leuciscidae; genus Cyprinella; species Cyprinella venusta. The sequence goes on along the minus strand of CM075872.1, from coordinate 31,746,646 downwards.
GGTCTGCTTTTCCTGTGCACAAAATGTCATTTAGAAAATATAAGTTTGGGGACAGACAGATGTTTTTCTTTAAAGACATTAATACTTTTATTCAACAAGGATGCTTTAAATTGATAAAAAGTTATAGTAAAGACTTACATAATGTTATATATATATTAGGGCTGTCAAAACGATTAATCGCGATTAATCGCATCCAAAATAAAAGTTTGTGTTTACATAATATATGTGGGTGCACTGTGTATAATTAATATATATATATATATATATATATATATATATATATAAATACACACACATGCTTGTATATATTTAAGCAATATTTTCATGTACATTCTGTATATAGATTTATATATAATTTATATTATATATAAATATAAATATTTTATATATAAATAATATTTTTTCTTAAATATACATGCATGTGTGTTTTTTATATATATACAAAATAATTATACACATTGCACATTACATATATTATGTAAACAGAAACTTTTATTTTGGATGCGATTAATCGCGATTAATCGTTTTGACAGCCCTAATATATATATATATATATATATATATATATATATAGAATTTGCTATTTATCAAAGAATCCTGACAATAAATGTATCAAAAAATCTGAAGAAGCAAAACTGTTTTCAACATTGATAATAAGAAGAAATGTTTCTTGAGCGGCAAATCATCATATTAGAGTGATTTCTGCAGGATCATGTGACACAGAAGACTGGAGTAATGATGCCGAGAATCCAGCTTTGATCACAGGAATAAATGACATTTTTAAATATATAAATCAATAGGAAACAGTTTATTCAAATTGTAATGATATTTCACAATATTACTGGTTTGCTGTGGCTTTGATCAAATAAAAACAGCCTTGACCCCAAACTTTTGAACAGTGAAGGATTTATGGACCAACGAAATATCATGGTGGGCGTGGCTAACCAGAGCAACACAGGAAATAGAAACACAACTAATCTTATTAATGACAAGCTCATTAATGCTTAGGAAAAAAAGCTTGGATTTACACAGAAAGTGTTTTACATAACTTAACTATTGTCATGCTATGCTTTAAAAAAAAGTTAGGTACAAAGTAGAAAAAGAAGCTTTAGCTACTTCACAGACTCGAATGACTGCGCGAGTCATTTTTTAAAGGGATAGTTCACCCAAACATTTTAAAGGAGAATTCCAGCGAACAATGAACCTTTGGTCTAATAAAACATCGGTACCGAGTCAATTGTTCTCTGAGATTTGTTTTCATGATAATCGAATGTAAAGAGTTTTATCTCTAAAAACTGTTTAACGTATAATGCTAGTAATGGGGGCATTGACTAAGTAAAAAGAAATCGCTAGTTTATATCACTAACAAGGCTCAGAATAGCCCCACACTAACACAGTAACATAATGAGGCTCCATACATGCAAAACGAAGTATTGAGAACTTTGTAAGAGTACAGACCGTTTAATAAGAACATAAGTTATAAAGACCGTTCACTTCGTGTATACAGACAGAAGCCATCTTAGGAAATAGTCTCGATAAGTCGATCCCCGAACGCCGTTCATACAGTTCAGAAGTTCGTTGAACTTCATACAGTTCAGCTCACTCAGCACGACGTTCGTGGCTTGACTTATCGAGACTATTTTCTAAGGCCCCATCCACACTACTGCGTTTTCGTTTAAAAACGGAGACCTTTTGCTACGTTTGCACCTCCCGTCCACACCAAAACGGGAAAAACGAAGACCTAAAACGGAGAAGTTTAGAAACGCTGCAGCTGCGTTTTAAATCTCCGGAGGGCGTTTTAGTGTGGACGAGACAAAACGGAGGAGTTTACAAACGATGACGCAGAGGCTCACGCTCGGCTCTATGGTTGGGTGTCATCAGTCATGACGTGTCTTTCCCTGATTCGCCAAACACTGTTTACACCGACGCGCACATGCCCAGTGTTGGTGAATGGTCACGTGATCCGCGTTTTCAGTCGTTTTAATGTGGACGGTGATTATTTCTAATACGCAGATAAAACGCTGGTGTGGACGGAGATCGTATTTGTTTTAATTCTCCGTTTTTAAACGAAAACGCAGTAGTGTGGACCTAAGATGGCTCCTGTCTGTATACGCGAAGTGAACTGTCTTTATAAAGTATCTTCTTATTAAACGGTCTGTACACTTACAAAGTTCTCAATGCTTCGTTTTGCATGTTTGGAGCCTCATTATGTTACTGCGTTAGTGTGGGGCTATTTTGAGCCTTGTTAGTGGTATAAACTAGCGATTTCTTTTTACTTAGTCAATGCCCCCAGTACTAGCATTATACGCTAAACAGTTTTTAGAGATAAAACACTTTACATTCGTTTATCATGAAAACAAATCTCAGAGAACGATTGACTAGGTACCGATGATTTATTAAACCAAAGGTTCATTGTTCGCCGGAGTTCTCCTTTAATTGTCAGCACTTCAAGTTATTCCAAACCTACATGAGTTTCTTTCTTCTGTTGAACACAAAATAAGATATTTTGAAGAATATACAGTTGACGATTGACTTCCATAGAATGCTAGGGAACTCAAATGGCTACCGTCAACTGTATATTTCATCAAAATAACTTATTTTGTGAAACTCATGTAGGGTTGGAACAACTTGACAGTCAGTAAATGATAACAGAATCATTATTTCTTTGGATGAACCATCCCTTTAAGGCCAAAGCACTCAATCTGTATCAAGCTGAAGTATCACATCTGCACTCCCATTGGCTCTTGTCAAAGTCATGTCACGATGGCTCAATTTACTCCTTTCCACGGAAAAGAAATGACGTCTGCTCATCATGTACAAACCACATTGTTAACACTCCTTAAAGGGATAGTTCACTTTGAAATTAATTTTTGATATGTTTTAGCTTACCTCAAAGGGCATCCAAGATGTAGGTGTCTTTGTTTCCCGTTTCAATTTTGATATTTTTAGGTCAAACGATTCCTGTCTGTCAGTCATATAATGCAGGTCTATGGTCACCACCTCAAAGAGCATGCACAGAGAAGTCCAAATTAAACCTGATTTAATGACTCGTAAATGTAAGTACACATTGATGGCCTAAGACACGAAACGAGCGGTTTGTGTGAGAAAACGAACAGTATTTATATCGTTTTACCTTATGTAACCACAGCCACAGAGGACCGCCCGCGTTCTCAGATCGCTTGGACGTGGCTGTGGTTAAAAGAGGTAAAAACGATATATTTATATTTGAGATGTTTTCGCACACAAACCGCTCGTTTTCGTGTCTTAGGACATCAATGTGTACTTACATTTACGAGTCATTAAATCATGTTTAATTTGGACTTCTCTGTACATACTCTTTGAGGTGGTGACCATAGACCTGCATTATATGACTGATAGACAAGAACGGTTTGACCTAAAAATATCAAAATTGAAACTACTGCGGAAACAAAGACACCTACATCTTGGATGCCCTTGAGGTAAGCGAAAACATACCAAAAATTAATTTCAAAGTGAACTATCCCTTTAAGAACCTTCAAGCGTTAGAGAACGTGACATAAACATCAAAGAAGCATTGTGTTCATATAAAATGGTACCTGTTAGAAACACTATTTAAATGTGATTTCATTCTCTCCTGAGCTCTCGAGGTCTGCAGACACGCTTCACTGAACTCTGCTCTAAAAACAGAACTAAAAAACAGTTGCCAGAGCTGAAATGATAGGGTTTTACTTCTCAAAGTCCACATCCACACAGACGACCACAGCAGGGATGGAAATTAGCACCCGCCACCAGCCAAATGCGGGTGATTTTGAGTTGTGGCGGGTAAATTAACTTTACCTACCAGCCACCGTGGCGGGTGAATAAAAATAGCATACTGTTTCACCCGGACGGTGGACACTTTAAGAGGAGGCACACCTTCAACACCCGCGCGTTTCTTCTGTCGAGGCTTGATAAAGGAAGAAAAGCTCACTTGTGTGGTAAACATAGACGGTGGTAAAGAGCCAGCCGCGTGAACATACCCGCGCGCTATTTCCGCATCTACTCATAAAAGCGACGCGGCGCGCTCGTTAGAGGCGCGCAAGTTGCATAGCAACGACAGACGCCACGGAAGAGCACGCGCTTGTGGAAAGGAGAAAGCGGTGCGAACTGCGCTCTCCAGGATGATGAGGAAGTATTAGCAAAGAATTATTTGATTCCTAGTCCTTGCATTAGCAATAGCTTTATTACTAGATATATTTATGGAGATGAAAAATAAAAAGCCGCCTGAAATGCGTCACTGTCGGCATCGGTGAACAGATAATGGGCCAGATCACTGTTCATGCTTAAAAGCACACAGGTGGACACAAAAATAAACATGATTTCACACAAAAAGTGCCCAAAATGCACAGATTTTTCATATCTAGTGTGTTTTAACAAGAACTGCTGTATATATCAGAAAAGAAAATTACCTATTTAAACGTGTTTTTATTTAGTGTGGGTAAAAGTATATGTTTTTTTATAAAAATAAAAAAAAACATGGAAGTCTTTTGAAGATGCAAGAGCAGAGGAGGGGAACAGGAGAGGAAGAGCAAGAGAAATAGAGAAAATGTCAGTATTTCATTGAGACTTGAGATTAAATAAACTGGTTAAGTAGTATTGTAGATCTTGTAGTATTAATTTTCACATGCAGTTACGCATTGTCGGTTAAAAACGAGAAAGTGGCTGGTAAAAACATTGAGTGGCTGGTAGATTTTGAAATCCACCAGCCACAGTGGCCGGTGGACAAAAAAGTTAATTTCCATCCCTGGACCACAGGCCATGAGAAGCGGAGAGAATCCAGAGAAAACAGAGCGAGAACAACAGTTGGAGTATATTGTAAACTGTAAAACTAATCTTCTCATCGAGATGTCCTCACTAGTGCCACGCTACACACAGTTCGGCCTGTTATTATGTCTGCAATTACTCTATGAGCAGGTTCACTTTAAATGAAAAAAAAAAAAACCGTTCTGTCATACATTTTTCTCCATAACAAACACTATGGAAATAAAAATGGTTTCAAGCCCTATTTTTCAAATTATTATGTTCTCCTAAATTCATAATTTAATATAATAGTATAAATATTTACTTAAAATAAGAATCCAATTCATATATAATTCAGATAAATAATCTTAGAAATGCTTAAAAATATTACTTAATAAATTATATTAAATAAAAATAAAAAAATAATAATAAATAAAAAAAAATAAAATAAATAAAAATAAATAAATAAATTAAAAAATTAATTATATTATTTAATTAATAAAAAATATTGTTAATGAGGCAGGAAATGATACACACTCAAAAATGACATGTTGGCATCATGGATGTTGAAGTCATTTTAAGCGACCCAATTAAGCGAGTGTTAAATGAACACTGAAGCAGTGTTAAAGTTGATTAACAGCCCAACTAAAACACACAATGATCACCATAATGGTGACTTGTAAAATTCTGCTTGTTACCATCAGGTGTCTTCAACAATGATCAATCATCCCTCAATTATTCACTTCATTATCTCATTAACTTCAACACTGCTTCAGTGTTATCACTTAAAACTACTTAATTCCATAATGTTGAAGTTACATGAACAAATTATGCTCGTTTAACGTAACCCAGTTATGTGGAACCTGTTGACATAAAAAAGTTAATTATAGCAAACATATCATTTTTTTTTTGAGTGAGGTCTCAATATGTCATGCAATTTTACTTCACATGTTAATAATATTAGAATATGTTAAGTGTCCTTAACTACTATGAAAAAACATTTAAATTAATAATTTGATCAAATGCAATTATTGTGCAAATACATGTTTTTATATGGTACTTCTTTTTTTAAGGTTTACACTTTATTTTAAAAGGCCTTAACTGCTTGAACCCCGATAAATGCTGCTTGCAGCTTTAATTTTAAGATGTCTTTGTTAAATTTTTACATTTAAGTACCTATTAATTAACCGCTCAACCCTAATTAATCAACCCTAATCTTTAGGGTTGGGAAATGCTTAATCGCGATTAATCGCATCCAAAATAAAAGTTTGTGTTTAAATAATTTATGTGTGTGTAGCGTGTATAATTATTTTGCATATATAAATACACACACATGCATGTAAACATTTAAGAAATATTTGCATGTATGTAATATTAAATATTTGATATATTAATAACACATTTTTCTTAAATATATACATGCATATGTGTGTATTTATATATACAAAATAATTATACACACTCCACACACACATTATGTAATCACAAACTTTTATTTTGGATGCGATTAATCGTGATTAATCACTTCCCAGCCCTAATATATATATATATAGTTATATAGTTATTGCAATAGTAACTACATGTAACATGTAACAAGGGCATTGTAAAATAAAGTGTAGCCTAACAAAAAAAATACCTGCATGTAATGACATCTATTATTACACTGTTGACCCTTGACCCTTGACCAACCCCTAAAGCTACCATACCAAAAAAAAAACAGTCCCTAGCCTTACTAAACAGTGTGTACCTGTTTCATTGTACCAAACCATTGTTGTTGTTTTTTTATGTAAGTACAACAAAGTTAAAGAAACCTTAGGCTATATAAAGAGTGACTAGATATTTACTGGAAAAGAAGAAAACTTAGAATTGTTTTTGCAGTGCGCTCTCTGTCTCTCTCTCTCTCTCTCTTATACGAGAGTAATTCTAGAAAATGACTTTATGTGGAATTGCATTCTAACAAAAACAAAGGAGTAAATTCTCCCTGACAAGACCAGACAAGCTCAGAAGAAAGATCTGGAGGAACATGCCAAGAACAAAAGATCCTCTCACTAACCCTAACATCCCTCACACACACCTACCTTTCTAAATCCAAGTCTTGACCCTCAAACAGGCCTTTAAAGTGCTCTCAGATGTGAGGATCGGCCTAAACGTCCTCACTTTACTCTATTTGTCCTCACTTTACTGGTCTAAAACTCACAAAGATAGCTGTACAAGTACACACACACACACACACACAGATAAAAGAGTTTGGATGAAAGAGTAGGAACTGACAGCGAGTGATTACGCCATATAGCGTGGCATTAATAAATCAGGCAGTAAAAGAGTGCGAGATCTCCAAATGGTTCAAGAACGTGTCCTAATAAGATCCAGCTAGCAGATGTCAGTGAGACGCTCCAGAGATGAGGACCAACTCTTCACTGTGTGAAATCATGATTCATTCTCATCTGGCAATCACAAACACACAAACAACAACCGAGATTGTCCCATATCCTGATCAGAGCTGAGAAAAGTCACAGGTTTCCACGTAACAGCGTCTACGTGCTGCTTCAGTAATGGTTTACACGTGAATAAATCATTCATCATATTGAAACTATCATATTTACAAGATGAGCATTTGTTATTTAATGGAATAACTTCTGATCCCAAAATTATTTTGGATCTTACTTTGGACACCTTACTTTCCCTGTTTGTAATAGCAAATTACTGATTTGTATTAGGATTCTTTGATGAAAATTTTTAAAGTACAGCATTTATTTAAAACCTAATTTTTTGTGACATTTGTAAAAAAACGTCTTCACTGTCACTTATAAACAATTTAATTCATATTTGCCGTTTAAAAGTATTATTTTTTCCTCTCAAGAAATAAAACCTTACTGACGTCAAACTTTTGAACAGTATGATATATTACCTGATGGATATAGATAATACATATGTCACTAATATACATTTCCTGGTCAAAAAGGTTGCTGTTTGGATTTAAATATGTAAACGATCAAGGGTCTATGAATGGATCATTATTGCAGTGATTATTACGTTTCTAGCATGTGATATTTTTGGCAACAGTTCTTCTAAACCTAATTGATGGAGTGTGTAGCTTTTCATTTCTTAAACATCCATGTCTGAAGAGAAACATCATGGCCATATTCCAGGATGATAATATCAAGATTCATCCGGCTCAGATTATGAAAGAATGATTGTGAAGATCATGAAGAATCATTTTCACACATGATTCGGCTCCTCTGAGTCCAGATCTTAAATTCACTGAAAGTCTTTGGGATGTTCTGGAGGAGATTTAACAGAGAGATGGACTCTTGCTTTGTATAATCAATATCTTGAGCAAAAACTGATGGAAATAACATCACAACACTTAACACAAGAACTTCAAACATAACATGCTGGAATAATCACTGCAATATAAAGGTGGGGGGAAATCGATTCTTAGATGCATCGCGATGCGGATGTGGATAATTCTGAATCGATTCACAAATGTCAAAATCTTTTTTCAAATATATATATATATATATATATATATATATATATATATATATATATATATATATATATATATATATAATAATGTAATATTGACGGAACGCGAAAGATGGAACAAAACAGACGTGATGGCTGAGTGCGAAATTCAAACACCCGCGTTAAAAGCTGACATGTGGAAATATTTTTGCATTCTGAAGTTGAAGGGAGAAAGGAGCTAAACAAGAGCCACACTAGTTGTAAGCAGTGTTGGGGTAGTTACTCAAAAAAAGTAATTAGTTACTAGTTACTAGTTACTTCTGTAAATTGTAATGAGATTACTTTACCAGTTACTGCGTTGAAAAAGTAACTTCACTACTTATTACTTTACTTTCCCGTTTCTTACCGTGTACATGGACAAACATCATATCAGTTTTTGCCCTATCATCACTTTATTGTAAAAATTTATACTAAATGTATAAATATGCTGCACTGTAAAATTCACAAACAAAATGGGGTTCAAAATTAAAAATTTTAAAATGGTGTTTAACACAGAAGTTTCAAAACAGGCTTGGAGAATAAAACTCTTCTCCTGAGAACAAAACCAGCTTTTTATTCGACGGTAATAATAATAATACAAAAATTAAGAGGTCAATGAAAAATAATAAAATAAAGGTCACTTTATCCCATAAAATTCTTAATCTTAATTTAAAATGTATTTTTCTAAACCTGGGGGATTAATGGTCAACAGCGGGGAAGCATGTCTTCTACGATGAACCCTGCAACAATCCTGTTCATTTCGTTTTGTGTTATCCAAGACCTTCGAGCCTTGTTTTTACTCGATCCCGTCCGAACGAGCGGAAAGGTGTGCGCACGCGATACCGCATCGAGGATGAACGACAAGAAGCCGAACCTGCACCGAACATGTAGCCTACATCTCCGCAACGGCACCCAGTTTGCGCATTTAAATCAGTTATTTATGTTTACAAAATGAGCCTAAGATCCATGTTTTATAAAATGTCTTAGTGAAAACTTAATGAAATGTTTAGTGAAATTAGAAAATAGAGATCGTACATTTAGTTCTTTAGCCTATATACATGTTTTTATATCAACATATTTTGTTCTAATGTCACAAATAATAATCTTAGGGTTTACTATAGCCTACATTTCACACAAATATTTTTGTGCTTTCGAGCAATAAACTGAAAGTAATGTGAATATTGCCATTTGCCGAAACCCGTGTCTCCACTTCCCTCTCTCCTTCACTCAAATTGGTCTCTATGGCAACGGTGCGCACGCACCACTAGACGGAACTTTCCAAACAGACAAACACGGCTTGGGTAACGCAGGAAAGCGCGTTCCTTTAGTATAGTAAAGTAGTGTAGTTACCAATATTTTCAGTGTAATGCGTTACTTTACTTCGTTACCCAAAAAAGTAATATCGTTACTGTAATTCGTTACTTTGTAACTCGTTACCCCCAACAATGGTTGTAAGCTTTGTAAAATAAAACTAAACGAGGGGCTAATTTTTTCCAATTTTCTAGGTGGCGCTAGCGAGCCATTTTGCCACGCCCATCCACGAAACCCACAAAATACGAAATTTTTCACCAGTCCTGACATGCGTGCCAAATTTGGTGAGTTTTTGAGCATGTTGCGGCCGCGAAAATGGCGCTTACTTTGCAGAAAAAATAAATAAATAAATAAATAAATAATCCCAACAGTTTCAAAAGAGCCTCGCACAGTTAGTACTCGGGCCCTAAATATTTCGGAAACACGACAAATATGAGAAGCTATATGACAAGTTTCCACACAGAGAAGGAAAAACACTCGGTTGTACCGGTCATTGTTACATTCATTTACTACAAGTAAGCTGCTAGTTCAGGCACACATTTATTTTCCTGTTGGTTCTTTGCAGTGTTAATAAAATATATTGCATGCTAATTCTTTATGCGTCATTTGTACTTTGTACGTAAGCAAAGTAGTCACACACAAAAAAGATTCAGATAATCGCTTTAGCATCGAATCGCAGCCCTCTGAATCGTAATCGAATCGTGAGGTGCCTAGCGATTCCCACCCCTAGTGCAATAATGATCCAATTATAGACTCTTAAGAATTTGCCCATTTAAATCCAAACAGCGACTTTTTTATAATAAGATAATAAGGCTGCGTCCGAAATCACGTACTATACGAGTAGGTACTATATTTAAATAAGAACGTACTTCACGACTGTTAAAAAAGTACGTTCTGTATAGTATGAATGAGTCCGGACGTAAGAAATGCGCCATGTTGTTGTTTTCGCGTGACATACGCTGTCACAACAGTGCGAAAATTTAAAGAGCCCATTCCAGTGACTGCACCAACTTCGCGGCTGTGCTTTCTGTTTTCATCTGCGTTTTTATGTCGTCCGAGCCGACAATCAAGAGGAGGTGTCGGTCAGCTGCGCACAGGTCACGCCTTTTGCGGAATTTCTCAAATAACCTAATAAATTTTACCTCATAAAACACACACACACAACCCCCTATGAACAATGACAGATGTTGATTTTTGGCAAGGAAAAAGCTATTTGTTTGCTTGTGATAGTACCATTGATAAATACACATGAATGAATCAATAGAGATACGCATCTACGCAACCTAACGTTGCAGCCGCGTCTCTGATTGCCGCCATTTTCAACTATAACGACAACAACTCCTCTTGTGTGGCATCATGGGATAGTAAAGAGTCCGTCGTATGCACACTTCAGAATCTCGCCGGAAGTAGTACGTCATCCGGGTACTTTTCGCCTGTTTTTCGAATTCAGTGATTTCGGACATACTACTCTGCTCGCGTACTGTTTTTCGCATACTATATAGTAGGGAAGTATTCGATTTCGGACGCAGCTTAAGACTATTCAAGTGCATTAAAGGGATACTCCACTTTTTTGAAATAGGCTCATTTTACAACTCCCTCAGAGTTAAACATTTGGGTTTTACCATTTTCGAATCCATTCAGCCGAATTTCTGATATTTAGAGGAATATTAGTAGCCAGAGAGTTTCTGGTCTCATTGACTTCCATAGTAGGAAAAAAAATATACTATGGTTGTCAATGAGACCAGAAACTGTCTGGTTACAGATATTCTTCTAAATATCAGAAATTCGGCTGAATGGATTCGAAAACGGTAAAACTCGACTGTTTAAAGGGGCACAAGACAAGAATGCTGTTTTTGTCAAACAGCGACCCCTAGAGTAATTGTGGAGAACTTGTTTTTAACATTACTGTCGTAAATACCACTCACGGAGGGCATGACGTGTTACATAGTATACAATAGTACATCGCGTTTAATGAGATCTATTATATGTTGTAAGTGGTGAGAATTTTCACGTGATTAAATACATATCCCCATGAACTTTAATGGTCCAGAGGAAGAACTTTTGCCATGTTTGTCACAGGTTCTGGGTTCTAATCCTTACTAATAGTATAGTTTATTTTCCTCATCAACACCGATTGTTTATTAGTGGCTGTATTTCAAGCAGGGACATGTTTTTTGTGCATTGGGTTTTGTGATTTCACCGTAATGAGTCTCTCAGTCCCCGCAACGGATTGAGCAATGAGCGCGCGTCCGTTTGAAGATCACAACAGAATTGAATCCACTGAAACTGATCTCAGCGGCAACGAGCACTTTGGTCACTTGATTTCAAAAACGACACATTTCAGATCGCCTCTTATTTAACAAACGAAATGAATGAATCTACTAGAGTTACCTGGAGATGTTTTATTTGTTTGTATTGGTACATCCGTGCTGAGAGATGTTTCAATGGGGACATATCACACGCACATTACGGCTATGCTCGCGTCTGACTCCTCGCTCGGTTAGAATGCTCTTTCCTCATTCTCTGTTCCTCCGACAATACGTTCCTAGCTTTCTATATCTTATATGCCGGCTCCGCCATGACGATAGTGTGACAAACTCCATCCTTCTCGACTTTGTTCCTGGATTTGCAGTGTTACCGCAAAGGAATATGTTACATCGCGAGAGCTGATATCACGCGATACTTCCGGGCGGCGAGCCGGCGGCCTGAAACTGCAAGTGCGATTTTTCCGCTCACAGGCACCAGGGGGGGGGCGAGACGCCCCCCATTCAACCCGAAATAAGTCATATAACCATTTCAATAACTCTGAAGCTGTTAAATTAAGCTAACATAACTGCATAGTGTCCCTTTAACTCTGAGGGAGTTGTAAAATGAGCCTATTTCCAAAAAAAAGTGGAGTATCCCTTTAAGGTGTATAAAGAGACCCAAACCAACCCAGACAGAAAAGGCCTCCATCACTGCGATGACAGAAAACCCAAACAAACAGTTGCTAGGCCAACACCTTCATAAACCTGGACTCCAAACGCACCAACACCACCAATACCACGAGAGAATGCCAGCGACACATGGCACAAACAGACTCCTCCAGTCCGATAGAGATCCTGAATTCAATCCTCCATATCTCTACAAGCCCTTTAATCTAGCGTGTAATTGTGCCCCATCAGATGCCAAAACTAGCAGGAACAAGTGCAGCCCAACCTCCCTTGTTTCATTTCATTTCGACGCATTACATCCGCGTGTCCTTGAGGGATTCCCGTTTTAATCCTCTCCGTCTCTCTCTAGCTCCAATTCCTCACAGGCGAAATAACAATCCTCATGCTTTCCACACACCGAAATGAAAAAGAGCTTATCGGGGCGCGAGGCCTAAACAGTCACAGAATCTCATCGTGCGAGGCCTAAAAGGCTTTGCGTTACAATCTGGAACACAATGGCCATGAACTAATGAACTTCAGTGGATGCACCAAAAGAGGGTCTATAAATGACACAAAGAAAAGATGTGGCGTATTTGATGAAGTGGAAGAAAGGAGTGCGGTGACAGATTGGGGTTTGCAGCTGGTCTTTATCCAGACACATTCATTACAGAGACGCTCAACAGCTGCAGGAGAACCTCAGAAGCCACTGCGTGATCTAACATTTCAGTCTAAAAAAAGACTAATTATTGATGCAACTGTTCAATTTGTAGGGTTTAAACTACCAAGAAATGCGAGTGTCGTGTTGGTTTTGGCCTTTAAAAAGTACTCTGCTCTGAGTACTTTTTTTTGTTTATGTTGTGCCGGCTGATATAACATTCATCTTGGACTATACTGACACCTAGTGGTGTGGATGATGCTTCACAAAAGCAAACAAAATCAAAATTGCGATTGATCGCATCCAAAATAAAAGTTTGAGTTTACATAATATATGTGTGCAGTGTGTATAATTATTTTGTATATATACACACATGAATGTAGCCATATATTTAAGAAATATTTGCATATATATATATATATATATATATATATATACAAAATTCATATTAAATATAAATATTGTATATACACCGCGTTCCAAATTATTATGCAAATTGGAATTAAGTGTCATAAAAATGTAATATTTAGTTTTTCAATCAAACTCATGGATGGTATTGTGTCTCCAAGCTCTTTGGATCACTGAAATAAATCTCAGACACCTATGATAAGTAGTTTGCAAGGTGAGCCCAATGAAAGGAAAACTACTCAAAAAGGATGTTCCACATTATTAAGCAGGCCACAGGTTTCAAGCAATATGGGAAAGAAAAAGGATCTCTCTGTTGCGGAAAAGAGTTAAATAGTGCAATGCCTTGGACAAGGTATGAAAACATTAGATATTTCACCAAAATTTAAGCGTGATCATCATACTGTGAAGAGATTTGTGGCTGATTCAGAGTACAGATGGGTTTGTGCAGATAAAGGCATAATGAGGAAGGTTATTGCCAGACAAATGCATCGGTTTTTAAGAGAGCTACTGCTAAAATGCTATTACATAGCAGAAAACAAGTATTTGAAGTTTCTGGTGCCTCCGGAGTCCTGCAAACCTCAAGGTGTAGGATCCTCCAGAGGCTTGCAATTGAACATAAACCTACTATTTTGCCACCCCTGACCAATGCTCACAAGCCAAAATGGTTGCAGTAGGCCCAGAAATTCATGAAGACTAATTTTCAAACAGTCTTGCTTACTGATGAGTGCCGTGCAACCCTGGATGGTGCAGATGGATTGAGTAGTGGATGGTTGGTGGATGGCCACCATGTCCCAATAAGGCTGTGACGTCAGCAAGGAGGTAGCAGAGTCATGTTTTGGGCCGGAATCATGGGGAGAGAGCTGGTAGGCCCCTTTAGGGTCCCTGAAGATGTGAAATTGACCTCGGCAATGTATCCAGAGTTTCTGACTTTCTTCTTCTCACTTTCTTCCATGGTACAAAAAGAAGAACCATGCCTTCTGTAGCAAAATCATTGTCATTCATGACAATGCACCATCTCATGCTGCAAAAAATACTTCTGTGTTATTGGATGATATGGGCAAAAAAAGAGAGTAACTCTTGGTGTGGCCCCCACACTGACCTCAACCCTATTGAGAACCTTCAAGCATCCTCAAGTCTTTTGCTTCAGCATCCTCAAGCAAAAGACCTCTGGGATGCTATTCTGACATCCTGCAAAGAAATTTAAGCAGAAATCTCCATAAACTCCCAACTTCAATGGATACAACAATTGTGAAGGTGATCTCAAAGAAGGGGTCCTTGGTTAACATGTAACTTGCCCTGTTAAGATGAGTTTGATTGAAATAGCTTTTGATTTCAGTAAATATGACCTCCTAATGCTGCAAATTCAACACATTACCATTTTCAAATCTTTACAACCAACAAAATGTTTTCAAACTCTGTTGTGCATAATAATTTGGAACAGTGCATTTTGAGTTTTTTATTTTTAAAAAAATATATGTTTTAGTTGGGTGTTTTGTTCAATGAAATTTGACTTATACCCTGATGGTTGGTGACTGGAAAATTATACTGACTGTTATTTGCATTGACTATTTAGGAAAATCAGTGTAAAATATCATTTGCATAATAATTTGGAACGCGGTGTATTAATAACACTTTTTTTAAATATATACATGCATGTCTGTGAATTTTTACATATAAAATAATTATACACAGTACACACACATATATTATGTAAACACACACTTTTATTTTGGATGCGATTAATCGCAATTAATTGTTGCCGATCAAAATAAGGTAAATCAGTAATATTTTTGATTAAAGATTAAAATTTACAGTAATTGTTTTCAGCATCATTACTCCAGTGTCCAGCGTCACATGATCCTCAAGAAACATTTCTTTTTCATTTAAATTTTGAAATTTTTCAGTTCTGCTTATTATTTCGGTGGACACCGTGAAGCAAGGATTTTAGGATTGCTTGATGAATAGAAAGTTCAAAAACAATTTATTTGAAGTAGAAATCTTTTGTAACATTATATATGTCTGTACGGCCTTTTTACTGTTTTTTGGACAATTTAATGCATTCTTGCTGAATAAAAGTATTTTTTTATTATTATTTTTTGGGGGGAGGGTTGGGGGGATACACACAAATACACAATTTATGACAGCAAATTAGATTTACCGCAAATTTCTGAAAGCAATTGAAAATACCATTTATTTTTCTAATTATTTACTCAATTTCAACCTCAAAAGACATTTGAAAAGGCTATCAGTAGATTTGGTTGGGTTGGTAACATTTCTTTGTTATTACCTGATGCCAGTGAAATCCAAATGACAGATAAAAACTGACACTAAGGAAGTTTAATTTTCCATTTAGGAAGACCTCGATATGCCCACGACCTTTTAATCATCAACTCCTCCGCACAATTCAGTGGATGTCTGCAGTAATACACAATTATGACCACCCATTTGTTATTGGGACAGAGAGTAAAAGCAATTAAAGAAGCTTAACTGTAGATGCATTAGGGTTGAATGCTTAGACTTGATACTTTTAATTGAGCTGCAACACCAGGTCCAGATGGGCAACTCTTTCTCTCACGCGGTTTTCATTACCTGACCCCTCTCAGCAATCACCTTGGCTCCAAATACAACAGCACTTTCATTAACAAAAGCCAGTTTGGCACCCATTTCACCTAGACTGGTTTCCATTCAAAAGCCCTGACGGGATAACATGTGAGGTCTAGACAGGTCTTAAAGTTACCACCCACAATACCAGAGATTTCAGGCCTTCGGCATCTTTGAGGTAAACAGTGGGAAAGTCTAGCCTAGGGGTCTTAAGGCAGACGCATGTTAGACTACAAGCCCACTGCGAATGATAATACCGGTCATGCTACTACTGTGAAACCTCCTGAAGTGTGAACGCACTATTCACATTCATGAACACCTCGTCTATTAGGCTTCTCTGTTCCTGGTTTTTACTTACCGTCTTCTTTAGGGGTGTATGGTAAAAGTAGTTTTAAAAAGCTGTATTACTTTTTTTACTGTCATTTTTGTTAAATTAAAAATTGTAGTTTTAATAGTTAATAGTATATTAATTAGTTCTAGTTGTTAATTAGTTCTAACACAAGGCAAAATAAAAATAAAATAAATATATATGTTGTTTTAAAAATATATTTAGATTTATTTTAAATGTAGGTTGGTTATTGGCCTGTTATAATCCCTATATTTTTAATTCATATTATTTTTAAAAAAGACAATTTTGGACTGTAAATGTATTGAAATATTTGTGATGATTTTTTTTTCTAATGCAGCAAAAAATTGTGTTACAGTTACCATGAATTTTATTTTTAATAATAAAGTGAAGTAAAAGTTTATTTTTACACAAAAGTAAAAAGAAAAAAAAGTAAAAGTAGATGCATTGTACTAATGAACATATGGGGAAAAAACTTAAAAGGTATTAGATACAATTTATTTTCTTTATGTGAAATCATATTTTATTTGATTTTGTGACCAGGACATGGACAAGTGAGATTCACCCAGTTAGTCTCAGTTTTATTGATTTAGACTAGAGTGTTGAGGAAATATTTACAAGCATGTGCAAATCCAATAACAAACTAACTTTTCCCTGGAGGAAATGGCATCTCTTTTCTTGTAAGAAAAACAAATTTCTTCTCTGGACGGACCCAGATGGTGTAAAGCATTAGTGTTAGGATCGTGAGGATGAGGGAATCTTGTAAACACCACAGCCCCTTTACTCGTACCTCCTGCAAAAACACTTCCAGCTGTTCTTCCTTAGCAAATGCTTACCTTGACATTTCCTGACACTGCAATTTGGATACCGGGCGACAGAAGCCCACGCGACTACAGCGTTTGAGAAGGCTAATCATAGTTTGTGTTCCTGACTAGACTCCAGCCGTGGACTGGGGAATGGGCTTTATTCCCTAACAAGCTGTGTTGCCTTCGGGGATTGTCAAAGGGAGGCCGGGGATGAAGAAAGTGCGACTGTTTTCAGACGGCTAGACTCTCAGATGGCCGGGGGGGGGGGGGGGGGGGGGGGTTGGGACGGTCGTTGACTTCAGAAGACACACGACCCAAGAGATGACTGCCATTTGGAAAACAAACAGGTCGTTCATTGCACTCACAGTCCTTAGTCGCAGAACAATCGCATGTTTTCAGTATGCTTTATCGCCCAAATGTTTTGGGTCAGTAAAATGTAGCACACCCCATACAAACACACATATATACATATACATACGTATGTCTAGCCTAAGGGTATATATGTATGTATGACTCGTGTTGGAGAAAGTTACTCTAGTGGTTTTTCTATCATTTTGACTAAAAATATTTTACGTTACGACATTTTTACTTGATTGGAATGGTATGAAACTTGGTAAATGTTTTGGTACTTGCTATGTGAACACACACACAAAAAAAAAAATAATCGACGTGATTCGAAAAGGTTAAATGGTCCTGTAAAAAATTGTCACACTTGTGCTCCTCACGGTCAAAAATGACCACATTGGAAACGAATGGGAGACGAATTGAACGGTGAAATGATGAAATACATAAAGTATATTTCTGTTATTTAACATAATTATTGCAGGTTTGCGTAATATTTTGAGGTTGCATGTCACTGATTTTAGTCATTTTGAGGAATACTGAATCTGTTTTTGTACAAGTGAGATGAGTAAATGCCAGCTCAAATTTACTCTAGACCTACAATAACGCACATTCACACAGCGCACACAATGCTTTCTCCTGATTACTCCCGATTGACCAATAGGTTCAAAAACTGATTGCCCGGGTTACTCTCGGTTACTCACTCCCGGTTACTCACTGCCGATTACTCCCGATTGACCAATAGTTTCAATTACTGATTGCTCGGGTTACTCCCGGTTACTCACTCCCAGTTACTCACTCCCGATTACTCGCTCCCGATTACTCCCGATTGACCATTAGATTCAATTACCGACTGACTGGGTTACTTCCGGTTACTCACTCTCGGTTACTCACTCCCGATTACTCACTCCCAGTTACTCACTCCCGATTAATCACTTCCGATTACTCCCGATTGACCAATAGATTCAATTACCGACAGACCGGGTTACTCTGGGTTACTCACTGCCAATTACTCACTCCCGATTACTCACTCCAGGTTACTCACTCCCGATTACTCCCGATTGACCAATAGGTTCAATTACCGACTGCCCGGGTTACTCCCGGTTACTCACTCTTGGTTACTCACTCCCAGTTACTCCCGATTGACCAGTAGGTTCAATTACCGATTGCCCGGGTTACTCCCCGTTACTCCCGGTTACTCATTCCCGATTACTCACTCCCGATTACTCACTCCCGATTCACCAATAGGTTCAATTACCGATTGCTCGGGTTACTCCAAGTTACTCACTCCCAGTTACTCACTCCCGATTACTCGCTCCCGATTGACCAATAGATTCAATTACCGATTGCCCAGGTTACTCCCGGTTACTCACTCTCGGTTACTCACTCACGGCTTCTTCCGATTGACAAATAGGTTCAATAACCAATTGCCCGTGTTACTCCCCGTTACTCCGGTTACTCACTCCCGGCTACTCCCGATTGACCAATAGGTTCAATTACCGATTGCCCGGTTACTCCCCGTTACTCCCGGTTACATCCGGTTATGCCCGGTTATGCCCAGTTACACCCGGTTACAACTGACTACACTCCCGACTACATTACATTACAACTTGTTTGAAAAAGTAACTATGTAAGTAAATATTTTGTTTTAAATTGAAAAATAATGTATTACTTTACTAGTTACTTTAACTTTAACTAAACTATTAGTACCCCAACATATAATAGCTGCCCATCCCACAGAAAAAAAAAATGTGTCTAAAACACCCTGGGGAAAACAAAAACCCATAAGAACTTATTTTTTCCCATTTATCTTTTGAGTAATTATTTGGTAAAAGTTTCAGCATATTCGCCAGGTTGGTTCTGTGTGACTGCACGTGCACAATTAAACACACACACAAACATGTGCGTGTCTGTGTTAAATGGAAACAGTTGCTGTAGGGTAGCAGGGGGTCAGAACAGTGGCTGCGGTCTGTCTAACCATAACAAACCAATTACTATCTACAAAGAGCTATTGATCCAACCATCAGCCAAACCGCCCTTGTTTTACACACCAATATTAATGACACCAGCGAAAACAGCAATTAATGTCAAGGGCTGTATGACCAATTTTTGCGCTAAATTTTCCTTTCATTGTATTCACTCCATCGTTTCGATCTGAATGTGTGAATAATGGCTCCTCTAGCCATCCGAACACTTAACCACTCATCACATTAGCATTTTTAAACCTAGTATCCTCAGTGCTCTCCAAACAGTCATGTGCATGTAAACAATCTACAGTTGAATGAACTGCAGTTTAAATACATGCCAAAGGTTACATTATATTTGTTTACCCTCCAAAGTCACCGCTAGAAATAAGGGATGAATTATTCTGACCTACACAAACATGGCAGAGGTGTTGGTAGCTTAGTGAGCACATGAACACCCGCTTTTCATGGTCAGTTTGCCTTCTCATTATCGTGGCTAATTAGGTGTGAAAGAGATGATTGGACAGAGTACTCCCAAGGTTTTCTAAATGTTTCACACCAACAACAAAGCATATTGTTCCATCTAATTCATCATACGAGGCTCATCTTTATTTAGAAGACAATGTGCACACTCTTCTGAGGCTAATTAGCTGAAACCTTCAGAGAATGTGGACAGACAAACTCCGGGGACAGGAACCACTAGCACCCAAGCGCTAATAGTAATAGTGTTGTGGAAGCTACTTTGAAACGGTAGCTAGCCGAGCTACAAGCTACATACAAAATTGACTGCTTCAATGCAGTTTGACACTTGTGCTAATGACATTGAAGCTGTTTAAGGGGCAATATCTAATAAACTATATAATTTAATTACATAACTGATTTTTTTTTTAAATGTGTGAGGTTACTTTGTAAAATGTGCTTGTAGATTGGCTAGCTACAGTTTTGAAGCTACGCAAGTTCAAAGTTGCACATTTTATGTTGTTAGCAACTTTTAGTGTTGCTAAATACTTCAAGTTAAAAACCCTACAAAATAGTTTGAGGGAAAATATATTTTTAAATGTATAATTTAACCATATAATATAATTTAAAAACTTGTGTGGAAAGCTACTTTGAAACTGTTGCTAGCCTAGCTACAAGCTAAATACAAATTTGACGGCTTCAATGCGGTTTGCAACTTGTGCTTACTATAGTGAAGCTGTTTAAGGTGTAATATCTTTTAAAATATATAATTTAACTCTATAATTTTTTTTTAAATGTGTGGGAAGTTACTTTGTAGCTAGCCAAGCTACAAGCACATTTTACAGTTTCGAAGTTACGCAGGTTCAAAAGTTGCACATTTTATGTTGTTACCAAATTTTAGTGTTGCTAAATACTTAAAGGTAAAAACCCGCCAAAATAGTTTAAGGGGCAATATATTTTTAAATGTATAATTTCACTATATAATATAATTTAAAAACTTGTGTGGAAAGCTACTTTGAAACTGTAGCTAGCCTAGCTACAACCTAAATACAAAATTGATGGCTTCAATGCGGTTTGCAACTTTTGCCAACTACAGTGAAGCTGTTTAAGGGGCAATATCTTTTAAAATATACAATTCAACTCTAAAATTTATTTATTTATTATGTGTGGGAAGTTACTTTGTAAAATGTGCTTGTAGCTTGGCTAGCTACAGTTTCGAAGTTATGCAAGTTGCGCATTTTATGTTGTTAGCAACTTTTAGTGTTGGTAAATAGTTAAAGTTAAAACCCCTACAAAACAGTTTGAGGGGCAATATTCTTAAATGTATAATTTAACTATATTATATAATTTAAAAACTTGTGTGGGAAGCTGCTTTAGCTAGCCTAGCTACAAGCAGATTTTACTCATTTAAATGATGAGTTGTGCTTTTGACAAGCTTTGGTGTCGCTCGCTAAACTGAAAAGAGCTGATTTCTCTCACTGACGGCCCTTGCGCCGATTCAACATGCTAAATCAGGCAAACTAACGCTGAACTGAGTGTGGGTCACAGCACAAAAATGAACCCAAAAGATGCTCACCAACAGTAGCTTGGTGTGTCAGAGCCCTTAAACAGCTGAACTATTGTCATGCTAGTAAAAGTGTGCTTAAAGCTACTCTACTGTACAGATTCTAATAGTAGAACCTATAGAAATCAAGGGCACATTAGACTACAACGGTAGCGTACTGTAATGTTTACATGTAACGGCATGGGAAGATATCTGCCGGACATGAACAAAACATTTCTCAAGCATAAATCTCGGGCCGAGTGCTAAAATGTGTCGAAACTGAAAGAAAAGTTGACCTGTGACCCAGTGTTAGAGAGTGCCAATAAACACACAATGAAATCTGCTTACCGCACATATAACACCCACAATGCTCTCAAGCCTGCTTAAACACTTCCCAGAGGAAAACATGCCTCACTCTTCAAATCACTTCATTACTCACTGCCTGCTCACATCAGTACGGCTCACAAAGCACTCCTCACACATATATAAACATCCGTACATGCTCACGCGCTCTGTATACACACATGCTGAAGACATCTACAGGGCTCATCTTGTTTGTTGGATCTTGCTGAGCAAATGGAACTTGAACAAATGTGCAAGGCCGGAGGTGGCAAACAGGCTCGTACTGGTGGATTATGTGATGAGCATCTTGTGATGGAAGTTTCTGTCTTTTTTTTTCATATTCTTACACATTTGCTTTAGAAGAAAATTGGAAGAGTAGAGTGTTTATTGGCCAATTAATATGCTAAATATGCTGTCGGACAGACTAGATTTATGTTTCACGTCACGTGAAACTGGAATAAGTTAGAAAATTACAATAACATTATTCGTGACTCAAAAATGTATACTAGAAGAAAAAAAACACTGTAATAAAATATTTTTTTTAAAAGTATGTTTAAACCAGTGCTGTCAAATCGATTAATGGCATCTAATATAAAGGTTTGTGTTTATATAATGTGTGTGTATGTATATAAACAAACTTCTATGTTAGATGGGATTAATCGCAATTAAACTGGAAATAAACGCGATCTTCTAGAATTTTTCAAAGAATTCACACCTTCTGGTGTAAATGAATCAGAAATATTTCAGATTTTGCACTGCACATATTAAATTGAAAACATTAAATTAGAAAAGAGTGCAAAATAGAAGCATTTTCACAGACTTTTGGAGCTCGCTGTACTTGGCAGAGGAGTTTTTGCTGCAGGGCAATGGATTTAGATTGTTTTAACTCATTCAGCAGAAAGTAGCATAGCTTATATATCCCATCATGGGACAAGAGAAAAGAAACAGGAAGTTGCTCCTTGGCTTAAAAGCACAGTATCACAACATATATAGGTTCTTAGAAATGGCAGATGTATGAAAACCAGATGTCCTCCTCTTCCTCCTCCTCCGCATGATTGTTCAATGTTCTTACCTCTCTTGACCTTCTCTTATCTGAGTCAAATGTACGAACTCAAGCTGTGTGCTAGCATTCAGCTGGCTCTGAAACACTCATGCTAGCCTCGTTGTAAGGTTAAAACAAAAATCTAAAAGCAATGAAACATATACTCTGTATGGACCACTTTTATGCTACCTTTATTGTGTGTTTTTTGTTCTTTTTGAAGCTTGAAAAAGTCACCGTAATTGAAGAGGGGGAGGGGGTGACCTTAAAATATCTCCTTTTGTGCTCAAAGGAAGAAAGAAAGTGGTCATTTATCCCATATCAAATATTTTCAAATGACACAGCTTTTCCAGTGGCAAGCAACTTTTCCAAAAAAAGAGAGGAGTAGCGTGGCAAAAGATTACACTGTATATTACATTATATTGCTCAGCCTTACAATAGAGCAAACTCAGCATTCAGCAAACTCTCTCTCTCTCTCTCTCTCTCTCTCTCTCTTTAAAAGGCCTTAACTGCTTGAACCCCGATAAATGCTGCTTGCAGCTTTAATTTTAAGATGTCTTTGTTAAATTTTTACATTTAAGTACCTATTAATTAACTGCATATACTTACTATAGTGTTAAAATTAAGTTTAGATTTAGTTGCATGCATGCATATATAATTATATAGTTATTGCTATAGTATTATATATATATATATATATATATATATATATATATATTAGGGCTGGGAAACTCTTAATCGCGATTAATCGCATCCAAAATAAAAGTTTGTGTTTACATAATATTTGTGTGTGTAGTGTGTATAATTATTTTGCATATATAAATACACACACACGCATGTAAACATTTAAGAAATATTTGCATGTATATAATATTAAATATATTAATAACACATTTTTCTCAAATATATACATGCATATGTGTGTATTTATATATACAAAATAATTATACACACTCCACACACATTATGTAAACACAAACTTTTATTTTGGATGCGATTAATCGTGATTAATCATTTCCCAGCCCTAATATATATATATATATATATATATATATATATATATAGTTATTGCAACAATAACTACTTGCAACGTGTAACAAGGGCACTGTAACATAAAGTGTACCAAAAAAAATACCTGCATGTAATGACATCTATTATTACACTGTTGACCCTTGACCCTTGACCAACCCCTAAAGCTACCATACCAAAAAAACAGTCCCTAGCCTAACTAAACGGTGTGTACCTGTTTCATTGTACCAAACTATTGTTGTTGTTTTTTTATGTAAGTACAACAAAGTTAAGGAAACCTTATATAAAGAGTGACTAGATATTTACTGGAAAAGAAGAAAACGCGGATTTGTTTTTGCAGTGCTCTCTCTCTCTCTCTCTCTCTCTCTCTCTCTCTCTCTGTTCATTGAACATTGAATCGTTAGGACAGTAGGTTTTAGCAAACTGTTTATCAGACATTTCATTTCCATGAACTGGTAAAAAAAGTAAAAAAGTATATATATATATATATATATATATATATATATATATATAAATTATTGTCATTTGACAAATATTGTCATCATTGACAAATTATTGTTAAGAAAATTATTGTCATTTTATATATATATATATATATATATATATATATATATATATATATATGAAGAGTTCAGATGCAAAAGCCTCTAAATGCCATTTGAAATTTTCTTCTAAAATGACCATTTTTATCAAACTTGTATATTTAAGTTCAGTAATTTCACTTAAATGGCAATGAAGATTACCTATTAATTGTCATTTAAGTGAAATTACTGAACTTAAATATACAAGCTTGATAAAAATGATCATTTTAGAGGAAAATTTCAAATGGCATTTAGAGGCTTTTGCATCTGAACTCTTCATATATATAGGGTGGAAAAATAGATGTGGAACTCAATAGGCCAGTATTATAGTATTACTCCTGTACTACTGTAGTATACCCTGTACAGTATTAGTAAATAATAAAAGTAATTTATCAGTACGTTTTCGATTCAATTATGTAATACATTTATATAAAATAGTATATTATCTATTCGTTAATTTTTGGTGTGATTGGTTCTTTTATTCTAATATAGCCAAAAAGCTTGAATAACAGCAATAAAAAAAACTGATAACTACTCTTTATAATTAGATAATCTAACAATTGTTCCAAATATATTTGCATGTAAGAATTTTTGTATTAATCGCTTGTTGTATTGCCAATAGCATTTCCATCCACCTATTTTATGTGTATTGTTTCCGCCAGAATAAAAAGATTTTAAAAGACAATTGCAACCTTTTATCTCAGATTTGCGAGATATAAAGTCAGAAAAGTGTGATCTCGATTCTGATCTCGATCTCGAAGTCGATTCTGACTTTTTTTGATGTTTTATGACATCTTTTCTCATAATTGTGAGATATAAACTCGCAATTGCCAGTTATAAAGTGCTTTATTTCTTCAGATATAAAGTTGCAATTGCATGTTATAAAGTCAGAATTCTGATTTTATTTGCGACTTTATATCTGAAGGAAAAAAAAGTCACTCAGAATCATGCAATTCTGAGACGAAAAGTCAGAATCGCGAGATAAAAAGTCGCAATATAGTCAGAAACAAGTTTCCAGATACCGCCTCCGAAAACAAGATAACGTTTATTGCATTTCGCCTGTGCGCTCAGTGACGCAACATACAGTGGCTTCTCCTTCTTTTCTTAGTGATATTAACCCTCTGAGACCTAAGGGTATTTTTACAATAAATTTTCCGTCTGGTGTCATTTACTATAAAAGCTTGTAAAACATCAACCCTTTGGTGCATAGACAATTGACACACCTCTTTGTTTTCAGGACAAATTGAACTTTCAGAATATTTGTGTTACATTGATGTCACCTTAATGTAAAATAAGTTATGGGACCATAAAGACAAATGAAAAAATAAATCGGAAATGGAATCACTCAAATATTTATTGAAATCACACACAAATAAATAAAAGCTAAGCAATTTTCCTCTGGAAAATAGTTTGTTCATGTCTTTGGAGTTCTGGAGCACAGGAATAAACATTATAACTTGTCCAGAACTAAAACTATTGACATTTTTCCAAAAGAAGTCCAGGCGATTCACTGATGCCAAGCCTCAAAACAGTTCAGCAGTCACACAAAGGTCCACATCAAAGGTTTTGCATTCCTATTTTATTTATTCTTTTATTTATTATGTACTTTTTATTCTTTTATAATACATTTATACTGCTATAATACTTTTTTACAGTAAATAAATAAATGGCACTTCAGCTGGTCTATCCTGATAATCTAGTTCCTCATCCGTCAAAAAGCTCTGTTCTCCTGAAAATCCATCATCCTGCAATGCACCAAAATAGACTAGCGCTTTATTTACGTCAATTTCGCTGTGTTTCTCTGTGAATAGCGCGTCTCCGTGCGTCTCTATCTCTCTCCACTATATCAGCGCTTGGTTCCTGCGCAGTGACGCACACCAATGTTTACGACGGATCAGCCTGTAATTGGTCAAAAACCATCACGTGAACACATCACGTGATACCCAGAATGGCCGCTAGCATCGAGCTAGCGGCAAAAATGACGGAATATTTATGAATTATGGATTTCAGGAGTATCAAAATTGATATAAGCGTTTGGATTTATTGCTGAAAACCTCTGAAAAGAAGCACAAGTTCCAGGCTGGATAGAAAACCTTCTGTAAAGGCTAGAAAGACACCAAAGACACCCCCGTGATGGCTAGCTCGTTAGCTTTCTGCCGAAAAAAACGGTAAGAAAATCGATAAATCTGTCATCGACTTATGTTAACTTTTATCGGAGGTGACGTATGGCATCGTCGACGATGCCGTCGGGCTCAGGGGGTTAAGCGAACTGATGGTTTTGTTCTCACTGGATGGAAACGGTGCTTTATTCGCAAATGTTTTGCGCGATATTCCAATTTTGCGCAACTTTGGATGGAAACGTAGCTAATGTGTAAACAGCTTGTGACGAAACTTAAAAAAACAAGACCTTCCCAGACTTATACTGTATAGACTGATTGGTACCACTTCCTTTTACAGTACAGTACAGTACTTACAGTGTACTTACCTAGAAAGTACTGGCTAATATAAGGTAAGTACATGGAACAGGGGTAGGTTCAGGGTTAGTACTAGTTATTACCCAGTAATTGTAGTTACTAAAATAAGTACATAGTATTTACATGGGTAACTGGACTGTAAAAGGAAGCGTTACCGACTGATTTTTATGTGAAGAACTCGAGATGAGTTTGCAGGGAAAATCCAGAGGATCTGAAGGCTACACGCTCCCGAGAGCCACTCTTCCGTTCAATGACACATGACATGAATGCTTATACAATGTTCAGGATAACAGCGAAAGAGCCATTCTGTACTGCAATGCAATAGGATTCATTCAAACTATAGTCTGACATGATGTAGTCAGGGTTCAGACGTGCAGCAGGGTGATGTATGGTTCACGGTTTAGCTGCCAGACGGGTCTGAATGTGCCACAGTCACATCAGCTGGCAGACAGACGCAGAAACCCACAGGACTGGGCCATGCTGGCATGCACTGAATGACCTACAGTCTGCAGGCACACTCACCTCACCTCATCTCAATCTCCTATATCTAGCCCTCGTTTTCTGTGATCCTCACCCAGAGGGCACGAGGGGGAGGAAAGAGGGGAAATCTTTGGCTCGCTTACAGTTATAAACGTCCACCGCGCACCAGACGCGGCGGGTTCAATGAACCAATTAGTACACAACAGCGCTAAGAGTGTTTGGGAGAATCCCGAGCTTTTGTGAAAAGGTCTTCGCTCTCATTTGTTGTCCTGAGGCCGGATCGTGGAAATAATGCTGACAGACAAATGTTACGCAACACACACAGCTCTCCAATCCCTCTAGGAAAACGACACTGCAGTCGGAGAGGCGTACAGTAATTGTGCGTGACTGCCTCTCATTCATTTTTCATTCCATAAACGGGAGAGTTTATCTAGATGAATGCTCCAAAAGTTCCCGGGAGGGTTTTCAGGTTAGAAATACAGCCTTATATTTTTAAGCAGACAACCTCACCTTTCAATTTCCAGAGGTTCCTATAATACTGAGAGAGATTTTCCTTACAGTCAAGTTATGTGCATTTGTCACTATTTAAAGGGTACCTATTTTGGGTTTTTGAAAATTGCCCTTCATGTAGTGTTTAACATAGATCTAAGTGAACGAAAACATCCTGCAAAGTTTTAAACATGAAAGTTCATCGTATACAAAGTTATTGTCTCTCAAAAACAAGAGTCGACTCTGAGTCGCTGATATGAATCGTTCGAAAAACGATGCTTTCCCTTTGTCTA
Organism: Cyprinella venusta; assembly: GCA_038021265.1. Classification (NCBI taxonomy): domain Eukaryota; kingdom Metazoa; phylum Chordata; class Actinopteri; order Cypriniformes; family Leuciscidae; genus Cyprinella; species Cyprinella venusta. The sequence goes on along the minus strand of CM075872.1, from coordinate 31,718,307 downwards.
GTTGACGTCAACTTGACAAGTTATTTGAATAAGAAACGCCCACTTATAGCGCTCGGAGACGCTAGGGAAAACCGGAGCTCCAGGGGTGGCGGGCAAATCTGAAACTGGCCCAGGACGGGCCACCCTGCCTGGGCTGGCCAGGGAGGTCTGAGAGCATGGAGGTTTGGACCCACCGCACCTTTTTGGACTCTGTCGTTTTTCGAGATCTGGGCTTCGGAAAACAATCATGTCGACGAGACGCTGTGTTTTGAAGTGCGACGCAAAAGCGAACTTTTTTAACCTGCCAAGTGAGGAGTATTTGAAGACTAAGAGGCTGCAGTTCATATATACAAGTACTGCTATACCACACAAGTATAGCCCAAACCTTGTTCTGTGTTCGCGTCATTTTGAAGATGATTGCTTCACAAACCTAAACGCTATAAAGTATGGATTCGCGAGCCGGCTATATCCTAACGAGCTGAGGATCAATATGCAGAGCAGTGGGTCGCGAGGACCGGAGTTGAGAACCCATTTAAGGTAATAAGAGTTCCGTTTTTCTGCACAGAGAATACCAATCACAACTCACTAGGTCATCTGACCAATCAGCGCAGATTAGCGTCACGCAAAGGCGGGTCTTGGACAAAGGACTCGCTAAAACGATTCATATGGGAGTCGGTGGGCAATTCAGGTAAAAATAAATGCATATTATAAGACAACAAAAGTGTTTTTTGTCATTGCATGCTTGTAAAATTGTTGTTGGGGACTCCCAGAACAATATTAGGAACATTTTAAATGCCATAATAGCTACACTTTAAGGGATAGTTCACTCAAAAATGAAAATAAGCATGTGATTTACTCACGGCCTACGCAAGTCGACTTACGGCAAAACAGTAGAACTTGACGACGTGTGACGTTTGGATGTAAGAGTAGCGTAAGCTTTGACGCCTCTCAGAGTTCAAACAAACAGGGCTGGGCACTCATCGTTACGTTGCGCATCGAGTTCAAGGGTTAGTCTTTTGACGTCAAATGGCTTGAAAAACTCTTTCGTAAAAATCGATGCGTACGGCCGTCTGCCGGAAGCCAGTCCGTTAGCCAGTATTTTAGTCGATAAAGCTTTAAATATAGATATTTTTCTTACACGAACGCATTGCTTCGCTTCAAAATGCCTTTATTAACCCGCCAGAGCTGTGTGAAGCAAACTAATCATGGATGGATGAGCTTTGATGGAAATGTACATTCACTGCCATTATAAAGCTTGGAAGAGCCAGGACATTTTTTAAATTTAACTCTGATTGTATTCGTCTGAAAGAAGAATGTCATATACACCTAGGATGGCTTGATGGAGATTAAATCGTGGGCTAATTAAAATTTTTTGGTTAACTATCCCTTTAAGACTTTATGTTTTAGCAGGGTTTTTTTATCTTTATCACAAAGCACAAGCAAAAGATGCGGCATGGATCAAAAATCATTTTACTTGAGGGAATATTCCAAGTTCAACAGTTAGGCTCAACCAACATCATTATATATTTTATTAAAGGGATACTCCACCGGGTTTTCATATTAAACTATGTTATTCCCTTAACTAAGACGAGTTGATGCATACCTCTCTCGTCTCACTGTGTGCACTCTATCGCTCTGTATTGCCGCAAAACTATGTTAGCACTTAGCTTAGCCCAGTGCATTAAATATGGGCCAAAAAGAGAAGCGACCAAACACTTCCTCGTTTTCCCTAGTTAAACACAGTTACTCGATTAGTGTAACTCGACCTGGGCTGGTGACACAAAACAAAACGTTGAGTTTTTCTAAGCGTTTAAAATTGATGACTATATTGTATGGCGGAATACCATAAAAAGTGCTTTAGAGCATTTCGACTTGGCGCAATAATACCTTTACTCGTGAAAAGTCCTCTTACCGGCTCCCGCTTGTCGCATGTCACGTTGGTTGTATTGACCCTATGGTATTGACGGAAATAAGAGGGAGGGGGAGAGGAAGCGGGATCCGGTAAGAGGACTTTTCACAAGTGAAGGTATTATTGCGCCAAGTCGAAGTGCTCTAAAGCACTTTTTATGGTATTCCGCCATACAATATAGTCATCAATTTTAAACGCTTAGAAAAACACAACGTTTTATTTTGTGTCACCAGCCTAGGTCGAGTTACACTAATCGAGTAACTGTGTTTAAATAGGGAAAACGAGGAAGTGTTTGCTCGCTTCTCTTTTTGGCCCATATTTAATGCACTGGGCTAAGCTAAGTGCTAACATAGTTTTGCGGCAATACAGAGCGATAGAGTGCACGCACTGAGACGACAGAAGTATGTATCAACTCGTCTTAGTTAACAGAATAACATAGTTTAATATGAAAACCCAGTGGAGTGTCCCTTTAAAGGAGCCATATGCAAGATTGTGGCCAAAACTGGTACTGCAACCACTTTCAAATTACTTTTATCTGATTCCGACACGTTTGTATCTGTAGCTGTGGTAGCCTAACTAGAGAAGAGCTGGCAACCCGAATGCCGCAACACTACTGACTCCGTGATTGGTAGATCGGTGGAGGGTGGAGCATCAGAACAAAACGCAACATGACAACATCAACATCAGTTGACGGCAGCAACTTTACTTTTTAAATGATAAAATCCTGGCCGGACTACTGTTGTCAGTGATATAAGTATTTGAAATGATTTCTTAATGTCTAGTGACATATCAGGGAAAATGTATGATTAATTGAAATAAATTTCTTGCATAAAGCTCCTTTAATCCAGTTTTACACTTTCACTGCCATGACAATGTATTTCTTAACCCCTTAAAGGGATACTCCACTTTTTTTTTTTTTTTTTTTTTTTGGAAATAGGTTCATTTTACAACTCCCCCAGAGTTAAACTGTTTTCGAAATCATTCAGCCGATTTTCTGATATTTAGAAGAAGATCAGTAACCAGACCGTTTCTGGTCTCATTGACTTCCATAGTATATATTTTTTTCCTACTATGGAAGTCAATGAGACCAGAAACTGTCTGGTTACTGATATTCTTCTAAATATCAGAAAATCGGCTGAATGGATTCGAAAACAGTTTAACTCTGGGGGAGTTGTAAAATGAACCTATTTCCAAAAAAAGAGGAGTATCCCTTTAAACGTTACAATTTAAATAATACACCTTTTAACAGGAATAGTAATGTTTTTTGTAGGTTTTGTTGTTTTCTCTAAATCTAACATTCTTGAACATGGAATATTCAAGGAAGTCTGTTTCTATGCCACTTGCATCGCCAAACACAATTGGTTAGCCAACAAAATAGCCCCGCCTCCAATTTCACACCATTGGTTGAGCCAGTGTTGCTACGCTGGACTGCTCGGGATGCTCAAACAAACAATGTTTTAATAACAACAGAGAGCCACAAGTGTCTTACCATTAGCTTACTTAAAGAGAGAATTTTGACATTAAAAATATTACATCACCATGAATGAGAAATAGTAAGATAGTTTAAACACTCTATTCCACATTCGAGCCTAAAACTACAACATTTCACACATTTTTCCAAAAGATCCTGACTGTGAAATTCTTTGGAATTATGCGGAATCACTTGAAAAGTCATTAAATAACCACCAATCCTCCCCATAGAAAAATGAACCATGGGAGAGTATGATGTCACCCGCTGTGCATGTATGACAGTCTCTGCGTTCGGCCAGCCGCTCCAGCTGAACGGTCTGTGCTTGTGGTTTTCCGCGCCGAGCTATGAGACAGACTCTGAAGACGCGGAGAGAAGGAATTCAAGCACCACCACATTTCTTGGTGAGTGAGTGGTGCAACAGGGAATCAGGTCAAAGAGTGCTTTATTAAAACCACGCTGAGGAAAGAGACGGAGAACAACATTTGCCATGTGAGAGCTACAGATGAGTGCAAGCTAGCAGTCAGAGCTTTGCGGCCTCTGTGTATATTTGTTGTCTGGTGTATTTCATGGAATTTATAAGTTAAAGGAATAGTTCACCTAGAAATAAAAAATTCAGTTCAAAAAGTTCGTAAAGAGACCGTAAAACTATTCCATATGAATTGAGCGGTTTAGTCCACATTTTTTGAAAAGGCTTTATATGTTGACCAGATTGAATTTCGGCTTTTATTTACATGTAAACATTCATCAACTCGCAAATCAGTTGTCGTAAACGGAAGCTCAAGCATTTTCGCTTGATGTGCGAGAACCAATGAGGTTCATTCTCGTGTTCCGCATCACGTTTGAGCTTCAGCGAGAACCAATGAGGTTTGTTCTCGCGACTCAAGCGGGTTTGGTTGAGCTTCTGTATGTTCACTGATCAATGTTAATATGCGAATAAAAGCTTAAATTCAATCTGTTCATCATATAAAGCGATCGAGTCGCTTCAGAAAATTTGAACTAAATCGCACAATTCATATGTATGGAAGCTTGTTTCTGCCACAGAATGAAAAATAAAAAAGGTAATTCCGACTTTTTATCTCACAATTGTGACTTTTTTTCTCACATTTGCGAGTTTACATCTCGCAATTCTGACTTTATTTATCAGAATTCCGAGATATAAAGTCAGAATTGCAAAATATAAAGTTGCAATTGCGTGTTATAAAGTCAGAATTGCGAGATATAAAGTCAGAATTGTGAGATATAGGCTGCGTCCGAAATCGCATACTATGTGAGTAGGTACTATATTTAAATAAGAACGTACTTTGCGCCCGTTAAAAAGGTATGTTCTATATAGTATGAATACGGGCAGTATGAATGAGTCCGGACGTACTACATGCGCCATGTTGTTGTCGCGTGACATACGCTGGTCATAACAGTGCGAAAATTTAAAGAGTCCATTCCAGTGACTGTACCAACTTCGCATTGATTTTAGTTCTGCTTTCTGTTTTCATCTGCGTTTTTACGTTGTCCGAGTCGACAATCAAGAGGAGGCGTCGGTCAGCTGCTCGCAGATCACGCCTTTTTCACGAATTTCTCAAATGACATTTATTTACCTAATAAATTTTACCTCATAAAACACACCCTATGAACAATGACAGATGTTGATTTTTGGCAAGGAAAAAGCCATTTATTTGCTTGTGATATTACCATCGATAAATAAACATGAATGAATCAATAGAGATACGTGTGTCTGTGTTTATCTCCTAACATTACAGCCGCGTCTCCGGTTTCCGCCATTTTCAAATTTAACGACAACAACTCCTCTCCCCGTGGCATCATGGGATAGTAAAGTGTCCATCGTATGCGCACTTCAGAATCCCGCCGGAAGTAGAAGGTCATCCGGGTGCTTTTCGCCTACTGTTTTTCGAATTCTATGATTTCGGACATACTACTCTGCTAGCGTACTGTTTTTCGCATACTATATAGTAGGGAAGTATTCGATTTCGGACGCAGCTAGATATAAAGTCAGAATTGCGTGTTATAAAGTCAGAATTGCGTGATCTAAAGTCAGAATTGCGAAATATAAAGTCAGAATTGCGAAATATAAAGTCAGAATTGCGTAATAAAGTCAGAATTGCAAGTTATAAAGTCGCAATTGCGTGTTGTAAAGTCAGAATTATGAGATATAAACTATTCTGAGGGGGGAAAAGTTAGTCTTTTTTTCTCCTTGAAATTGGCCTGATAACTCACAATTGCGAGTTTATATCTCACAATTCTGAGAAAAGATTTCGACATAGTACCTCAAAATTATGTGTTATAAAGTCAGAATTGCGAGATAAAAAGTCGCACTTCTGTCATTTTTTCTCAGAATTCTGACTTTATCTCGCAATTCTGACTTCATATTACGCAATTCTGACTTTATATCACAATTCTGACTTTATATCTCACAATTCTGACTTTATATCACAATTCTGACTGTTATATCTCGCAATTCTGACTGTTATATCTCGCAATTCTGACTTTTATATCTCGCAATTTTGACTTTTATATCTCGCAATTCTGAGTTTTATATCTCGCAATTCTGACTTTATAACACACAATTGCAACTTTATTTCTCACAATTCTGACTTCATATCTCGCAATTGTGAGATAAAAAGTCACAATTATTATTATTTATTTTTTTTTATTCAGTGGCGAAAACAAGCTTCCATTCATATGGATTGTGTTTCGAAGATGAACGAAAGCCTTGCGGGGTTTGGAACATGATGACGGTAAGAAAATGATGTCAGAATGATCATTTTGGGGTAAACTAACTCTTTAAGTCCTATAAAAAATACGTGAGGAAAAGGCCTAAATTTAAGTCATTATACATGATGAACTTGCCTCACAGTAAGGTAATCGAAATGGAATATCGACAAGGAGAAAGTGTAGGGTGGGGACTTGGTTCTGTGCATCAGTGTTTGATTGGATGTTCACCCATCCAATCAAAAAATCAAAAACACAGTTTTTGAATGGATGTTAACACTCCCGGCTTTCAAAATCTAGAGGAAAATGGACAACGCATTTGAAAATAACAGAAGACAAAGGTGGAAACGACAACCATTGATATCTGAGGAGGTCAGAAGGTACTCCAGTATAAAGACGACACAACTTTGTTATATTGCACTTGAGAGGTCTGGTAAATCATCGTAAGAGGAGCACATCCAGATGGGCTCATGATAAAAATTGATATTTTGAAGACTTCAATGCTAGACTGTGCATGAGATATAAGGGCAAGCGAAAAAAAAAATTATTTGGATAGTTTATCGAAAAAAGTAAAATCTGTAACTCACCCTGCATGTTCCAAATCGGCTTGACTTTCTTCGGCGGAACATCAAAAGAAGAACATTTTTGAAAAAGGCCTCGTTGTTTTGGACCCCATTGACTTTCATTGTGTTGACCAAAAAAAAACAGTTCTTCAAAATATCTTCTCTTCTGTTCCACAGAAGAAAGTCAAACATGTTTAAATGAATTGAGGGTGATCAAATGATATTTTTACTATGCCTTAAATATTTGCAATCTATTTATTTGAATATATCCTTTAAAAAAATGCTGGTGTGAATGCAAGGAGTGTAATCTAATTCAGGTCAGATTTGAGGCGAGTTTTAACGTCATGAATGTTCTACCATGAACGTTCTCTTTGGATGAAGTGTAAACATTACATCTGCGTTCCTACTCCTCTCTCGTAAACGCAGACCTCTCGTCTCACATAATCTCTGCTACAGCTGGGCCGTTTGGGCCCCATCCAGAACCAATCACAAACCCTGTCCTCCTCAACCACTCAGATCTGAGAGGGATGAAGGGTGTGTTGTTTAGAAAGACGAGTGCTCTCTAAGGTTATAGACATGTTTACAACAGTCCAATCAGGTCCGAGAGCAAGGCACTATGGGTATTGACATCATAGTTAAGGTATTAGGGGTAATGAAAGATTGGCCAATACTCTTTCCAGACCAGTGAAAACCGATGTGCTGAGGAAGTTTCACAGACAAAAACTAAGGGCATCACTTCCACACTGGCCTTTCGGAGATTGTGATGACCAAACTATTAAACTGCGAGAACATGTTTTTAAAAAAGGAGCTGAACAGCTGCGAATGAACGGATAATCGGTGTATCGCGTCATAACGGCCACTGAACTCTGACTCACGACATCCAGTGTAAATACAAGGCTTCCTTTTTACGAAAAGCTCATGTACCGAACGAACAAACACAAAAATATAGCCACTTCTCAGCTAAGCTAACTCGAATGATGCATGAAACGCGATAGCGAGGAGCCAGACACCAAAACAGAATGGCTTCGGCTTAACGTCGCTGGAGTGCCTGAATCAATCACAGAGTGACAGAACAATCTGGGAAGTTAATCCTAGTATGAGATCGACGGCCCCCTCAGCCTTTGCAGGTCAACCAGCCTAATCTGCCTGGAATACCAATTTCAGCTGGTGGGCTGCGTTATTGTCCTATGGCCACTTGTCTGTCTCTCAGAGGGGTGAAAATGTAAAAATGAACAGCCAAGGACCCCATTCAGCTGCAAATGAGGACAAGGAAAAAAGCTAGGCCTGAAAGAGTGAAAAAGAGGAAGATGAAAGAGAGGGAGTTAGGAAGGAGGTGGAGAGGAGTAGCAGACAAGTTAATAGAGACCAAGATCTCGGAGGTTTTACACGTCTCCGGAGTGACCCCTGTGTGTGAGCTTTAAGAAAGCTGGATTCAATCCATCCACTCACAAACCAGTGAGATGTCATCCTGCAGGTGGAAAAACAAAGGAAACCCACAAAAGCTGAAGATTACAGTCAATGATCTGTGGAAACCTAAAGCTAAATTAAAGTTTGGTTCCTCGGTTTCATGGCAGATCAGTTGTTCTCTTAAAGTGACAGTTCAACCTTTAAAATGATCCTTTACTCGCTATCATGGACAGACAAGGGGCCCTATCTTGCACCCGGCGCAAATGACTTTATACACAAACGCATGTCTCATTCCTATTTTGCACGCGCAAAGCGGGATTTTCCCCTCCACAGACGCACGTCGGTAAACTAGGAAATGAACTTGCGCTCCCTGGGCGGATCGGCGCAAAAAGGAGGCGTGTTTCGGCGTAAACATTCCCTGGTGCTATTTTACACTTCCAGAACACAATTGCGCCACTGACCATAAAAAAACCTGGTCTAAAGTCAGTGGCGCGTTGCGCGTTGTTCATAATGCTATTTTAAGCGCGCATGCTTGGCCATAATATAGCGGGTAGGCCTAGACAACGCGCATATACTGATTCTCTCATCAACATAGATGCAGTAGTTTTTATTTTTGCAAATCATACATTATAACAAGGAAAAATATTAACACATGAGGGAAATCATTTTGGTTTACATGAAGATGAAAAAACTGAAATACCCATTTCTTAAGGCTATTGTAGTATACTAAGGATCAGACCTGTTTGCCCAATAGTGGCAAGAAACATACGTATAGGCTATAATGTTTAACCGACGCTGATGTGCAAGAGTTTCTCCCATCCCTATACAACGTCACTTCTGTCTTTCACTGTCCTGACAAGAACGTCGGTCTCATCGGCTGTGAACGCTCCTGGCGCGCGCCTGGTAAACCCGCCGTTATAATAACAATCCGTCATGCAACATGCGCACCTGTTCTTAAAGGGTATGTTGGATGGCGCTCGGATTGGTTTATTTCACGTTACGCCCAAACCACACCTATGAATAATGAAGCTACTTCAGACCAACCTCTTTTAGATTTGCGCCAGGCGCAAGAGGCATTTATCCCGCCGGGAAAATAGCAACAGCGCCAGGACCCGCCCACAAAGTTACTTGCGCCATGCGCTTTGACACTTGCGTTTCAGATCGTTAAAATAGGGCCCAAGCACCTAAAATGATTCATTATTGATCACAGCTCTCAAATTCTACTGTCACGGAAGAGCAAAAACAAACTGGTTTCTCAGAAAACTCTCCTCGTCTGTCATTGGTTGGCTAAAGAGATAATGCCGCCCCAATCCCAACCATTGGCGATATGAAGGGCGCTCAAACAAACAGCAATGTTTTTACCACAGAGTCACAATGTTTATAAAGGAATAGTTCACCTAAAATGTTAATTCTGTCAATAACGACTTACTTTCGTTCATCTTCGGAACACAAATGAAGATCTTTTGGATTTCCGTCTCTCCATTGACAGCTGCGCAACTACCACTCTGACGCTTCGAAAAGTTCACAAAGGGATCGTAAAACTAATCATTTTGAATTGAGCGGTTTCAGAAAATGTGGACTAAACCACTCGATTCAAAAGGATTCCCAGACAGCAAACTGACATTGAATCAACGTGGAAACTAGAGCTAGACCGATATATCGGCAGCCCGATATTATCGGCCGATATTAGGCATTTTCTAAAATATCGGTATCGGCAGTTATAATGGCCGATAAATGGATATTTCAAAAATAAAATAAAAATCACGCTTTAACCATGTCATGAGTGTTGGAGTTGTATAGTTTGTCCACCAGAGGGCACTCTACACCGTCCCTGTTGGCAACACTCGTGTTTAACGCTCGACCTGCAACCTGCTGATCCAGCCAGAGTCGGGCAGAGAGAACCAGTTATGCATTATCATATTATTTTAGTTAAAACTCATAATTAACTACAAATAACTAATGTTAGAGAAATATTGGCCGATATATCGGAATATCGGATTTTAAAACCAACAAATATTTGTATCGGTATCGGCCTTCAAAATCCTTTATCGGTCGGGCTCTAGTGGAAACGACGTCTCTCATGACATCGAAACAACGTTGATCTGGCATTGTTTTGCTCATCGAATTAACGTTGAACCAACGTCAGATGCGGCATTCTTCAAAGCTAAATGAAATCGACGCAATTGGTTTGCTTTCCTAACGTTGAAACAACGTTGATTTCAAGTTGATTTTCTGTTAGTTTTGAGGAATGACGCGTCTGACGTTAGTTCAACGTTAATTCGATGAGTAAAACAATGCCAGATTAACCTTTTTTCGATGTCAGTTTGCTATCTGGGTTAGTTTTACAATATCTTTATGAACTTTTTGAAGCGTCAGAAGCCCCTTTACCACCAAAGCATTTTGAGAGCCGGTTCGGAGCCGGTGCCTGCGCGCGAACCAGTTCTTTGTGTTTCGACAGCCAAAGAACCGGTTCGCGGCCGCGAGAACTGGTTCCAAAGCGGCACCAACTCTTTGCTGGACTAGAACCGTTCTTTTAGCACGTCATGTTTACGGGGCGGGTTTAGATGCGTTCTTCTCAGTTCTTTTAAACATATTTTCTGACCATCGCAAAGCCAGGAGAAACTGCAGAAACACGCAAGCGTTTTATTTATTTTTTATTTTTTTGAAACATAAGCAAAGAAGAAAACAGTCACGATATAGAACAAATAAATGGAAAGAAAAAAGACACAAGACAGGGGTACATAACTTATCAGAAAAGATTACATATCAAACGAAAAGATTAAAAGACTTACACATTTCAATTGTTTTTAAAGTTTTCTTGGTACACGAGTTAGAGATAATCCCAAAGCAATGTACTTGCAAGCGACATACACAGTGACGTAACGACGTCGTTCCCTGGGCGCTCTAGTCAATGGAAAAGCAAACAGGTTCTGAATGGGTTCGCAAGTTGAACCAGCTCCGAACCAACTTTGAACCAGCACCAGTTCCGAACCAGTTCTTTTTTCGGTGGAAAAGGGGTAAGAGTGGTAGTTGCACAGCTGTCAATGGAGGGACAGAAATATCTCAGATTTCATTAAAAAGATCTTCTTTTGTGTTTCGAAGGTGAACGACTTGAGTTTGGAACAACATGAGGTTGAGTTTATTAATGACAGAATTTTCATTTTTGGGGTGAACTAATCCTTTAAGGGAAATCAACCAAGCAATTGATTACTTAAAGCAGTCTCTTAATATTAATCTGGGATTGGAGAAAGTACTTTAACATAAAAAAAATTAACACTCGTCCCATAAACATAAAGTTGAGAGAGGCACCTTTAAGAATCCAGAGAAATTTCAAGCACTAGTCAGATGCTGAAAGTTTTGCCCTGCCGTTCTTGGGGCCATTCCCTCCTAGTAAACATTTTCAGCTGTGAAACTCAATAACCTCAAACAACAAAATAAGGGCACTTGCCCTGACAACACGACATGTGAAAATAGTCATCGCTTCTCTTGGGATCCAAAGAATAAATTACTTCCCCAGAGCTACTAAACCGTAATTATATCAAACATAATTGGTTGATTTTAGGTCAAGATAAAGTTATCCTCAGGAATATGGGGGTATACGGTACAAGTCTGGTCTAGCCATGAAATTGGGGACATCAGGCAAAGCACTTTTTATAACTTTGGTTGCGTGCAAGATGTCGTAGCCTACAGCTATACTGCACTTACTACATTTGCAGTGTATGTGTGCATATTATTTTCAGTTTCGGTGATTTTACATTTACCTCAAATCATAACCCATTTTTTTTTTCACATTTAGGCTACAAATATAACCAGATTTATGACAACAGGACGCCATTTACTAAATTAAACACGCATGCAATAAGGTCATGTGACAGCAATGTAGAATACTACTCAGTTTCACATATTTAAAAAAGTATCGCAATGAGGTAAAAAAAAAATAGATCACCCTACGTCATAAGGCAACTATTGTGATTGATGACGTAGTTCAACTTCTGCAGGAAAATCGAGCCGGCCGGTCACTACGTCATTCAACAGAGTGACATGGCAAAGGGGGGATGTTCCAACACTAAAACGAGAACACTATCTCAGGAATAATAAATATAGATCTAGCAACCCAATCTGCAACTCTTTTTTTGCAAACCATCCCAAAATCCCAATCTCAATGAGAAGTTTCACAAATAGCCTACTTTTTTATAGTAGCACTTGTATTAAAATGTACACCGCAAAAACTTACTTTTTTATTGTAATTGCACTTGTATTAAAATGTACACAATGTCAATGCTGAATTTCAAGCGTGCGCAAATTCTCAAAAACTTGCTCGAAAGGTCTTGTAAACAAACCCCCCAAAAAACGGAGGAAAAACTTTTCGGACAAACTGTGAACTGACAAAAGAAAACACCTCCAGGTAAAGTTTCGTGTTGGGTGTCAAAAAAATCGCGTAATCTTTCAGATACCGTTGTGTCAACAACAAGTACACTTTGCGCAAACTATTTGTGTGTTTATTGCCGCAATGGATCGCGTGTTTATTTTGCGCGTCTCCGCTGTCATCTACAGTTTATAGTTCGCACAGCAGCATTACGTGGCTCGCGCGAACGCTTGCATCTATCAAAGCAATGTAAACAAATGTCTTTCGTGCTCACCAGCTTTGCAGGGATCTTTATAGTCGATCACATCTGATGGGCTGCTGGTCTCCACATAGAAGCCGGGCTCAATCGCGTCCAGATCGAGCGCTGCGAGCGCGGCGAAGCTGGAGAGCAGGAACACACACCTCGCTGCGAGCTCCATGACCGGGCTAGTGGAGCGGGATAGAGGTACAGGCGAGACAGATCATCGGCGGAGGAAAAATGGGAGGTTTTAGGGGAAATGAGATCTCTCTCGAGGGCGGGTTTAAGCGCGGCTCTGCCTCCACACACACACAAACACACACGCGCGCGCATACACACACACACACACACACACACACACACACACATTGTGTTCCCATAGCGGTGAAGTGATTTGTGCAGCTGGGCTGTATGCCAGTGCATAGGTTACAAACTTTACAGGAGAGAGAGGTGTTGGTGTTTCTCACACTGGGTTGTGACATGCCTCTGTGTGCCGAGTTCCAGGTGTATAGAGAGCCTAAGTCCCTCCCCTTCCGGTCGACCACCATGGGACCTAACTTCGAAAAAATATTGAATGGTAGTCAATGGCAAGAGACAACAAATATTTTGATCTGGTTTGAATTGTGCCCTGAATCACACATATGATGTTTGTCAATTTAAAAGATACATTTTAAAGTAAAGAAAGTCGCAGTTTGATGTAAAACCGTTGAGGTATAAGACTGTGAAAATACGTAATTACAAAGACTACAAACCCCAAAGGCGCACATTTTCTCTCAATGAATAAAGCTAACTTTACTGAGGCTGTCTGTCATTATTTCTACAGTCTTACGTTATGATCGTAACGTTACGCCGTCCTACCTGAGTGTTTTGTACCAGACTGCACGCACACGAGCAGCGGATCTCGTTTCTCTTCCCGGGAGATGTAGTTCACAGAGCGATTTTCACATAAAACTAAATGTTACTCTTCTGTTGTATGACAAACTGCGACGTTTTTGACTTTCAGAATTATCTTATAAATTGACAAACATCATATGTGTAATTGAGGGCACAGTTCAGACGGAATAAAAAGATAAGTTGTCTCTCGCCATTGACCACCATTCATATTTTTTCCGAAATAAGGTCCCATGAGCCGGAAGCGGAGGGGCGGGACTTAGGCTCTCTATACGGTGCTCTATGTTGCGTTTCCAGTGTGCGTGTGTGTGTGTGTGTTCATGTTTATTTTACATTGTGTGGACCAAATGTCCCTACAAGTAGGGCCTATTGTAAAACCTGAAATCACCTACATTGTGGGGACCAGCCAGTGGTCCTATTGAGGAAAACAGCGTATAAATCATAGTGTGTGTGTGTGTGTGTGTGTGTTGTGTTGTCTCTGTACAACTGTGAACAATAAAACCCTTACAAGATGTAGCCTAATATAAGTCTCAGGTGTCCCCAGAATGTGTCTGTGAAGCTCAAAACAGCTCATTTATTATTACTGGTTTTGTCAAATCAGAAATATAAGTGTGCGTAGTGTATACATATATGTAGTAGGGCCTATATGCAATAAGGTACAAGAGGCTGTGCTGTATTGTGAATAAGTAGGCCTAACGGCTGAAGGGCGTTGTTAGGCACGCCGCGAAGCGAAGTAACCACCTCAGCTGTTACTTAATCATGATACAGCACTTGCCTCGAGTACCTTATTGCTTTTATAAAATGGTTACCACACAATAAAAATATTAAAGTAGAAAAAAATGTATTAGTGCAACTTTCATGAAGTAAAATCATCAAAAGCCTTCCTTCCGCTAGAAAATAAATAGTCCCTGACCGTGAACAGCGACAAAGTGTGTGATATGCATGAAACCTCAATTAAAAACAACAAAAGAAAGAACTGCAGTGTTGCGCAGTGATACATAGAACTTTTGGGTGAAGCGGTCATAGCTGTATTTTATCCTGAATAATGCACAGCGATTGACCAATCAGAACCAAGGATTTGGAACTAACCATTATATATATATAGGGCTGTCAAAACGATTAATCGCGATTAATCGCATCCTAAATAAAAGTTTGTGTTTACATAATATATGGGGGTGTACTGTGTATAAGTGTATAATTATTATATATAAATACACACACATGCTTGTATATATTTAAGAAATATTTTCATGTATATTCTGTATATAGATTTATATATCATTTACATTATATATAAATACAAATATTTTATATATAAATAATATTTTTTTCTTAAATATACATGCATGTGTGTTTTTTTATATATATACAAAATAATTATACACAGTGCCCCCACATATATTATGTAAACAGAAACTTTTATTTTGGATGCGATTAATCGCGATTAATCGCGATTAATCGTTTTGACAGCTATATATATATATATATATATATATATATATATATATATATATATAGATGATATACACGCATATTATGTAAACAAATTTTTATGTTAGATGTTATATATTTCAGTACATTATAGATGTTATAAATTGCGATTAATCGAAAGTACTAAAATAGGCCCTTGCACATTTTTGAGTTGAAGCAAAAGCATGCTGTTTTCCTGCATGTATCTTTAAATGCAAATGAGCTGCTTGAGAATATTACTGTGCCTTTGCAGCTCATGCCTCAGAAACTCTCCCAAAACTAACAAAATATCAGTTTGGTTTTGATTATTATCTCTATTTCAATCACGCTCATGTGCTTGCATCGCGTCTTTGCATGCGTCTTAAATGCGTAACGGTTTAAACTTCTATGGTTTTGGCATATGAGTATTAAAGGTATAGCGGAGGATTTTCTTTTTCCGGGTGGGTAGTCTATACTATTGGTCCACCTAAGTGTCAATCATTCTGGTGATATGTTTACGTAAGGCCGTCGTACGTGCTCATCTCTATGTAGTTTTCACTTTCTGGTGTATTATGTCGGAGTTACGGTTTCAGCCATTCCTTTGAACATGACTGAGGGTCGAAAGAGAAAAAATGTATACGAAGTGTATGATAAGAAGAGAAAGGCCACAGAATATAGAAACAAGACCAGAGTGATTTTGGGTGAATATCACACGCTGGCGTGCGCTAAATGCACAGGTCGGGCTTCTCACTGATGTCGCAGTCGCGAAGATTCTACTAGACAGGTAAAGTTTGTGATGCTATTTGGAGAAATCCATTTAAAATCACTAGTAAAAGTTAATGCAAGCGACTTAGCAATGCTAGCCCTGGCACAAGTCATGCACCGCATAGACACGGTAAACATCTCAATTTGTCTAAAGACGCCTTTTGACCAAATGGTAAATGGTATCGCGCTAAAATATTCTAAAACCGTGTGTGTTCATGTGTTCATATTCTAAAACCGTGTGTGTTTATGTGTTCATATTCTAAAACCGTATGTGTTTCTTATTACACAAACGCAACAAGCTACTTCTCCATATGCAACTATGTATAAAAATAACGTATTAGTACCTACGCATTAACAATGAGACATGTTAGGTCAAGGACCAACGTAATAGCACTGCTCATATGTTGCCATGTAACATAATTGCGATTTGCAAAATAGTTTCCTCAGAACGTATTTCGTGTGATACAGGGTTGCACATATCATGTCTTGAGTCCTCGGTCACTCAATCGATCAGTATAATAAGTAAATAAAACACGGAAGGGCATTTGACATGTTGTCTTTTTTATGAATGTTTTTGAGTTCGTTTATAATTTGCAACATAATTGTGCAAGGTGTCTCGGGAGCAAGAGTGTTGTGTTTGTGCATTTGCATTTTTTTAAAAAAAATTGGAGAGGGCGGGTCTTCTCTAAAATTCGGAAAGATCCTCCGCTATACCTTTAAATGAAGTTTTCTTTTCACTTAAGCTGTCAAATACACACAAGGTTGTGACAAAAACACACAGAGTTCACACAAACAGTCAGTTATGTCTGTGAATGTCAACAGCAGGGAAAGAAATCAAATGTGTAAATGAGATCTGTGCGATATAATAAAAGCACCAACAAAAGAAAATCACTCACTGCTCTTGACTGAATAACTGAAGCTTTAATAAAGAATACTGATCCAGTGACATCACTTTGGAGCACATTCCTGTTTTAGGGTTATGGGGAAAATAACAAATGGAGTGAATGGATTTTTTTTTTTTACACAATTATCAAAAATGAGAAGTTTCTTTAATTTTCCTGATATTTTCCTTTTGCAATATGGGTTATTTTATTATGAATATTAATTCACATAGCCTAATGTGAAGAAAAAAAAAACATTGACTATATGAAATCTGAATTTACTTGTGGGTATATCTATCATGGGCAAGAACACATGCAAAATGTAGACGATTCAAAGCAAATATTTTAAATGAAAATGTGTTTTTGATGTTGAATATTTTTGGCTAAGAAATATAGGCTTAGCCGCACAATTCCGGATAAATTGAGAAATTGAGAACCGTTTTTTGATTTCATGATTCTGAACAGACAAACTAAAGAAATTTACTGGAGGTTCACTTTTGACAAAATGTTGATTGCTCCAGTCTATTTAAAAATGTTTAATTAATTTGAATGATTTTTTTGAGTCGGTTAGAATGAATGATTCAATGACTCACTCATAATACTTCACTTGTTTCATTACTGAATGAATCAGTGATTTTTAACAAATATTGAATGATTGATTCAATAACTAACACATTTTAACTGTCACTTGTCGCCACCTAGTGGTGTAACAGAACTGATACAATCGTTATTTGAAACTGCTTGTGTCGGTGGCAGAGCAAACGCAGATTAGTATATTACGCTGTGATTTTGTCAATGGTTAAATTGACACATGCAAAGTAATTTCAGGTATATCATCATGGTCGATATCTGGTCCCCGGGGCCATTACAAGGCAGGAGAAAGATGGTGATGAATATCGGTGATGTGGGAAATGTGGAAGGCTCACAGCCGCAATTAATCACATTTATTTCTTATGCTCATTTGATTTATTTGTAAATAATGACTTTGCATATATTAATCATTGCTAGAGAGTGATCATTGCTCAGTGAGTTGACATTACAATGCAAAAAAAACAGCACACAAGTCAACATAAGCTAACCGCACATTTACTGTAGAGGGAAGCATGGCATTTGTTTCAGCTGATTGTTGTTTTCCATTACTTAGAACGTCTATGCCATGAATAATTTTTGTTGTATTACATGATCCATTAAGTTGGTATCAGTATTGCCTCTTTGTCTAGGAATAGGACGGAGGGGTATTGTATGGAGGCGTATTTTACGGAGGCGTATTGCATTCACTTGAAGAAAAAAATCTACTCTGTTTTTCTGAGTTAACGAGTTAACTTTTCATGAGAAAAAAAATTTGCTCTATTTTTCTGAATTAATCAGTGGATTTTTCATGAGAAAAAAAGTTTTTGCTCTGTTTTTCTGAATTAACAAATTAATTTTTCATGGAATTTTTTTTTTGCTCTGTTTTTCTGAGTTAACGAGTTCATTTTTCATGAGAAAAATTTTTTTGCTCTGTTTTTCTGAATTAATTAGTTAATTTTTCATGAGAAAAAAAGTTTTTGCTCTGTTTTTCTGAATTAACGAGTTAATTTTTCATGGATTTTTTTTTTTTGCTCTGTTTTTCTGAGTTAACGAGTTCATTTTTCATGAGAAAAAAATTTTTGCTCTGTTTTTCTGAATTAATTAGTTAATTTTTCATGAGAAAAAAAGTTTTTGCTCTGTTTTTCTGAATTAACGAGTTAATTTTTCATGGATTTTTTTTTGCTCTGTTTTTCTGAATTAACGAGTTAATTTTTCATGGATTTTTTTTGCTCTGTTTTTCTGAATTAACGAGTTCATTTTTCATGAGAAAAAAGTTTTTGCTCTGTTTTTCTGAATTAACGAGTTCATTTTTCATGGATTTTTTTTGCTCTGTTTTTCTGAATTAACGAGTTCATTTTTCATGGAATTTTTTTTTTCTCTGTTTTTTAACGGGTTAATTCAGATGAGTTAATTCAGAAAAACAGCAAAAACTTCTTTTTCTCATGAAAAATTAACTCATTAATTCAGAAAAACAGAGCAAAAAAAATTTTCTCACAAAAAATTAACTCGTTAATTCAGAAAAACAGAGCAAAAACTTTTTTCCATGAAAAATTATCTCATAATTCTGAGATACTTAACTTGTTAATTCAGATTTTTTTTTCTTCAAGTGAATGCTATACTCCTCCGTAGGAATACCATTCTTTATTTTGATTCTCCCATGTAGTAAACTGAATGAATTTTAGGGGATAAGTTCAGAGATCGTCGCTAAACAGCATTTCTCACAATGTAAGTCACACTTATGAATACTTCCAGTCTTTCTTTATACTAACAGATAATAAACACTCGATATTGTAGTGGAATATGGTGTTCTTTACTATATTTGTATCCACTTCTTTTCTTAAAAAAGGGGATTTCCATATTTTTTGAAGCTCTGGGCGTTTGTGACGTGGAATAGTGGGATTCCCCTGCATGCTTCTGTCGGTAATTGCAGTTTCTCTATTATATGTAATGATGATGTTAACTTCTGCTTACTCACTGAATCCAGAATGAGTTCACAGATCTGATATAACATGAGATCCCAGATGACATTAAATAAGTCTTTAGTCACTTCCTTTCTTTACAAATATTCCTCATAATGATACTCAAAGGAATTCTGGATGTAATTCATACTGGATGTTTTTCCTCTTTTCACACCATTCTTTGTAAACCCTAGAAAGGGTTGTGCGTGAAAATCCCAGTAACTGAGCAGATTGTGAAATACTCAGACTGGCCCGTCTGGCACCAACAACCATGCCACGCTCAAAATTGCTTAAATCACCTTTCTTTCCCATTCTGACATTCAGTTTGGAGTTCAGGAGATTGTCTCGACCAGGACCACACCCCTAAATGCATTGAAGCAACTGCCATGTGATTGGTTGATTAGACAATTGCATTAATGACAAATTGAACAAATTCATAATTGTTCATTAATGAGACAATTATTGAGAAATTAAGAAATTGGTGTTCCTAATAATCCTTTAGGGTGAGTGTATATAAAATATATATTTATATATGATATGTTGTAATATTGTATTGGTTTCAGAGAGGCAAAAATATAGGAATATCTATATATTTATATATAAATAAATATAAAATATATATATAAAAAATATATATAAATATAATATAATAAAATATAATATATATATATATATATATATATAATATTTATATATATTTTTTATATATATATTTTATATTTATTTATATATAAATATATAGATATTCCTATATTTTTGCCTCTCTGAAACCAATACAATATTACAACAAGACAGTAATATCATTTAGCTGATAAAAAATATATTTTATTAGGATTTAATGTGTTTTTTTTCTGCTAGTCACGGCTGACAGCTCTATGATTATCTCAAGTCATTTGAGTTTGAATACCAGTTTTTTTGTGTAACTTTAATAGTGGCAAATGATAATTTACCTTAATCTTGAAAATAACTTAAAGGAACAAGAATAATTACAAGTGTGACCCTGCTTTTTTATTTACACAACAGTTTGATAAAAAGGAAGTTAATATTAACTATACAGTGTTGCCAGGTGTCTATTTAAAACTATGGGAACTTAAAAATGTAAAAGATAATTGCGACTTTTTTATCTCGCAGTTCTGACGTTTACTCACAATTGCGAGTTTAAATATAAAGTTGCAATTGTGAGTTTATGGACCATTTCACAAGATGTAAACAACACTGGCCCAGATAACACAGTCTCATCCCAATTCGTCATATAACTGACGTTTTGGGACGTCTTTTGACCATTCGTCAATATATGACTTTTTAGGGCCCCCTTAAACGTCGGTAGATGACGATCCCGGGTCGTCATACAACTGACGCTTTACCTTTAACGTCAGTTAGGTGACGAGTTGGGTTTAGGGTTAGGTTTAGGTATGGGGTAGAGTTAGGATCCCATAACGTCATCTACCGACGTTTAAGGGGGCCCTAAAAAGTCGTATATTGACGAATGGTCAAAAGACGTCCCAAAACGTCAGTTATATGACGAATTGGGATGAGACCGGGTTGGCCCAGAAGCACTTCCTGTTTCAGTTTTTTAACACTACATAAAAGCTGGGATAAAATACAACCAACAGAACATTTAAAACTGAATCTTTAAGATGTTTTCTTTACATGTGAAATAAAGAAAAGTTACAAACTGAAACAGGAAGTGCTTCTGGGCCAGTGTTGTTTACATCTTGTGAAATGGTCAATATCTCACAGTTTTGACTTCTTTCACAGAATTGTGAGATATAAACTTGCAATTGCGAGTTATAAAGTCCAGTTCTGGAGTAAAAAAAAAAAAATCAGCTCACGATTCTGACATTTTATATCTAACTATTATGGCTTTAGAACTCGCAAACACGCAATTTTTAAAAATTCACGCGAGTTTATATCAAGCAATTCTGAGAAAAAAAGTCGCAATTATTATTTTTTTCCAGTGGTGGAAACAAGCTTCCACAGAAAACTGCAAAAACACACATGTATAAATCACTTATTTGAACCAATAAGCTGAATGAATGATTCAATGACTCGCTCAGAATTACAGTCCCTTTTGCGACCTACTGGCCAATCAAATTCAAATACCACTATATATATATATATATATATGAAAATAAATATTTTTATTTTGTTATATTTTTATTTTACATAAATATTACATTATAATATTTATTAATATAATATTAAATACTATATAAGTAGACTCATCAGAGCTCAGATTGAACATAGAATAAGCAACCATTACTTCACAGATGTCTGTCCCGAGTTTAATAGAGTTGATATCAAAACAAGTGAAGGGCTTGAATTCTGGGAAATTTGTGGTCATAATGTGAAAACATGTTATCATGATTTCAGTGCGTCAGAAATGTCACAGAGTTTAAAGATGTGGCAAGAAAGACATTGTAAACAATTCGTGTTTTCTGTCTTCCCACTTTGAGTCAGTGTTTGGACAATAACCCAACTTATATACACTGTTGTTGTTTTTTTGTGTTTATAGCCAAGTATGTATATCCTGTTTGATATGAGTCAGAGGATTACGCAAAATAATGATTTTTATTCCCCTTCTGAAAGATTGTTGCGTTTCTCACACGCAAACAGAGCATGTGATTTGATTTGTTTCGTCTTTATCCTTCAGGTGGAAATTTAATATCTAGAAAGCTCTGTTAGTCAGGAAGGACTGCGACATGTCTGAGATTAAAACCATATTTGTGTCACATTTCAAATTTCATTATGCAAATCCCCCACTGGAAACACGACTGGGAATTCTTTGAAAAGTTTAATCCGTTTTTTATGTACACAGTCTTGTAAATAATCTTAAAAGAATCACTCCTGGATGTCAAACTGGATTAATGATGCTTGCAAGAGAAACTGTCCTCCTGCCCTACCATCCGGAAATGCCCCCCCGAGCCCTCCAGGCAAACTGTGCTGAGAGACTGGAAATGAAACAATGGCACCATTATATCATTTCCTTTCAATTTACTTAAGAGGGACATGATGGAAAACCAGGACAGGTGTTTTTAATAGTAACATGCCCTCGGGAATTTGTGGACCGGAGAGATGGAGGGAACAGGGAATATGCAAGCATGAACATGAACGCAGGGATGCTACACACGCACACTTGTGCGTCAATTAAAAAAGTTACACATAGGACCATATAGTGGAGAAAAATGGCCTAGTCAAAAAACTGTCATAAAAATTGGAAGCTTGGGAAGAGAAACTTAAGTTTGGTCTCATTTTAAAGAAGACCTGTGGCAGATTCTTGTTGGAAATAAAAAATGTAACATGTTGAACTCTAAAACTGCTAGAAAATCAAAGCCATAAATCCAAACAAGTTGTGTTCCAAATTTAAAATTGAAATCTCAAAAAATAACTTTCGGTAAGATTTTGTTTGGACATATATTTCCCAGTAACAGATTTCCCCAGTAACAGATTTCCACAGTAACATTGATTTTCCCAGTAACAGATTTCGCCTAGTAACAGATTTCCGCAGTAACAGATTGATTTCCCGCAGTTACAGATTTCTCCAGTAACAGATTTCCCCAGAAACAGATTTCCCCAGAAACAAATTTTCCCTCATTAGGGGTTTTTCCCCAGAAACAGATTTCCCTCCAGTAACAGATTTCCCCAGTAGAAGATTTCCCCCAGTAATAAATTGATTTCCCCCAGTAACAGATTTTCCCCAGTAACAGATTTCTCCAGTAACAGATTTCCCCCAGTAACAGATTTCCCCCAGCAACAGATTGATTTCCCCCAGTAACAGATTGATTTCCCTTAGTAAGAGATTGATTTCACCCAGTAACAGATTGATTTCCCCCAGTAACAGATTGATTTCCCCCAGTAACAGATTGATTTCACCCAGTAACAGATTGATTTCCCCCAGTAACAGATTGATTTCCCCCAGTAACAGATTGATTTCCCCCAGTAACAGATTGATTTCACCCAGTAACAGATTGATTTCCCCCAGTAACAGATTGATTTCCCCCAGTAAGAGATTGATTTCCCCCAGTAACAGAGTTCCCCCAGTAACAGATTTCCCCCAGTAACAGATTGATTTCCCCCAGAAACATATTTTCCCCAGTAACAGATTTCCCCAGTATACCACAGTCTCATCCCAAGACGTCATATACCTGATGTCTTGGGACGTATTTTGACCATACATCAACATCCACCGTTTTAGGGTACCCCATACAACTGACGCTTTACCTTTAACGTCAGTTAGGTAGGGGTTGGTTTAGGTCTGGGGTAGGGATGTTAAAGGGTACCCTAAAACAGCGGATGTTAACGTATGGTCAAAAGACGTCCCAAGACGTCAGGTATATGACGTCTTTGGATGAGACTGCGATGCCAAGTAACAGATTTTCCCAGTAACAGAGTTTCACAAGTAACAGATTTCCTCAGTAATAGATTTCCCCAGTAACAGATTTCCCCAGTAACAGATTTTCCCCCAGTAACAGATTTCACCAGTAACAGATTTCCTCAGTAACAGATTACCCCAGTAACAGATTGATTTCCCCCAGTTACAGATTTCCCCAGTATCAGATTTCCCCAGTAACAGATTTCTCCCAGTAACAGATTTCCCCCAGTAACAGATGTCTCCAGTAACAGATTTTCCCCAGTAATAGATTTCCCCAGTAACAGATTTCCCCATTAGATGCCAGTGAAACTCCACTATTAAACACTGTGGTTGGATTTGGGATTTGCAGTTGAGTTTTTCTCTCTCAAATATTACAAGGACACACCACACACACACACACACACACACACACACACACACACACAAATCCTTTTTATTACACACATACAAGCCACACTCTGACATTCATATTAAACACACCCACACAATTATCGCTGCATAATTTATCCAATTGGCTCTATGATATATAGAAGCAGAAAACAGGAATAAAGCAAATATTTGCTTAAGAGGCCAAACCTGAAAAAATTGTACCATCTGGTAAAAAATTGTAAAAATTAACATTTTGAAGCCTTGCCAACAGAATGAAAACCTCTTTACCAAGAATGCATATGGCCCTGGGATTAAAAATTGCATTTTTAATGCATTTCAATGTGGACGTTTTTGTTCAAACGGCACTGAGAGGGAGTATTTTGTGTATCTAGTGCAAAATAAATTTTGGAAATGGGGGTGAAAAATTCCAATTAAAAAACACACCTGTGCCAATATTCATGCAGTTGGCATTAACACTATGGCATTAAAAAACTGAATAAGACAAATTTGTCCATAAGGAGACAAGGGTTAAAAAAAACTCTCTCAACCCTTGAGCCAGTAGACATACATCTAACAACCAAAATACCCAAGCAACCAACTAAGAATCACCCAGAACACCTTAGCAACCCCCCAAAATAGCCTAGCAACCACCTAAGAATCAGCCACCCAAAATAGCCTCACAACCTCATAAGAATCACCAGAACCACCAATCGCCACCCAAAATAGCATAGCTACCACCTAATCACCCAGAACACCTTAGCACCCACTCAAAATACCAAAGTAACCAACTAAGAATCACCCAGAATACCTTAGCAACCACCCAAAATACCCAAGCAACCACCTAAGAATCACCCAGAACACCTTAGCAACCACCCAAAATAGCCTAGCAACCAGCTAAGAATCACTCAGAACACTTTAGCAACCACCCAAAATACCCAATCAATCACACAAGAATCACTCAGAACACCTTAGCAACCACCCAAAATAGCCTAGGAACCACCTAAGAATCACCCAGAACACCTTAGCAACCACGCTAAATACCCAAGAAACCACCTAGGAATCACCCAGCACACCTTAGCAACCACCCAAAATACTCAAGCAACTACCTAAGAATCACCCAGAATCCCTCAGCAACCACCCAAAATAGTCTAGCAACCACCTAAGAATCCCCCAGAAAACCGTAGCAACCACCCAAAATACCCAAGCAACCACCTACGAATCACCCCGAATCCCTTAGCAACCACCCAAAATAGCCTAGCGACCACCTAAGAATCTCCCAGAACACATTATCAACCACCCAAAATACCCAATCAATCACACAAGAATCCCTCAGAACACCTTAGCAACCACCCAAATACCCAATCAACCCCCCAAGAATCACCCAGAACCCTTAGAAACCACCCAAAATAGCCTAGGAATCACATAAGAATCACCTAGAACACCTTAGCAACCACCCAAAATAGCATAGCGACCACCTAAGAATCACCCAGAACACCTTACCAACCATGCTAAATACCCAAGAAACCACCTAGGAATCACCCAGCACACCTTAACAACCACCCAAAATACCCAAGCAACAACCCAAGAATCACCCAGAACACCTTAACAACCACCCAAAATACCCAAGCAACAACCCAAGAATCACCCAGAATCACTTAGCAACCACCCAAATTAGCCTAACAACCACCTATGAATCATCCAGAACACCTTAGAAACCACCCAAAATACCCAAGCAACCACCTAAGAATCACTCAGAACCATTCATCAACATTACTTAATTCACATCAACACATTGAGTGAACAAATTTTCACAACATTAATTAATGTTTGCAAATGTTATTTAATACAAACACTTGATTGTTCATGTTTGTTCACTTCATTCATTGTGCATTAAATAAATGTTAACGGATTAAAACTTTAAAAAAATGTGTTAGTGTATACTATTGTTTATTTTAGGTTATTTTATCTAATCTTTTTTTTAAAGTGTTTGTAATACAAATGTGTAGTTTCCATACTTGTAGCCGTGATAAACACTTAAATATATGTAAATTTAAACTAAGCGTTGGTACCGAAATTGGTACCGAGAACTGTGAATTTTTACTGGTATTGGTACCGAATACTGCAATTTTGGTACCGTGACAACACTGCAAGCAACCACCTAAGAATCACCCAAAACACCTTAACAACCACCCAAAATAGCCCAGCAACCACCTAAGAATCACCCAAAACACCTTAACAACCACCCAAAATAGCATAGCAACCACCTAAGAATTACCCAGAACACCTTAGCAACCACCAAAATTAGCCTAACAACCACCTATGAATCATCCAGAGCACCTTAGCAACCACCCAAAATACCCAAGCAACCACCTAAAAATCACCCAGAACACCTTAGCAACCACCCCAAATTGCCTAGCAACCACCTAAGAATCCCCCAGAACACCTTAGCAACCACCCAAAATACCCAAGCAACCACCTACGAATCACCCCGAATCCCTTAGCAACCACCCAAAATAGCCTAGCGACCACCTAAGAATCTCCCAGAACACATTAGCAACCACCCAAAATACCCAATCAATCACACAAGAATCACTCAGAACACCTTAGCAACCACCCAAATACCCAATCAACCCCCTAAGAATCACCCAGAACCCTTAGAAACCACCCAAAATAGCCTAGGAACCACATAAGAATCACCTAGAACACCTTAGCAACCACCCAAAATAGCATAGCGACCACCTAAGAATCACCCAGAACATCTTACCAACCATGCTAAATACCCAAGAAACCACCTAGGAATCACCCAGCACACCTTAGCAACCACCCAAAATACCCAAGCAATCACCTAAGAATCACCCAGAACACCTTAACAACCACCCAAAATACCCAAGCAACAACCCAAGAATCACCCAGAATCACTTAGCAACCACCCAAATTCGCCTAACAACCACCTATGAATCATCCAGAACACCTTAGCAACCACCCAAAATACCCAAGCAACCACCTAAGAATCACTCAGAACCATTCATCAACATTACTTAATTCACATCAACACATTGAGTGAACAATATATTTTCACAACATTAATTAATGTTTGCAAATGTTATTTAATACAAACACTTGATTGTTCATGTTTGTTCACTTCATTCATTTTGCATTAAATAAATGTTAACGGATTAAAACTTTAAAAAAATGTGTTAGTGTATACTATTGTTTATTTTAGGTTATTTTATCTAATCTTTTTCTAAAGTGTTTGTAATACAAATGTGTAGTTTCCATACTTGTAACCGTGATAAACACTTAAATATATGTAAATTTAAACTAAGCGTTGGTACCGAAATTGGTACCGAGAACCGTGAATTTTTACTGCTATTGGTACCGAATACTGCAATTTTGGTACCGTGACAACACTGCAAGCAACCACCTAAGAATCACCCAAAACACCTTAACAACCACCCAAAATAGCATAGCAACCACCTAAGAATTACCCAGAACACCTTAGCAACCACCAAAATTAGCCTAACAACCACCTATGAATCATCCAGAGCACCTTAGCAACCACCCAAAATACCCAAGCAACCACCTAAAAATCATCCAGAACACCTTAGCAACCACCCCAAATTGCCTAGCAACCACCTAAGAATCACCCAGAAGACGTTAGCAACCACCCAAATTGCATAGCAACCACCTAAGAATCACCCAGAACACCTTAACAACCACCCAAAATACCCAAGCAACCACCTAAGAATCACCCAGAACACCTTAGCAACCACCCAAAATACCCAACAACCACCTAAGAATCACCCAGAACACCTTAACAACCACCCAAAATAGCCTAGCAACCACCTAATAATTACC
Source organism: Cyprinella venusta (assembly GCA_038021265.1). NCBI lineage: Eukaryota > Metazoa > Chordata > Actinopteri > Cypriniformes > Leuciscidae > Cyprinella > Cyprinella venusta. The sequence goes on along the minus strand of CM075872.1, from coordinate 31,690,537 downwards.
CAGAACACCTTAGCAACCACTCAAATTAGCCTAACAACCACGTATTAATCATACAGAACACCTTTGCAACCACCCAAAATACCCAAGCAACCACCTAAGAATCACTCAGAACACCTTAGCAACCACCCAAAATAGCATAGCAACCAGCTAAGAATCACCCAGAACAGCTTAGCAACCACCTAAGAATCACCCAGAACACCTTAGCAACCACACAAAATACCCAAACAACCACCTAATAATCACCCAGAACACCTTAGCAACCACCCAAAATAGCCTAGCAACCACCTAGGAGTTCAAGACCCTGCCTTCACATTCACATAGCTTACTTGTGAACAAACATTTTGATAACCTCTACCCTACGAACCCTCGGAACCTTCCAGCAACTAACTAGGAACATCCTTGTTTAATGAGCGAGCGCTTCACAATCACCTCCTGCATTGTTCTTCTTTCTAAAAACATAATGTTTTGAGGACACATATCGCTGCATTAATCAGCGTCTATCACTGGGTTTCAAGCGTTTCAACCTCCACTGCTTTCCCTCATTAGAGGCAATAACAGCAATCAGCAATCCAAACAATTGTGACTTAATCAGACAGACACGTTATTATCCCTGCATAATCATGGCGGTTATTTGAAGGACTGTCACGAGGAAAGCCGTGCAAAAAAAAAAAAACGCATTGGATGATTGATTCACGGTTAATCTAAAAACAATTAAAAACTCTCACGGCATCTTTTAAACGTTTTGAATTTATTATCTTTTTTGACAGTTTAATGATGCATTTCTCTCAGGCGCTTTTATGGCTGTAAGGACATAACAGTTTTTGTGCAAAACATTTTAACAACAATCGTTTTTTTTATTATTTTTATGCTGAATCAAATATTCTGCACTGGCAAAACATCATTTTTTGTTTCTTTATGTAGACGGCAATAAAAAAATAGCCTGTTATAGGCTATCTAAAGAACAATAACAGTTGTTCTTTGTGAAATTTCCCAATAAATACATTTTGAAGTGCTGTATGGAAAAATATATTAAAACAGGGATGAGGAGAACATAAAAAAATACAAAAGGAACATTGCTCATGGCAGATTAAGGAAAATAATACAAATGGACATACGCATGAGTGTGAAGTCAAGTCTTCAGGCCGTGTGTGCAGGACAGTGTCTATAGAGGGCGCTCTTGCAGGTTTAAACCGGGTTTAAATCCTTTTGATTCGTCTGGGTTCATCCGTTTGTGCTGTTGGATTTCAGAGATGGCACATATCCATTTCAATGAGCTTCTGGTCACTGCAAGATAAAGAATCAATTGAACACATGAACAAAACATACAATACAATTCAATAGACGAGTAGTGTTCCAAAAGTGCTCATATATCTTATGATGGCAATGAATCGTTTATATGCCTACTTATATTTTTAGACAGTATTGTCACTTTGTTTTCACTTTGCCAACAAAAAGTTTTAAATGAAGCCAATGGAATCAGTGGCGATTCGTTTTTTCAACTGAATCTGATTTTCGAACAGATCTGTTGAGTGAATGATTCAATGGGTGTGTCTCAATCGATATATTGTGTACACCATAGATATGCATATAAAGGCTAGATGTGCTACGGCGGAGTTTCTATCGTCATCACCGGCGGCCATCTTGTCACAGACAAGCTGATGTAAGATGAGTAGTCAACACGATCACAAATACTCTTATCTCGTTGAAATCTTGACGGATTTACCAACCCGATCTCACGACCAAGTCGTACGGATTCGACGAATGATTAAAAAGTGGCTAATTCGTAACAATTCATACGACCCCACTCGTGCGAATTAGTACGATTTTGCTAAAACGTACATATTTTACGAATTTGCCAATTCGTATGAATTCGTACGAATGACCTAACCCTTACCCCGCCCCTAAACTTAACCATCACGTGGGTTTAGGCAAATCGTAGAAATTTGTACGAGCGAGGTCGTACGAATTAGTACGAATTAAACATTTTTTACTCATTCGTCGTATTCGTACGAATTGGGCGTGAGATAGTGTTGGATTTACAAACGGTTTGGTTTCTTACAAACGTTATTAATGTGGCTATAATTATCTGGATGATTATTTATTTATGGACTTTTTATTCATAAGTATGCAGTGTCATGGCTACATCTCCGACGTTTATAACAAACCAAACCGTTTGAAAAATCGGTAGAAAATTGAGCAAGTTATGGTTATTTAAATAGTACATGTACCATTAACACAATGTTACGAGTGAGCGAGCTGCCTGAGACAAGATGGCCGCCAGGTGCAGACGACGACCTCCATTGGCCAGCAGCGCTGACGACACATCTAGCCTTTATATACATATATATCTATGGTGTACACTAGTAAGGACCTTGGTTCACTGCACAATGGGACATTGCTTACCCAATTTCCAGCGTCAAAACTACGAACAACGTCAACGTACTATGTTGTGGAACGTTACCGCTGGTATTAATCAAACAGGCAGGCCTATATCTTTTAACATATTGTTTTATGCTGTTTAGGGATAGTACACCCAAAAATGTAAATTGTGTCAATTACTCACCCTCATTTCGTTCCAAACCCGTAAAGCCCGTACACACCGGGATGAATATCAGTGCGCGTTATTCGTCAGTGTTTTCAACACGTTTTTTGGGTTCACACCCAATTGATTTTCGCCAACGATGAGCCGATTGAACATGCAAATTCATTCCCTGACATTAGATGCCGCCCATTTGCTCTGCAATACCACTCCATACGCACAACCGGCGCTGCGTCATAAGCCGCGTTTCCACCGCAGGAACTTTCCCCAGGAACTAGGAACTTTGGGGTGGTACTTGGTGTGTTTACACCGCAGGAACCAGGGTCTACATGAAGTTCCGGGTAAAAATTTCCCCCCCAGAAAGTCCCTGCTGGCGAGTTAGTACTTTTTCAGAGTTCAGGAACTTTCGGGGTGGGACTTGTTCACTGAACATTCTGATTGGTTCTTCCCGCGCTATTCTTTCTGCCCGATGGCGCGCGTTCGTCCCATTCATCTCACGGTCAATGTCCGCTGATAACAAACGTCTTCTTTTATATCTAGCATTACGAGCTTTCTGAATACGCTTTGGGTGCTCGTCTCTTTTCTTCCGTTTTGTTAATTACCTCGTTAGTAAACCAATCGCAAAAAAAAAGCCGCAAAGCTTGAATCTCCTCCATACAAAACTCAAAACAAACGCGCAGGCTAGAAGAGCAGTCGCACGCAGTTCAACGTCATCTTCCCGCCCCAGACCGGTGATTTAGTACACGGTGTAAATGCAGTAAGCAAGCGGTCTGGGGGAAAAAAAGTTCCAGTGAAAAAAGTTCCTGGGACAAATAGTTCCTGGTAATTGCGGTGGAAACGCGGCTATAGAATGTCTAACGCGACTAAAACCACGTCCGTACACAGCCGACAGGCGTAAATAACTTAAGAAATCACTTATATAAAACATGTCAAGTAATTATATGTCCACCCTGCCTGCCATATAGCGTGAAAGATACATACACAAACTTAATTTGGCCAATTTAAAAACATGTCCCTTTATTCTCCCAGTGTCAAATTGGTGTAACAACTAGGGTTGGGTATCGAGAATCGAGTATCGATTGGAACCGGGACTAACTTTTCGTTTTTCCCAGAATCGTTCAAAAGTTAAAATTTCAATTCCTAGTTTCGATATTCACACTCCGCCGACCAGAAGAAGAAACCGCTGAACAACACCAATGAAGAAGCGTCTACCGGAAGTTTTGGCATAAACGCGCGAGTCGAACATGAGTAGCTTACGTCGGCGGTCCAAAGTGTGGCTTCAATTTTCTAAAAATATCAAAATCTCGGCAAAATGCAGAGTATTTCCTTTTAGAAAGGAGTATTTCCTTCAGAAAGACCGTTGGTTAGCAAGGTTAGCTAAACTTTTTTGACCCTGCCTCTTAAAAGAATCGGAATCGAGAATCGTTGGGAGGCGGAATTGAAACAAGAAATCGGAATCGGAATCAGAATCGTTCAAATTCAAACGATACACAACCCTAGTAACAACCCCACCCAGTGGCCAGAGGTGTCCGGACGTTTAATTGTACCTCATCGAGTCACCAGGTAAGCCCCTGAATGATTCTATTTCATTTATTAAAGTAAAAAACCTAAATGTATATATTTTGAATTTATGATGATGATGCCTGGGCTAGTTGATTTCGGGAATAAAAAAATGTATCTTTCACGCTCTATGGCAAGCAGGGTGGACATATAATGACTTGACATGTTTTACATAAGTGATTTCTTAAGTTATTTACGCCTGTCGGCTGTGTACGGACAGTGGTTTTTGCCGTTATTTTGTATTGAAGTCTATGGGGAATCTAGTTTCTTTCCCCCAAAAGGGGGCGGGGACCAAATTGACAATTAAGTTCCCGCAAGTTAAGTATGTGTGCTCGGCAAGACCGTTTTGTGTTTGAGCACCTTAAAACAGGTTGGTTCGTTACTGAACGTTTTATTTATGCAAATGACTCATAAAGATATTCATTTGTCGCCACCTACTGGTGTAAAGATGAAGCTAGAAGACAGTCCACCACCATTTGTTTTTTGCATTTATTGATCAAAATACGGTAAAAATAGGAATATTGTGAAATATTATTACACTTTAAAATAACTATTTTAATATTTTTTAATGCATTTTATTCCTGTCATGTAAAGATTTTGAGCATCATTTCTCCAGGTGTACACAATCCTTAATAAGGCAATTCTGCCACTTGTACAATAAAAATATACATTACTGACACCCAGCCCTATGCGCTCTTGCTCGAGTGATGTTGCTTATTTAAAGGGATAGTTCACTTTGAAATAATTTTTTTATTTTTAGGTCAAACCGTTCTTGTCTATCAGTCATATAATGACTTTTATAATTAATTGCCTATGGTCACCACCTCAAAGAGCATGCACAGAGAAGTCCAAATTAAACCTGATTTAATGACTCGTAAATGTAAGTACACATTGATGGCCTAAGATACGAAACGAGCAGTTTGTGTGAGAGTAATCACAACCACAGCCAATTGATCTGAGGGTGCGAGCGCTTCGGTCTGAACTCCGTGATTTCTTCGGAAGTGAAGAGTTTGCACAAGCATACATAATTGTTTTCTTTTACGACGGCTTAAACATCCCAGATAAACACAAATTAGAGCCATCTACAATCTTTGTTCTGTGTAAACAATGAGTGACGTACACACGCAACCGAAGCACCCGTGCCTTCAGATCACTTGGACGTGGCTGTGGTTACAAGAGGTAAAAACGATATAAATACTGTTCGTTTTCTCACACAAACTGCTCGTTTCATGTCTTAGGCCATCAATGTGTACTTACATTTAATTACGTTTAATTTGGACTTCTCTGTGCATGCTCTTTGAGGTGGTGACCATAGACCTCCATTATATGACTGACAGACAAGAACGGTTTGACCTAAAAATATCAAAATTGAAACTACTGCGGAAACAAAGACACCTACATCTTGGATGCCCTTGAGGTAAGCTAAAACATACCAAAAAAATAATTTCAAAGTGAACTATCCCTTTAAGTTTATTTAACTAGTAACGTTAGACACAATAATCCAAGAGAGTTTTTATGAATCATAAGCATTTTTAAATGAACTAAACCATTATTAATACCCAAGTGATGCGAATCAAAAACGACAAGCGTATAATTACGCTCCTCAGAGTGATTAAGCAAGTAATTACACCTCATCTCTCCACATGGTCAATGAGATGGTTACTACAGCAACAATAATAGCTCACACTGCAGAGCACTAACAGCACCGGCTGCGAGGAAACGTCGGTTAACACAAAAAGTTAGGATGAAAAAAAACCCTAAGTGGACTAATCAATGTTAATGAAAAGCTGAAAGCTCTTCTAATTTGTCGAGCGCGAGTTAAAGCAAAGGGGAAGACTAAAGCCGACTGTTCTGTTCCAGCTCTGGTACATCAAGCATGAGATCACACGGCAAGTCACACACCTGGTGGTCAGGTGCGCTGTGAGAGGGCACTGTCGCCCCCGTGTGGCTGAGAGAGGGAATCCTGCCGGGCTGTCCTCGCAGCGTCACTGTGATGGTGGTGGGAGCTTTCAGCCCTGCAGAGGACACACACATTACGGGAGAAATATTTGAAGACAAGAAATATTGTTAGCCTTTTGTTTTCCTTAAATATTATAATCACAGGTTGTTTGGAAACATACACTCTAAAAAATGCTGGGTTGTTTTAACCCAATTTTGGGTAAAATATGGACAAACCCAGCCATTGGGCTACATTTTTAAATGACATTTTTAACCCAATGGCAGGGTTTGTCCATATTTTACCCAAAATATGTTTAAAACCCAGCATTTTTTTAGTGTATGTAAGATTGTGGAATGCTTATTTTGTGGTATAGTTCTGTGTTGCTTATTAATTGCAATTAAAGGGATAATTTGCTTTGAAATTAATTTTTGATATGTTTTAGCTTACCTCCAGGGCATCCAAGACGTAGGTGTCTTTGTTTCCACAGTATCATCAATTTTGATCATTTTAGGTCAAACCGTTGTTGTCTGTCAGTCATACACTGAAGGTGCAGGGGGTCCACCTCAAAAGAGCAGTCAAAATTAAACATTATTTAATGACTCGTAAATGTAAGTACACCTTGATGCCCTAAGAGACAAAACGAGTGGTTTTTGTGAGAAAACGAACAGTGTTTATATCTTTTTACCTCGTATAACCATAGATATGTATGCGTATAACCATATCGACGGCCAACTGATCTCAGAGCAGTGCGCTTCGGTCAGCGCATGTGCTGAAAGTGATCGCTTGCGCGCGCCTACGTCACTCTTTGTTTATACAGATATTTCGGAAGTTTTTAGCCTCGCGAGAGCTTTCAAGGTTTCACTCGCAGATCAGTCTGGACACTCTCCGTTAAAGAAAATTTGGGAGCAGTTCACCAAACGAACGTCCAATCAGCGTTGGCTTTGAGGCGGGTTGAGGTGTGACGCAACGAGAAGCGCGACAGTTCAGTCTAAGGAACATGGCGGCTTCAGCGGATGAAACTAGCATCAGCGTGGCTATCGAGCAAGTTTTATCGGAATTACAGAGTATTTCTTCACTGAAAGAAGAGCAAAACACTGCTCTGGAGGCTTTTCTCAGAGGAAAAGATGTTTTTGCTCTTCTCCCGACTGGTTTCGGCAAGAGTTACGGTACGTCATATGCTTCGTTGATCTGATTGGTTTATTTGGCCCGTCTATCACCAACATAGGCCAATCAGCTAACCAGTATTTTCGCCCCTTACCAAAATTACTTCAACGGAAGGTTTCCAGATGGATATGCGGAGCAAATCCATCTGGCGGAGTCAGGTTAGGAAGTTTTACCTTTCACTAAACATATTTAGATATACGGGAAACCGCAATGGAAGACGATTTCGGTATATCTAAATATGTTTAGTGAAAGGTAAAACTTCCGAAATCTCCGTGTAAACATTGAGTGACGTCACACGCAAGCGATCACTTCCGGCGTAACATTGAACTGATTCAGTTCGGTTCAGTTGGACACTGCACAACTGATTCAGAACACTTGGGTGTCGCTGTGGTTACAAGAGGTAAAAAATATATAAATACTGTTCGTTTTCTCACAAAAACCGCTCGTTTTGTCTCTTAGGGCATCAATGTGTACTTACATTTACGAGTCATTAAATAATGTTTAATTTTGACTGCTCTTTTGAGGTGGACCCCCTGCACCTTCAGTGTATGACTGACAGACAACAACGGTTTTACCTAAAATGATCAAAATTGAAGATACTGCAGAAACAAAGACATCTACATCTTGGATGCCCTTGAGGTAAGCTAAAACATAACAAAAATTAATTTCAAAGTGAACTATCCCTTTAAATGCAACCTGTTATGTTTTGTCCATAATTTATAATGTGATGATGATGAATCAGATTTACCATGATCACAAGTCTCCTAATGAATAAAATAATGTTTTATAGGCTGTATATAATGCAGGTGATTTTTTTTAATTCACCTCCTACCAAGCCTGTAATTAAAAGCAAAATTTTATATATTTGTGTTTATCTAAATAGATGCTTTTAATAATTCATCATTCAGATGCACTTTTATCTCGAGTAGCGGCGACTCTGAACCCGATTTCATGAAAAAAGCAACGAGGGGGTGATTTGGTAAAAAGTGTTGTGATGTGATTTCCATCAGTTTTTGCTCAAGATCTTGTATTGTCAAAGCAAGAGTCCATCTCTCTGTAAAGTCTCCTCCAGAACATCCCAAAGACTTTCAGTGAATTTAACATCTGGACTCAGAGGAGCCGAATCATGAGTGAAAATGATTCTTCATGATCCTCACAATTATTCTTTCATAATCTGAGCCGGATGAATCTTGATATCATCCTGGAATATGGCCATGATGTTTCTTCAGACATGGATGTTTAAGAAATGAAAAGCACTCCATCAATTAGGGTTAGAAGTACATTTGCCAAAAATATCACATGCTAGAAACATAATAATCACTGCAATAATTACTCGTAAGCATGTTAAATCCAAACGGCGAATTTTTTTTTTTCCGGCCAGGCAGTATATAACCTCACCGGGCGTGGGCCTGATATTATACTTAAAGTATTAATCTTTTACTGTAAAAAAAAACATCAAAAATACGGTTGCAGCGTTATTGGTTTTACAAACTTAAAGGAGTAGTTCACTTTAAAAGAAACATTTGCTGATAATTTACTCATCATCCAAGATGTCCATGTCTTTCTTTCTTCAGTCGAAAAGAAATTAAGGATTTTGATGAAAACATTCCAGGATTTTTCTCCATATAATGGACTTCAATGGGAACCAAACGCTTCAAGGTCCAAATGAGAGTTTCAGTGCAGCTTCAAAGGGCTTTAAACGACACCAGACGATAACTAAGGGTCTTATCTAGCGAAAAGATCGCTCATTAAATTTTTTTTTAAAAGTTTAAGTTTTATAAGCTAAATGCTCGCCTTGCTCTGTTCTGTGATGAGCGTTCCCAACTCTCCTGTTCAAACTCGTTCATCAAAATGAACAAATCTTTTTTCAAGTCATTTCATTAATTCAACGAACGAAATGACTCGAAAAAAGATTTGTTCATTTTGATGAACGAGTTTGAACAGGAGAGTCACGAACGCGCATCACAGAACAGAGCAAGGCGAGCATTTGTGCTCATAAAACTTAAAATTTGAATTAATTTTTTAATGACCACTCGTTTCGCTAGATAAGACCCTTATTCATCGTCTGGTGTCGTTTAAAGCCCTTTGAAGCTGCACTGAAACTCTCATTTGGACCTTGAACCGTTCCCATTGAAGTCCATCATATGGAGAAAAATCCTGGAATGTTTTCATCAAAAACCTTAATTTCTTTTCGACTGAAGAAATCATGGACATCTTGGATGACATGGGGGTGAGTAAATTATCAGCAAAAGTTTTTTTTTTAAAGTGAACGAGTCCTTTAACTTAAAATTTACTGTAATAAACCATATATCATTAATTTACCAACCTATTGAAGTATTGATATCTGTTTTGTACTATTGTAATACACTGACAACCAACAATCACAGTAGTGATGAGAGTCATAAGATTAATCAAAGCTCATCACAAGCAGTTCTTACATAAAAAGATGCATACTTAAATAAAGAAGCTGCACATTTTCATTCACAAAAACACAAAACACCATCGTGGTAACGCACATGTAATTTAAAAAATGCAATAAACATTAATTTAACAACATTAAATGTAACATAAAACCCTAATGTAGGCTACATGACTGATTAGAAAAAAAAAACAAGAAAACTGAGGAAACAAAGTTATTTCAACAAAAATTCATAAAATGTAAATTGTCACACAGGGAATTGTGGGAATGTCAATTTCCGATTTTTCAATGAAAATTAGTTGCTCTTTTTCACTTTCAAAACTGTGAATTTAACGGTATTTTACAGTAAATTACATTAAATGTACCCTGGGATCTATCACAGTTATTTACCGTATATACTATGGAAACTTTCTGTTAACCAATTAACAGTGCATTTTTACAGTTTTATGCCGTTAAAAACATGATAATTTTTTACAGTATCTTATGAACTCATACAAATTAGCCAGCAAGTGCAATGTGGCCATTTGTTCCTCATTAAAATCCCTTCAAATTAAAAAAGGAACAAATTAAGACACGATGTCATGAATCTTAAATTGTTTTTCTCATAAAAATAGTGAACTACTTTAAATATTGCTAAAACAAAAAAAAAATATTATTAAAAAAAAATAAACAAAAAAAATGCTATAGTTATTCTCCATCAATATTGAGATATTTACTTAATAAAAATATATCCCCGCTGCTATTTAGGTTATAGTCCATCAAAAGACGGTCTAAATGGCCAAGGACCTCAGAAATAAAGAAATGCAAATGCCAAATAATAAATATAAATAAAAAATAAAAAATATTAATAATAAATAATAAATATAAATGTATAATAAACCATTTTGTGAACTACAATCAAGGGCTACATAAAGCAGTAATCTACTAATGTGGTTGATGTGTGTGTCCGTGAATGCAGTGGGATGAGGTGTCAGCTGCGAGCGCTAGCGAATGAGTGTATGGAAAGGAATAGCAGGGTTTCTGCAGGTTTTGTGAAGGTAAATTAATTTAAGACCATTTGAAAGACTAAGTAAAGAAAATTTAAGGAATAAATTGAAGGGAACACACACACACACACACACACACACACACACACACACACACACACACCTACCTCGAACTGCTCTGCTACCAAACAGTAACAAACTTCTACTCTATCTTCTGACTGCGGTGCAAAAAATCTTGTTTCCCAGTATAAATGTCTCAAGTGTCAATGGAGGTACAGAAAGCTCTCAGAATTCATTATAAAGATCTTCATTTGTGTTCGGAAGATGAACGAAGGTCTTTCGTGTTTAGAACGACATGAGGGTGATCCCTTTAAATCAAGATACATTTATGTGAAATGCAAAATATTAAAGGAGTAGTTCACTTTTAAAAAAAAACTTTTGCTGATAATTTACTCACCCCCATGTCATCTAAGATGTCCATGTCTTTCTTTCTTCAGTTGAAAAGAAATTAAGGTTTTTGATGAAAACATTCCAGGATTTTTCTCCATATAATGGACTTCAATGGGAACCAAACAGTTCGAGGTCCAAAAGACAGTTTCGGTACAAACTGCAAACTGTTCAAAGGGCTTTAAACGATTCTAGACCATGAATAAGGGTCTTATCAAGTGAAACGATCACTCATTTAAAAAAATAAATAAAATTTAAGTTTTATAAGCTCAAATGCTCACTTTGCTGTTCTGACGCACTTTCGTGACTCTCCTGTTCAAACTCGTTCAGCAAAATGAACGAATATTTGTCAATTTTTCGTTCAGCAAAATGAACGAATATGTCAATATTTGTCAATTGTCAATAAGTCAATTTGTTCATTTTAATTGTTGAATGAACCAAATGACTCAATGAAGATTAGTTCATTTTGATGAACGAGTTTGAAGAGGAGAATCACGAAAGTGCGTCAGAACAGCAAGGTGAGCATTTGAGCTTATAAAACTTAACTTTGTTAACTTATTTACTTATTAAATGAGCGATCGTTTCGCTTGATAAGACCCTTGTTCATCGTCTGGAATCGTTTAAAGCCCTTTGAACAGTTTGCACTGAAACTGTCTTTTGAACCTTGGACCGTTTGGTTCCCATTGAAGTCCATTATATGGCGAAAAATCCTGGAATGTTTTCATCAAAAACCTTAATTTCTTTTCGACTGAAGAAAGAAAGACATGGACATCTTGGGTGACATGGGGGTGAGTAAATTATCAGCAAAAGTTTTCTTAAAAGTGAACTACTACTTTAAGTTTTGTTTTCTGTGAAACTGATCAAAATTAAGTGAGTTCACGATTAAAACTAGTTAAAACAATTCCTGCCAATTGGCTCAAAATCACTTTAATTCAAAGAGAAGTTTTTATAACAAATTGACAAAATTATATTATTGGAAAACAGCAAAGATACGGAGGAAGTTAGTCATTTTTTGCAATGCATTGCAAAAAAAGACTTTAAAGCGAGAGTTCACTTTGAAATGAATTTTTGGTATGTTTTCGCTTACCTCAAGGGCATCCAAGATGTAGGTGTCTTTGTTTCCACAGTAGTTTCAATTTTGATATTTTTAGGTCAAACCGTTCTTGTCTATCAGTCATATAATGGAGGTCTATGGTCACCACTTCAAAGAGCATGCACAGAGAAGTCCAAATTAAACATGATTTAATGACTCGTAAATGTAAGTACACATTGATGGCCTAAGATACGAAACGAGCGGTTTCTGTGAGAAAACGAACAGAATTTATATAGTTTTTACCTCTTGTAACCACAGCTACAAAGCGCCTGCGCCCTCAGATCACTTGGACGTGAATCATGTTTAATTTGGACTTCTCTGCACATGCTCTTTGAGGTGGAGACCGGTTTGACCTAAAAATATCAAAATTGAGACTACTGTGGAATCAAAGACACCTACATCTTGGATGCCCTTGAGGAAAGCGAAAACATAACAAAAATTAATTTCAAAGTGAACTATCCCTTTAAGCCCCACAGAAGGCCTGACAATATACTGGATACTAGATACTACTGAAATAGTGATTAAGTATGCACAAACTTAGTGTACTCAGTTTTAGCATACTCAGTTTTAGCATTTTTGCAATCTGATTGTTAAAAAAATGCCTTAAATCTTGTCCATCTGATACATCAGTGGCTCTTTAAATCAGAATATTCTGCGTACCGCAGTAGACACACTGCCTAACACTTAAAAAAATATACAACTTACACACATTTGCATACTGTATACGCTGTAGCTGCAGAAATACTGTCTGTATTGCATTTGAACAAAAAAATTATGATTAATAATTAGGGCTGTCAAACGATTAATCGCGATTAATCGCATTCAAAGTAAAAGTTTGTGTTTACGTAACATATGTGGGCGTAGTGTGTCTAATTATTTTGTATATATAAATACACACACATGCATGTACATATTTAAGAAAAATCTGAAAGTATATACTTTATATATATTTATACATAATTAATATTATGCATAAATATAAATATTTCATATATTAAGAACACATTTTTCTTAAATATATACATGCATGTGTGTGTATTTGTAAATACAAAATAATTATACACACTACGCCCACATATATTACGTATACATACACTTTTATTTTGGATGCGATTAACCGCGATTAATCGTTTGACAGCCCTATTAATAATCCATAATTTTTTTTTTTAATCTGCACTGCATTTAAATAACTTCAGCAAATAATAGAGAACATTAATGCATGCAAGTTGGGAGACGATGAAAACAGAAAACGATAATAATGACACAAAGAAGAGGTAGGAAATACTTTTCTGTTGGGGATTTAATGAATGTCTTTGTGAGTAGAGCAAGCATTATGATTTACATAAACCTCATCCAACGGAACAAATAACAGAAAAACGAAACATAAAACAACAGTGAGGCGGTCGCATTAAGCACACTGAATGAAGCTGGTGATGTGGGATTTTTCACACACACTGCCATCGAAATATTTTGGTCCTTTGTGCATAACAGCAGTTTGAGTAAAAGGTCAAATAAAAAGTACATACGTTCACAAAGAGGAACTTAATCGGACCGATTAATTGTAGAAGATCACCCAAATAAATCTTTTTACATGCATTAAAAAAGTGCAAATGTACACAGATGTTTGTTTATGGTACATATTTACATGCTCACTGCTCTTCCTCTTATTTGCTCATCCTTTTCATGGATTTGACCTTTGACCTGACTGCTACTCTAGTCAGCTACTCATCGCGGACGCCTCTGTTTGGAGCGCTGTGTCATCAGTGGGGACGAGGACGTACCCGTGCTCTGAGACGTGGAGACGTGGGCCAGTCCCGGCAGGCTGTTGGCTAGTTTGGCCAGGCCGCCGTTGGTGAGGAGCTGGTGTATCGCTGTGGTTTTGGTAGACACGACCGGCACCGTGCGCACTAGCGTCCCGCTTCCCGAGCTGAGAGAGCTCAACACCTGCCCCTGACTCTGGGGCTTCCCTCCTGATACCTGAACACCACCAGAGGGAATAATGCAAGCATGTTTATTATAAAGGATGCAAAGACATGCAGATTTTAGTTGAAGAAGCATATGCTGCGTGACTGGGCCGGCACCTGTGTGGTGGAGGGAACGCCTGGGGATTTGGTGTTGATCTCCTGCAGACTGAGGCTGAGGCCCTGAAGCAGACTACTGGCAGAGGGACCTAACACACACACACACACACACACACACACACAGAGAGAGTCAAGACATTTTCCACTGTATTGGACTTGAAAAGTTAAGATATTCACTCTCTGGTTCACTTACATCCTTTCATAAGACTTGGGATCCCTTTTTAAATTACATTAAGGGTTTACCCTGTGCACCTGTAACTGGCATTGGTACATAATTTTCACTTATTAGAAGGATTTTTGTATATATATATATATATATATATATATATATATATATTAGGGCTGTCAAAACGATTAATCGCATCCAAAATAAAAGTTTGTGTTTACATAATATATGTGGGGGCACTGTGTATAATTATTTTAGATATATATAAAAAACACACATGCATGTATATTTAAGAAAAAAAATATTATTTATATATAAAATATTTATATTTATATATAAATTATATATAAATCTATATATAGTGTATACATGAAAATATTTCTTAAATATATACAAGCATGTGTGTGTATTTATAAATATATATATATATATATATATATATATATAATAATTATACACAGTGCACCCACATATATTATGTAAACACAAACTTTTATTTTGGATGCGATTAATCGCGATTAATCGTTTTGACAGCCCTAATATATATATATATATATATATATATATATATATACCCTATCTCACGACCAATTCGTACGAATTCGTACGAGTGATTCAAAAGTGGCTAATTCGTACTAATTCATACGACCTCACTCGTACGAATTGCCTAAACCCACGTGACGGTTATGTTTAGGGGCGGGGTTAGGGGTAGGTCAATCGTATGAATTCATACGAATTGGCCAATTCGTAAAATATGTACGATTTCACAAAAATCGTACGAGTGAGGTCGTTCGAATTGTTACGAATTAGCCACCTCGTTAAATTCGTACGAATTCCCGTGAGATTGGGTTGATATTCAATTCATATTATTTTAATTTATCTTTTTTAGTATTATTATATATTTTTTAAAATATTTTTATTTTACTTATTTATTTTTTCTCTATCTATTGGATTGAGTAGGGAGATCATGTATGTGACTAATAATGGACAATATTTTACTATCTGCTGTTGTTGTGTTATTTTATACTGTCATTGAAAACCAATAAAAACATTTGAAGTAAAAAGGATTCAAACAAGAGTTACTTTTCTCAGCTATTTTTTCCATTTTAGTCAAAAGGCCCGCTCACACAAAGGACGGCAACTATAACAAGAGTGATAAAGATTTACTTCCAGAATCAGAATCCACACCACAACAATAACGGCACAGAGAAATGATGTTATGTTGCAATCAGAATCCATCACGCTTTAAAGCACTGGTTTCTTCATTTGTGGGACAAGTTGAAAAACACAGTAACAGAAAACAGCCGTTCAAGTACGTCAATAGCTTTTATAAAGTGGCACCGGATGCCAATTATATCATTTTATAAATGTTATGTTTGTCATTTTTTTATTCGTTAGACAATTTAAATGATTCAATGTTGAGAAACGAGTGCAGTTATATAAGCTTAGCTACCATTCAACTTTTTTTAGACAGCAGATCAGAATAAAAGAATAATATTATTTTGACACCTGCAAAGTAAAATGAAAAACTAGGAAATCACCAAAATGCGATACGAACTCTGATTCACTACATTTAGTGTTACTGGATATCGATAATGGATAATAATATATATAATGTATTATGTACAGACACCGCACACAAAAAGAAACTCAAGTTAACATTGCAGTAACGATTCAAAATTAGTTTTTTTAATCCGGTTTTTTTTTTTTTTGGTTTAAAATGTAATGTTTATATTTTAACCCTTTTGCACATAATATACTGTATAGCCATACATTCACTATTTAGTCATTTTTACAAAATAATTTGATTTTTCATCTGATGCACATTGTTGCCAGGTTGTGAACATCAAGTAAAAATTACGATTGGGGGATTTAAAACACGTGACATCTGGCAACCTCACATATGAACGGTAGTGGGGAATTGTAAAAAAACAACAACAAAAAAAAACTTGTGTCTATAACATTTCTTCTCCCCTTTTTGGGTTGAATATATAGAGATTTTGATGTCTTTTTTTAAAACTCACCTTTTTGGTCAACAATATTGGATATTCATATCGTCACAGTCAGTGTTCAATAATGTTGATGAACACTCATTTTTATTAAACAAAGAGCTTGCAGATGTAGGATCATTTACACTTAGCATTAACATGCGACCTGTATCCGAGTGTTGTCCACATACACACTGAATCAAAAGCAAGCCACTTGATGTTGCCAAGTGTAAACACACAGTGCCCTGATTGGCTGATGATCCAATCTGCTTCAACGGGTCACGGTGATCGCGGTACCTTGAGCAGTGGCGGGGGCCTGAGCCTGGACAGGAGAGGAAGAACCCGACATCACGCTCCCCTGAAGGCTGTGAAATGACCCCTCGCTGGAACCCAAAACTCCAGACACATCAGCCAAACCTCCTGACCTAAAAGAGCAGAGAATACTACATCAGAATCAAACCACCATAAACACAGATGCTGATTTTGACGACATGAACTGACTAAAAAAATAAATTAAACCAACCACATTCTACACTTTTGTAGCATTTTTTTTACAAGTTTACAAGGTTGGAAAGTAAATATCGATTTCTCGATATTAATCGATTCTCATTTTTAAGAATCGATTAGTCATCCTGTTTCATTTGAATGAATGGATCATTGTATCGCGGCTGCGCGCATCCAAAAAATCGCAATAATCTTTGTCCTTTGTTACTATTGATATGAAACAAAGTCTCAATTTTCAAATTACGTCCATTTTCTTTAGAAATTCAAAAACATAAATAACGTTTTGGCGCTGAGATCGCTCTGGCGCAGCTGAACTCTCTTCCGGCTTAATAATACCAGTTACAGCGCGAAATAAACATGAATGAGCATCTGAAAATGTGTTAAAAGATAGAGTACAACTTATCGAAATCCGTATCATGTCACATTGATTCGCTCAATCAGTGTTTCAACCGTGGAAAGACGTCAAACAGCTTGTAATCAATGTCATGTATCGTCATATTTACCTCAGAAAACCCACATAAACTTGTTAGTCAGCTAGAAAAATTAACTCTAGAGAGGAGCATTTTGCTAAATATATACACTATATTACATATGCATTATAATCTTAATGTTCTTCAATATTTAATGCATATTTCAATAAATCTGGCAAGTTTTATGACAGCCACCATTTAAATGTTTACATTTCATATAATCTTCTGATTATAAAAATAAATAAAAGCGTAATTTAAGTGATTCATTCATTATTACCTTCATATTTGAATAAATCTGGCAAGTTTTTATGACAGCCACCATTTAAAATGTTTATATTTCATATAATCTTCTTATTATAAAAATAAATAAAAGCGTAATTTAAGTGATTCATTCATTATTACCTTCATATTAGGCTAATGAAGCCTAGTAGGCTACAACTAGACTCCCATAGTTTACAGCATTAGTTAAGAGATTTGAGAAAAATTTGAGAAAAATTGCCATTTATTGTAACTGATATCCAAAATAATTGATATTGAATCGAAACGTAATCGAAATCGAATCGAATTGCAAGCTTGTGAATCGAAATCGAATCGAATCGTGAAATTTGTCTCAATAACCAGCCCTAGAAGCTATGCAAGTATTGGGACATTACCTTATTTTTTTTAACCTTTATTCAACCAGGGAAATAATCACATTGAGATAAATATCTCATTTACAAGTGAGCCCTGGCCAAAATAGCGGCACACAATATACATAACTACATAAAAAAGATCACACAACACACACATATACAACAATAAAACAAGATTAGGCTTTTGTTCAGAATGACATGCAACATTTTTTTTTTTCAATGCAACATTTTTTTTTATGGTTCTAATCTCATTTTCAATTACACCGTGAAAAAGCTTACTATCCAGAAAGATTCTCGCTTTTGGTCACATGCCCAAAGCCACTGCTTCAACATAAAATGATGACTTGGTGCTCATGATTCATGGACAACACTTGCTAAGAAACACTGAAGAGCAGAGGAAGAATCTGGAAGCGGGTCTCTTCTCTATACACATGTATTTGGTGTGAAGAATCTGCAGAATGTCCATTTTGAACAGTCGTGTTTGTATGAACAGGTTTTCTGTACAATTGATGTGGTGTGTGAGATAAGGTACCTTTGTGCACTGAGAAGCTCAGACAGCTCTTTGGCCCCCGATACCGTCTGGCCCACTGTGAGTCCGAGGGGCTTTCCTGACAAACCCACTGCACAGAAAAACCGTGCGTGAACACTGTGAGGTGGCAAGACAGTCTGAGACACCTTTTTCA
This sequence comes from Cyprinella venusta, assembly GCA_038021265.1. Taxonomy (NCBI): domain Eukaryota; kingdom Metazoa; phylum Chordata; class Actinopteri; order Cypriniformes; family Leuciscidae; genus Cyprinella; species Cyprinella venusta. Next base: position 31,671,866 of record CM075872.1, on the reverse strand, counting down.
AATTTTCAGTGGGATTATGAAGGCTATTACCAGATTTAATTAAAAAAAATGGCAATTTACTGGAAAAGTACACTTACATTCAAAACTATGGGGTCAGTAAGTTGTTTTTAATGACTTCCTTCAGCGAGGATGCTTTAAATTGATCAAAAGCGACAGTAAAGTCACACATTTCCAATAAATGTTCTTTTGAACTTTCTATTCCATTCAAAGGGAAAAAGCTCTGATCACAGGACCAAATTTAAATTAACATATTTATTGAAAACAGTAATATTTATTTTAAATAGTAAAAATATTTCAAAATATTACTTCTTTATCAAATAAATGCAGCCTTAGTGAGCATCAAATACTTCAAATTATTTCAAAAACAAAGAAAACCTCCCCAACCCCAAATTTTTGAACGGTAGTGTGTCTGCATCAACCAGCCCAGCTAATAGGGTAATGATAGTCAGGTGCTTCATTCAACATGACACACTAAGACAAGTTACTGTTTTAGCATGTTGTGTGGATCTGATATCTAAAACTAGCTTAAACAAGCATCAATGATTAACTCTTTTCCCACCATTGACGTAAATTTACAGTTTTCCGTGTTTTCACTGTTATACGGTAGGGGGCGCTATTAGCCATCTTCTGAAAGAGAACTGAATCTCTGGATCAAAACACAGGAGAATAAAGCCCGGAACACACCAAGCAGACACCAACGAACTAGTGCTGATGAAAGCCAACTGTGTTGTCCCCTCTCGTCGAGGTAAAAAGCTGCACTTGAACACACCGAGAGAACTACAGCCGACCGTCAGCCGTTCTGCGCCTGCGTTTAATGAGCTAACTGTCTATTTCTGCGATATATTAGTCTATATATTCGTCATTCAAAAAGGAAAATCGACGCTGCCGGCTGCAGATACACATAACGTAAACAAAGCAGCACGTGTTTACCTTTTAGAATATCAATCCTGCTGAACACTTTCTTTATTCCACTCCACTCATGTTAACATTGAAATATTCGCCAAGGAACACTCAGGTAAGAAGACGTAACATAAGAACAGCCTTCTATCTTTACCGTTTTGACTTCTTTGCTTGCTGTTTTGCGTTTATTCTCATGGACTGACTCTTTCACTAAGCTGAACAGCCAATCAGAGTTCTCTCTTTCCCCAACGGCCCGACGCCGATTCAACATGTCGAATCACTCGAAACAAAGCCGACGAGGACTATTTTTAGCCAACGGCACAGAACCGTGCGTATCACACCGAGGAAACTTAGTTGGCTAACGCACAAAATCTGGCAGACGGCTTAAGAATCAAAAAGAAGAGATATCAAATGCAAGCAGATTGTGTTTTTCTAATGGAAACGATTGGCTATGAGCTACGTACAGGCGCATTTGATAGACATTCTTAGCACCCGATAAACGGCGGCAGGCATTCGTAAACCACGCCTCAAATACGAGAATATGAACATGTGGTTCCCAGACCCAAGTCTCAACGAGAATTAAATTAAAATTAATTGAATTAAATTAAATTAATATTATTAATTAATATTAAATTAAATTAACAAGCTAATAAACTTGTGAAAATGATCAAAAATGCTGCCGGTGGCTGGCAATTATTATTTATTTATTTTTAAATGTTGTCGGGTTAAAGAAATGGCTTTACAACAGGCTCACTCACAAAGCAAATTAAAGTAATCAATCCGGCTGAATATTGCTTAAACGAAAACGTTCCTCCAGCCTAAATGCATCAATAAGTGGCACAGATTGTTTAATGAGCCGCTCAGTGGGCTGTGTGTTCAGTACCGTCCTGAGCAGCGGAGCCAGTGCTTCCTGACGCGTCTCCGTGGGACACGATGGTCACTTTGATCTTGGCTCTTTTGGAGGCTTTGTTGGGAGTGGGACTGGGAGTTTGTCTTCTCTTGAGGTGGAGCCTCATGTCGTCTCGGTCCAAACCCTCCACCTGCTCACTGGGCATCGGCACTGAAACACATGATGCTGAGGGGTTAAGCTCCAACACAGGTCACGCAAGGTGCCATCAAGGGATTCTGGGTACATATTAAGACACTTGCAAAAGAGTCGGACCCAGAATTATTTTGACGTCAGTGTTTGGTTGGTGTGAGAGATGCTTTTTGAACTCAGGCGCACAGAAAGGAAACACACTCAACACAGCTTGACACCAGGGGTAGGGTTAGGGGTAAGTACTAATAAATATGTAGCCTAATTATAGAATGAAAATAATATGTAAACCGGAATTGACGATGTACAATATAGCCGTTACAGTATAATTAATTTCTCATTGCTGCTTGTTTTGATGAACTGCCTTTGATGATCTGGTCTATGCAGTAGAAACTCAAAACAAAAACCCATAATGCACTTTTGACTGTGCCACCACCCCCTCTGTCAATCCAACTGTCCGCTGGCAAGAATTAAAGAAGTGAAAGTTACAGCTGTAGTTATAACAAAAGAGCTGGAGTGAAAGAAAAACAATAATTCAGAAGACGTTTGCTTTGCTGACAAATAAAAACTGTGATATCTGACTGCAGGTAACATGGAGAATGAGTGTACATCATCCATTTACCCATACTACTGATATTTTAACAATACATTGCTGGTTTAAAAAAAAAAAAAAAAAAAAAAAAAAAAAAAAAATCGACAAATGAATCCTTTACGTTTTGGTAGTAGAAATTGTAAATACTAAAAAGGAACGTTACTATGGGGAAACAACAATGTTCACGTGAAATGATTCTGGTTTAATTACAATCAATGGATGATATATTGACACTAACAAGGCTGCGATTTCAGCTGAGAACACACACAAACACAAAAAAAGTTTGGAAGAATAGCATGGTAAAAATTCTAAAGCGATAGATCATTTAGTGTGTAATCATGTATTCCTGCATCATCCTCAGACTAATAAGCAAGAGAGTTTGCCTCACCACTTTTATTAAAAATCGAATAAACTTAATCGAACTAAATCTAATTTCAGCCCAGTGCATGGAATCAATGCTATTGACGTGAAACGTCAGCTTCAGCGTTACCCAGGTGAGGCGTCGCTCATCGATTGAGCCTTGGTGGTGCTCAGTTAATTTCAACATCTTGCTTGATTCATGAATGAATCAGCATTTAAGCTTATTAGATTAATGGTTTAATAAAGACACACTCATAACAACGGTCCCTTGCTGCCATCTGCTGACGTAACAATGTAACTGCACTGACTGGGAGTCAGCAATTATGTTCAGTTTTAAAGCCTTGTAGCTCTTTAACAGTGTTGGGGTAGTTACTCAAAAAAAGTAATTAGTTACTAGTTACTTCTGTAAATTGTAATGAGATTACTTTACTAGTTACTGCGTTGGAAAAGTAACTTCACTACTTATTACTTTACTTTCCCGTTTCTTAATTTACCGTGTTGATCCATGGACAAACATCATAGCCTATCATCAGTTTTTGCCCTATCATCACTTTATTGTACAAATTTATACTAAATGGCATGAAAGAACAATATCCCTGTCTGCACAAATAAATATGCCGCACTGTAAAATTCAAACAACAGGATAAAGGAGGCTATGCTGGGGACATTTTAAAATGGGGTTTAACACAGAAGTTTCAAAACACAGGCTTTGGGAGAATAAAACTCAATAAAATAAAGGTCTTTTATCCCATACAATTCTTAATCTTAATTTAAAATGCTTTTTTTTCTAAACCTGGGGGATTAATGGTCGACAGGGGAAGCATGAGTTTGATTACAATGAACCCCTCAACAATCCTGTTCATTTCGTTTTGTGTTCTCCAAGACTTCCGAGCCTTGTTTATACTCGACGCGTCCGCAAGAGCGGAAAGGTGCGCGCGGCAAACAGCGCACGCGATGCCGCATCCGAGGATGAACGACAATCTACACCGAGCATGTAGCCTACATCTCCGCAACGGCACCCAGTTACTATAGCCTACATTTAACACGAATATTTTTGTCCTTTCGAGCAATAAACTGAAAGTAATGTGTGAATATTGCCATTTACCGAAACCCATCTCTGTCTCCACTTCACTCTCTCCTTCACTCAAATCGGTCTCTATGGCAACGGCGCGCACGCACCACTAGACGGAACTTTCCACACAGGCAAACACGGCTTGGGTAATGCAGGAAAGCGCGTTCCTTTAGTATAGTAAAGTAGTGTAGTTACCAGTATTTTTAGTGTAATGCGTTACTTTACTTCGTTACTCAAAAAAGTAATATTGTTACTGTAATTCGTTACTTTGTAACTCGTTACCCCCAACACTGCTCTTTAATATGGCTATGTTTACACAGAAATGATCTGAAGAGAAAACACAAAAGTGGGGTTGCGTTATCAATTTTTATTCGGCGTTTAGACGAGCGTTATTGGTGGGAAATCCGCGTGCATATGGGGACGCAAAAGTGTGTGAAATTCGATGTAGTGTGCACTCCAGGTGGCTAGGTGGCGATGTGAAGCACTGCCACACAACAACACCAAGTCCAGACTTTTGCGTTTTTACCCTTTACACAGGAACGCGGAGGGTCGCGAAGGGTGGCTTCAATTTTTTGCGTTTTTAAGCCCCAATTTTACGTTTTAACCCGCGAGCGTCCTCATGTAAACAGGACCTCAGTCAAAGTATCCTAATATTGATAATGTCTTGACAGTCCCTCCAGAAAAACGTGATTATGCGATCGCTGAATTCAATGCAAAATCAGACAAAGTCCGCATATTTATGCGGGGGCCGCATTTTTTCAAATACGCCGCACTTTCGCCGCATAAATTGCCGATTTCCGTCCTAAATATGCGGGGTTTGCATAATTTCATAATCCTCGCATTTTCTTTGCAAAAAAAGTCACATGTATCTTAGCAGAAAGTTGAAAAATGTTGCGTTTGCTTCACACAAGAGCAGCCATTTCCCCCTGTTTCCATGGGAACGTTATGAAGTGATGCAATTACGCGACGCCAGACAGACTCATGGAGGCGATTGACATCTCACAAATCGAACTCGTATAACTGTCTGTCACACGTTCTACCGTCACATCGTTACTTAATATTAAACAACATATGATAAAAGAAGTAGCATCAAACAGAAATTACCCGCACACATGGGGTGTTGGAGGCGCACATATAACACTGCAGAGAGTTCAACAGGGAGCGCGCAGCTCTTAAAGGGGCCACACCTTATTTACACTCGTTACAGTCTGAAATAAGACAAGATGAGAAATTAAATATTTCCAGCACTTTCTATGATGTAGTATGCTTGCTTATCAAAGGAAGTAATAAGAAATGACTCTTACATTAGCCTAGTGAGAACAGGATGTTGCGGGAATCACTTTTTTTCTCTTTTTCTTCAAACCGCAATTTTTGCAAATTCCTGCAATTTCGTCGCATAAAATTGCATAAATATCCTGCATATTCCATCGCATTTTTAAAGAAAACGGGCCACGTAATCAAGGATTTTTGCCCGTAACAATCACAAAAAACTCTGTTTTTCTGGAAGGACTGAATACTATTATGGTAAATGTTATATATAAATCGCAAATTTTTTCACAAATTTTGGGAAATTACCACCACAAAATCATTTTGATCGCAAAAATCACACAAAAAAAATCGTGAAATCCTGGAAGGGACTGTCTTGAGCAAGCTCTGATTTTAAAGGCCAATTAAAATGATGTATTAACATTAAAATGAATATATATTATGCTTAATTGCTTCTTAATTAAAACAACATTACTGTAAATAATATAATCAAGGCAATCTGTGATCTCAAAGCTGTCAATACAAGTTCTACTTCCAACTTTACTCAGCACAGAAAAAACTTTATCAATACCAATAATTAAAAAAAGTTGTATTGATCAAATAACACCTTAAATGTGTTGACGTGTGAGAAGGTAAACAAAGCACCTACTCCGTTAGGGAAAACTATTATTAAAACTATTATGCGTTTTTACACTCTCCCACCGATTTAAGATAGATTCTGTCAGGAAGGACGTGCATTTGCAAGCAGTCAATATTTGAAGCATGAACTATTGTTATTGCCTTTTGCAAACACAAAAGTGGTTTAAATGTGGTGAAACATTGAATGGAACGTATGTGATACAGATATGACAGACAACCTTCAAGAGAGACACGAAAGGGGGAAGGACAGACAAAAAAAAGAATGAAAGAAAAAGAGAGGGAGAGAGATACTCACCAAAGAGACATGAAGGGCTGCCAGGAGGAATGCTTTTCCTCACCAGCATATTATGTTTCATAAAAGCAGCAAACTGAGCTGTAGCGAACGGAAGACAAAGATGGAGAGAGTGAAGGAGGAAAGCACAGGGGATATAAGAGACAGGAATCACACACAACATTACTGCTTGATGGGATCTGGGATTCTCCTCTACAAGGATGATGTGACTACATCCCAGATATAGTTAAACAGTGTAGACCTTGTCATTCAACATGCACAGGCATCAGCTCAGGGTTAAAAGAGGCCAGTCAGGCTAAAACATGATTTAGTGTTCAAGTTACGCAGATACACATAAGACACACTCTTCAAAAACAGAATGGAACAGAATATGAGGGGTCATGAGGCATATTTTTAACTCCTACCCGGCTCAAATGTTTGATTTTGATCATTTTTTTGTCTGTAGAAAGTAGGGCTGTGCAAAAATTAATTGCAATTAATAGCATCCAAAATAAAAGTCTGTGTTTACATAATATATTTGTGTGTGCTGTATATAATTAATTTGTATATATAAATACCTATGCATGCATGTATATATTTAAGAATTATTTGCGCTTAAATTCTGTGTGTGTGTGTGTGTGTATATATATATATATATATAAATAATCTATATTATATAATTATTTTATATATGAACAACACATTTTCTTAAATATATACATGCATGCGTGTGTATTTATATATACAAAATAATTATATACAGCACACAAATATATTATGTAAACACAGACTTTTATTTTGGATGCAATTAATTGCAATTAATTTTTGCACAGCCCTAGTAGAAAGACAAAAATACTAAATGTCATGCAAGTATGATGAGTAATCCACTGTTTTGTAGAGGAGGGTCAACATTTTAATTCTCACCTGAGATTTGGAGGCAAATTAGAGGAGTGTAAAACTGACTTTAAAAAAAAGCAAAAAAAAAAAGCAAAATTATTTTATTTTTGCAGAGATTGGTAGGTCTATAAGTAAAATCTGTTTCTTTAAGCAATATTGGTTTCATTAAATGCTAATGGTGACCGTTAAAGAATGGAAAAAAGCTCTTGTGCTTTTTGCCTCAAGTTTGGATGCCTGTAACTCAAGAAGTATTAAATATATCTTAATATTCATTTAGATTCTGGTTCTTAAATTTTCCTTGGTATCTTAATTTTAAAGGTTCTTGATGGTTAAATCCCAGAGATATGGACATCTTAATGTGGCTCCATGAGTAAATTGGTACACAGATTCAACTAATACACCAACCAGCCAAAAAATTAGGATGCTGCCATCTTTCTAAAATAATTTTTACACCCCTGTAAGTTGGTTCCAAATCTCAAGTGAAAATGCTCATTTTAACCCTCCTCTACAAAACAGCGGATTATACTCAGTCAATATACATCCGTGACATTTATATTATACACATCTGTGACATTTATTTATAGACATACATTTAATATTTTCTATAATAATTTGTTTTTCTACAGAAAAAATACTACCCATTTCATAAAAATTTTATGAAATTGTTGATTTGACACGTAATGACCCTACTGGTTTTGTTACGAGCTATGTTACGTGCCGTTGTCTCCTACAAGGCATAAATATTCTTAGCAATATTAATAACAACACAGGCAAAATGTGAAAAAGCATCCTGCATGTAAGCTATCTTAGGGTTCTGGGGCCGATTCAGTGAACTTGCACCTGGAAAGATACACACCTTGTGCTTGCTTGTGTGTGAGCACAGTTCCTGAGCGCTGCATGTGGGTCTTCAGAAGCTGTGTGGCAGTGATGAGACTGGATTTCTGAGCTGGTGAAAGCCCGATGGTCTTGGGTTTGGGACTGGCTGTAGGACTACTGCAGACACTGGACATATCCTGGAGGGGAAACAATATTGATTTTCGATTAATCTTCTGATGGTCCTCGGTCACTTCTGACTGTATAATTTTCTGTTTTGAATTATTAAAAAAAAATTAAAGCTTCATCGGAAGGTTATGATACTTGATGACTTTTTTGGCATTTGGTATGTGACTACAAAAAAATAAATAAAAAATTGAGGTCATGATCCGAGCATGCTAAGTGGTCGTAAAAAAAAATAGTCACACTCGTGGACTTTGGTCAGAAATGACTGACCCATAGGAAATGAATGGGAAATTTACAAAAAAACAAATTCTCTGATTTTTTTTGTACAATCTACAAATCGGCCACGATTCTTAAAAGTATACCGCAGTAAAGGGGTGACACTCTACAACATCAAGAGTGCAAAAAATTTACACCCACCCACACTCACACACACATACAAAGCGACTTTTATACACATACACACCAATAAATTCAGACTACAAAAAATCTGTTTTGAATTTTTAAAAATCACAGCTTCATCGGAATGTTACGAAACTTCGTGGTATTTCTGGCATTAGGGATGTGAACACAAAAATAAATTTAGTTCATGATCCAAGAATGCTAAGCGGTCGTAAAAAAAATTAGTCACGATTTTGGTCTTTGGTCAAAAATGACCCCCATAGGAAATGAATGGGAAATTGACAAAAACACAAAAATTCACAATTTTTATTTATTTATTTATTTATTTTATAATTTTTTTAATAAGAAATAGTTTTTGAGATTGTTTCAATTATATATTCAAATCCACCAAAAAAAAGTGTTCGTAAAAATCTGGGAATTCACATGCCTCTCCATAGAGAGCTGTACATGCCATCTAGTGTTTACACCATGATTCTACGCTTTTTCTCTGTACTGTAACCAGATGGTGCTAATTTTCTTCAGTTTTTTTTTTTCTGAGGGCCTAGACTCTATACTAAACTAAAATACTGCATTAATATTAAAAAAAATAATAATAATTATATATATATATATATATATATATATATATATATATATATATAATTTCCATTGAAAAAAATACACCATAAATATTGCATAGATATAATAATTTAATAAATCAAATTGTCTCAAAATACTAAATTAAAAAGAATAAATATTATAGAACATAAATAAATTGCATTAGTTTTACTGAGATGGAAGAAGTTTCATTTTCATAAAGTAAGACTATCAGAAAGTTAACTTAATTATCTACATGTTCTGATCGGTTTGAGCCAGATTATTATGCGTATCATTTTTCTACATAGGTACAGATAAACCTTATATATCTGCTGCTAGTTAGCGTCACCCTGGTTCCAAGACACTAAATCGTTTTCCATTGACTTTGGATATTAGATTATTGCAGAAAAGAAGTTCTGCGACTAACAGGACAATCTTCACAAATCAACGTTTATGTATTTTGAAAACCAATCGGTAGAAGCAAAAAGCGAAACGTAAGCTATAAACGAACTCCACTACGGTCACGTGACTTCAATAAAATGTGAAAATATCTTAATCTTGTGTTAACCACAGACCTTATTTCAGGCATTCATATTTCAGCACTCTATATCCTTTAACTTTTTTGGTCTTACCTCTGATCCAGATGGGGAGATGGGTACCCTCACAGCAGGTGAAGAGGGTCGTGACCTCTCAAGATCAAAGGGCAGCTCACGGCGTGGTTTCTTCTTCTTCTCTGCATCCAAATCTCGTGTTTCACCAGAGCCATGACCATGACTCTCAGCACGGGTCAAAACTCCTGTCAGAAAATCAACTATCTCGTCCTTAAAAAAAAGAGGGAAAAAAGATTACGGCTAAAGACTAACGAGGTCACACAAGACAGAGATTTATGCATTTATCAGAGCTAACGTTTAAAGCCAGCTTTCCCTAAAAATAAACTTTGTCTTGTGCTGGACTTTAGTCTCTCCCAGGCTGAATGTCTTAAGAATTCCCTCTCAAGGAAGTGATTTAAACCATGATTCATTGACTTTGCAAGTGAAAAGTACTGACTTGAATGCAGCGGTCCACCATGGTCTGGGTCAGGCCTTCTGTCTTCATCTTAGTGGAGTTGATCCTGCAAACAAAGCCGAGTGTTTTCAACTAGTCTATACAGAGGGACTCCCCAGAAACACACGTGAATGTCTGAAGACACAAACCTCAAGTTGTCATCAGCCCCTCCGACAACTACCATGCTGTTATCAGCTCGAATCTTTTCCCTGAACTCCTCCATGTTCTCGGGACTGCACTGTAGTGCGTTCTGACCAACCACAAACAGCACAGGAGTCTTCATGTCCAACAGCGGATCGTCAACATCCTGACAAACACAATACAAACATTACATTTCAGCCCGCAGATTTTAAAGTATCTGCTAAACGGTTTCATGAAGCTCATCATGACAGAGCGGTTCACACTGAGTTTCCTCTTACCCCTCGTGGCCCGCTGACAGTTTGCAGAGGGAAACCCAAACACACAACTGCAGTCATGTACTCCATGAGGGAAACCTGGACGCAAAAATAGACATCTATCATCAGTTTACAGGCCGACCATAGACAAGAAATTAGAAAACTGTTGTTGAGAGAGGACTTACATGACAAGAGATTAATGACCCCAAATTCCAGCCCACCAAGATAATCGGTTTATGGGGAAAGTGACTATGAACCTAGAGAGCAAATACATAGAATTTACCTTCACATATACTTTATTTTCAAACAAAATGTATCTATTATTTGCCCTTTCATCACCAAAGATTAATTACAAAGGCAAGAACATGATTATTGAAAAATACAAAATGGCAAATATTAAACAAAAACTTTAAGCACAATTCGATCCTTAAGTCCTTCTTAAAAACATAAAAAACTTTCTAAAATCAAATGTTTTCCCAAGTGATATTAAAAGAACATTCTATTAAAATATGACATTTTTATTACAAATGATACTAAAAATAAATACAAATTAAACAGCATTATATGAGATATGTCTAGTAAACATATTTTTCACACTTCACAACTGTGGTATGTGTCCTAATTATTTTCTGTGGTACTTGAGTCCATGCCACAAATAAATGCTTTTAGACATTTATTTGTCCAAACAATCAAGTAATATGAGAATTAGGGCTGTTTTCGACTAAGGAATTTCATAGTCGAATCTGATTCGTTAGATTTTGCCGTAGTCGACTGATAGTCGAACTTTTTTTTTTTTAGACAGGTCTAGCAGCTATATTTTTTCCATTTCAAACAAAAGAGATGGACGTATGCGCATTAGGCTATTCGTTCAGTTTTTTTTTTTCCCAAAACAGTTAGGCTATTTAGGTAGTATTTTTTCATGTTTTTAATCACGCAATCATGTTTTTGATGCGGTGGTGAGCTTGTAACTTGTAACTTAACGCTTTAGCCTAAAGGCCTGTTCACACCGGGACGAATATCAGCGTGCGTTATTCGTCAGCGTTTTTCAACGCGTTTTTTGTGTTCACACCCAAGCATTTTTCGCTGACGATGAGCCGAGTGAACATGCAAATTCATTCCCTGACGTTAGATGGCGCTTAATGTAAAACAGATAATAGACTACTATACTAGGGTGATCATATTCATGTCTCAATGTTTTATTATGACAGATTAAAAAAACGAATGAAATAATGATAGAAAAAATGTCTTCTGTATTAGAAAAATAAATATATAAATAATAAATAACTAAAAGAAATGCCTCCAAATGTAACAAAAAATAGCTCTCACAAACTTACAAAAACGAACTTACAAAATCTATTTATATCTTTAGTTTTCATCCTCTTTATCCTGTTTTTCTTCCTCATCCTCCTTGTTTGCCCATCTATATTTTGCTGTAGAACTGATCTTTCCCAGCAGTTTTTTTGAAAACCAGGACATTTTCATCACTTAAAAACAGCCAGGACAGGACGTGAAAACAGGACATGTTTAACACAAAGTTGAGATGTTGCCCAGAGATAAAAACATAGCACTAGTTGTCGGATGAACAGATGCACGTGAGACGAGAGTTGTCGTATTTCCCCGCGTTTAATAAAACCACTCAAACATTACACTCGTCCTCATACATGGGGATTCGAGCGAGGAAAAAAACACAAACAAATATCTGGTCACAATAGAAAAATAAAATAAAAGAAAGAATACAAAGAGTCGACAGAGCGGTTATCTCCTTTCCTCACTTGTCAAAATCTAACTGACATTACACACTATGCGCAGTTCTCATCTCAACTCAGATTTCTAGAAAGCACAAAAGTGCCCGTTTTACACATGTCCCGGGAAAACAGGACTGTTGGTCACCCTATACTATTATTACAGAAATACTAATATAAATATTATCATATAGCTCTTTATGCTCCGAGACCAGCAGCTCAACTTGCCTTATAGGCTATCTCTTCTTCACCGTATGTGTGCTCAGCAAGACCGTTTTGTGTTTGAGCGCCCCCAAGTTATGTTTTACTGTAACTTCAGAAGCACCAGACACTTGAGCAAACCCGCCAATCTCGTTGGTCGGATAGGTTTTGACGCAGCGCGTCAAACCAAAAAAACGAACCCGAGGCGTTTTTTTAAAAATGACGCTTTTACGCGTGGCGTTTTTCGCGTCGGTGTGAACACTCACATTGGCGCCCATTGTATAGTCACGAGGCGTTAAACGTCGACGAATATCGCGCGCGAAATTCGTCCCGGTGTGAACAGGCCTTAAGGGTAGCAGCGGCGCTGCCGAAAATAAAAAGCTGTTACAAAGAACAAATATAGCAAGGAGACATTTTAATTGTTTATTAAATATGAAGTTGACGATGCTGCGCGATCTTCGCATAGTGTATGCGCCAGCGAGAAATGCACAGTTCATTTCATAAGCAGAGAGCATTACGTTTTCTTTCGTTTTGAACGGTTCTATTTACAAGTAGACATTTCAATAGAGATATATGCTTCAGGTCTGTGGAGTAGACTTATACGCTGAGTTGCAGTAGCTATATTTATGAGACGAGCTCCAGACGTTCACACATCGATGCCTCCATGCCTTGATAATCAGTAATTGTCTGCTTTTCCTTCTTATTTATTAAATCCAGACAATTGGTTGATGAAACATTAATTAAAAATCAAGAAAAAAAATTATAAAAAAAGAAATTCACTTTAAAGAAAGGCTTTGTGCTTTTTTTGAGGTCTGTGAAAGTTTTAAAGCAAGAGCGCTCGTGTCCGTTGGAGAACTGTCATGTCTGTAACATTGTTTTTTCCTCTGTGAACAAGAAAAATAATATTTTATGTTTTGTGGAGAGCCAACCCTTCCTCATCTGATTTGAGCAGTGTAATTCACAGAATTACAAAAAAAATATTTTACCTCCTAAAACTTAAAGATTTTTTGTCACACATGAATGCCTGTCTATTTCAGGTAGGGTTGTAACGGTATACCGGTATGGCGGTTTATCGCGATATTGACATGTATGATTATCATATCGTGCACATTTGCTTATCCGCGGTTTAAAAAAAAAAAGAAAGAATTCACCGGCACTGCCGCATGCAACTTCTTTCAGCTTGACTGGACTCCATACCTGTACAGTGCTGAAAATATCAGAGACAGAGGCTGCGAATCTCTATCTCCCACCCAAAAAATAAATAAAATCTGCAGTATGGGAATATTTTGTATGTCCGAAAATCGATCGTCGTGTCGTCCTTGAAGATGGATATACAGTTTGCAAGATATGTGGACGAAGAGTGGCTGCAAAAGAAGTAAACACGTCGAACATGTTCTCCCATATTCAGAAACACCATTCCTCCGTGAAGATAAAGGTTATTCATAACTTTTATAACTTAAGGCGAGACACGGCAGGCAAAAACATAGTTTTTTTTTCACTGGTCAATTTTGAGATTTTGGGATATGTGTCTTGAATAACATGTCTTCTTTCAGACTTGTGGTGAAAAAACGTCTGAACTACACATTTAGGTCATTATTTTACTACACTTTGTTTGCGTCTGTAGATTTCTCCTAAATTCTTCAAAAGTTGGCATTTTAAATCCTCCCGCTGCTCAGCGATCGCGATCTGCACCCTGTCATCACACACACCGTTAGAAAGCTCTCTTTCTCCTGTTCAACGCTGTCGGATCCAAATATGGTCATTTCCTTTTTACCAGCAGCCAATCGTGAAAGTAAAAGGAGGGATTTAACTCTAAATGCGCAATCTCATTGGCTGATGCTAAATCTTTAAAGCCCGTTTTCTCAAAATGACTTTTCTCTCATACTCCAAGTCCGAAATCTCCACTTCAGTAGCACCTATATACACCAAACTTTCCAGTTTTGTTCCTAGTTATATTATGAAGACATTTACAGAGGGATTTGTAAATATATTATTCCTAGCCTGATTTATATAACATTTTATTCCAAAAAACATGGCGAAAATCATTTTTTCATGGCTATTGGCATTATTTTCTGATTTACAGGATAACAAAAGTAGATATCCATAAATCCCTCTGTAATTTTTTCCCCATCTAATATGTGAACACAATGAAATAATAATTTTGAACCTGGCTTTATCCAATACTCAGATTTCGTTTTTTAAAATATATGCAAATTAGGGCATATTTCATTAGATAATGCCTAATTTGCATATTTAAACATTAAATTACAGAAAACTTGTAATATATTTTTTTCACATCTTAATGTATGTAATCAACTGGGAAAGTTTCATGGTGATATCTGCTAGTTAAAAAAATAACCCTATTCACCTGTAGTGTCTCGCCTTAAGGCCATATTATTTCTGTCATGCTGAGGGAATCCCGGTCTGTAAAAAAGACGCATACCCGTCTTTTTGCGTTACAAAATAGATGCCATGTAAAATGTGCGATTTAAAAAGATAGATGGATGAATAAATCAAAATAGAGCTGTGAAGTAGCCTAAATCAAATCGCGATGTGCGTGTCTTTGAATATACAACGCAAAAAGACTGGTGTGCAAGCCCCTTCTATATTCAGCGCGTCTCTGTATGAGCAGCGCCGTTTCGTCTAGTACACACTCAAGTACGCATGATGCTCATGGTTTTTAAAGCAGTCTCACCAACTATGTGAAGACGTTAACACATGAACATATCCAGACAGAGAACACTTAATGTGCACTTTATAATTGTTTTTTTAAAAGAATAATATAATACACTGACTGAAACTCATAGGTGTTCAGTATAACCTGTAAAAAGAAAGTTTGGTTTAGCCTATGACTAAAATATATTACTATTGCGTATAGTTTTTTTTGTCCATGTTTTAATTTAGTAAACCTTTCTTGTGTAGACAAACTAAGGTTGTTAAATTTTTATCTGATTGCATTTTCAAAAATGCATTTTGTATTCAATCACAGAATCCAGACCAGTTATTTCAGACAACCCAGAATTTCTGAGGAAATAAATATAATATATTTCATAAAGACTATTGAAAAAACTTTGTTACAATAAACCATGTTCAACCAAAAACCATATCTGTTTTTATTCATTTAAGGGCCATTGTAGCTGATGATGATTTTAATAATGATAGTTTAATATCGTATACCGTAAAACCGTGATATTTTCTGAGACGATTATCATACCGTGAAAATCTCATACCGTTACAACCCTAATTTCAGGCTAAATATAAAACGCATTTATACGTTATTTTCCACACTTCAAGGCGCACCGGATTATAATGAGCACCTTCAATGAATGACCTAATGTTATTTAGAACATTTTTCATATATAGGGCGCACCGGATTATGAGGCGCATAAGATACTGCAGTCAAACTTTTGACTGTGTTTGCGTTATGCATTCACTTGGTGAGGTGAGGCGTTTATTAATGTGAGCGTGCTGGGGCGGCAGAACTTCCATTCGCAGCCTGACTCATTTAAGTAGTCAATGTGCGGCGGCTCGCTGACAGCAACGGCTGGCTGTTTTGAATGAGACGACCCTGTTACTGTGAAACGGGGAGCGCTTGATGAACTTTCTGTGACGCGCGAGCAGCGCCGGGGACAGTGCGTCTGTTAAGAGTGAGCGTTCGTGAGCGGGAGACACACATAACCTGATTTATACGAAGTTGAACTGGCCGTGTACTATTCGACTATAACGTTCATAGTCGAATCAGACCTCTCCGAATCGAATCGTCGAATCCTCGACTATTAGAAGTCAGCCCTAATGAGAATACACCTTTAATTTCTTATAAGTACAAGATAATCGCAAATTGCTAACATATTGTGGATTTGGGACATCTAAATGGACAAGAATAATGTAATTTCACAGTTATGTAAAATAAGCGATTAATGCTAATATTCATGGCTGACCCGTACAGAAAAATTGCATCCCTGATTTATCTTTTTTCAGTAAAGCGAAAGTGACATTGTCTAGCTAGTGCTGTGTGTCGTTTCTTACCTCAATGACCTTTCCTCGGACTGTGCCGATCATGTGCTCTAAACACTGCGTTATTCCGATGTTGGCTCCACTGCCCACATGAACATTTATGGGAATGACCTGAATCACAAAACAGACACAAAATACAGACTTTAAAAAGTGCAGTTTATCTGAATCAGAGACGGAAGGGACTCCATAAATGCAAGAATGATAAATTAAATGCAACAGTTTATTCACAAAATGCTGTTACTCTCTATGTAACCTTTGGTCTAATAAAACAAAGCAAAACGACCCTTTGGTCTAACAAAACATCGGTACATAGTCAACCGTTCTCTGAGATTTGTTTTCATGATAATCGAATGTAAAGAGTTTTATCTGTAAAAACTGTTTAGCGTATAACACTAGTATATGGGGGCATATAATAAGTAAAAAGAAATCGCTAGTTAATACCACTAACAAGGCTCAACATAGCCCCACACTAACGCAGTAACATAATCTGGGTCCATACATGCAAAACGAAGCATTGACAACTTTGTAAGTGTACAGACAGTTTAATAAGAAACATCAGAAATGATTGAGCAGAACTAAATCAAAGTGTTTCGCTTATGATTTGCATACCTTCCCTAGACAGGAGAGCTGAGATTGCCAGAATCTCATTCGCCGAGAGGTAGAGAAGGCAGAGTTGGTTGGCCCTGACGGAGCTAACAGGATCAGTGGAGATCCAGGAAGTTTACTCTGTAAATAAAAACATGAACACACATATTTGATTCAGACAGCAATCAAGGAATGCCATCAGGAGACCATGTTCAGTAAAATACCTTTATATTACAGAAATATTACCACAAACAAATCTCTCTTATTCTCAATAGGAATGAATGAACAAACCAACAAAGTAAAGCCTGGTACATACTGGTTTGTTGTGTGAGAGTACACCCACAGCAGGGTCCCATGGGCGTTTAAGGAGCAGAGAAAGAGCCTCAGTCCCTGCAGCTCCGGTTTTTACAGACGATGACAGCAACATCCTGTCGATCAGGGATGGTACCTTAAAGAGGAAGATGTGGAGAGGAATAAAAACAGTCTCCGGTAACCTCCTGCTATGGACTCTAGACACACAGTGGTATGATAATATATGATAATATCACCCACCTTGCTTTTGAGTGTTTGCAGTACA
Source organism: Cyprinella venusta (assembly GCA_038021265.1). Lineage (NCBI taxonomy): Eukaryota > Metazoa > Chordata > Actinopteri > Cypriniformes > Leuciscidae > Cyprinella > Cyprinella venusta. The sequence continues at coordinate 31,654,301 of CM075872.1, read as the reverse complement.
TCGAGGTAGGCCGCCAGCATAGCAAGACTCAAAGACTCCACAAGTGTGCTATGCAGCCACTGTGTCAGCTTTATGTCCCAGTTGACACTGGACAGAGCGTGGCGTACCTTATGAGCACATTTATCCACAGCTATCCTGCGTAAGACAGGTTCGTTACAGGCCTGTGGAGACCAGAGACATGGAGACTGAGAGAGAGCACGACCTGACAACTTTCACAGAACTATTTCTTTCTAATAGACTGCCACTAGACTAGATATGCATCAATAAAAGAGTAAACTGTCAAACTGGTGGGTTGTGTTGATTGGTAAGTGCAAAATGCAAATAATAAAATCTTACAATATAGTTGATAAAACCGTGTATATAATAAAACAGATAGGCTTGTCTTTAAAAGTCAAACTCATCAGTGGTATAAAAGGTGACAAACACGTGACCCCTCAGGGGGAGTCCTATTCTCACAGCTTTTAAATGAAATAAACTGTTTGCTTGACCACTTTCTGTTAATTCGTGCGTCAAGAGTGAAACCGACGCGCATAAGAACAAAAGTTTGAAATGAAATTTATGCGCGTCGGAATCAAAACCTGTTGGTGGCCATCTTTTTTATGTTGATCGAGAATTCATGGAGTGAGTCGCCGCTCTGTATTTACTCTGGAGGCCAGAACAGCGGCGTGGGAATCATTGTCGCCGTATAGACAATTTTGCAAGATGTAAACAACACTGGTCCAGAAACACTTCCTGTTTCAGTTTGTAACTGTTTTCTTTATTTCACATGTAAAGAAAACATCTTAAAGATGTTTGTTTAAATTTTTTGATTCAGTTTAATATGTTCTGTTGGTTGTATTTTATCCCAGCTTTTATGTAGTGTTAAAAAACTGAAACAGGAAGTGCTTCTGGACCAGTGTTGTTTACATCTTGCGAAATGGTCTATATGTGTCTATTGGACCCTTCGGAGGTGAACCGTTTGGCGAGTTTCACCATTTGCTCGCTCCAGGAGCTGCGCTGGATGACAGCCGCTGTCAGCGGTACTTCCGCCTGTCGAGCGCCAAGTTTGATGACCTGTTGTCCCGCATCAGAGCGAGGATCGCCCTCATCCACCTAATCTGTCATTTATTTTTGTTTTGATGATAAATAGAGCCAGCCTCCAAAAGTTATTAACCTCTCCTGTGATTTTTTTTTCTCTCACGTCCAGACACAAACTTATCCATATGTATGTTGGTTGTCTTTACATCATAATACTATTTCATATAATCTAGATATGGAATGAATAACATTCAATCCAAATATTGAAATAAAGTTTTCCGTGATAAAATATTTGCTTTGTTGTGCATTAGAACCACACCAGGCATTTAGTTATATTACAAAATAATTTGTTGAAGCATCCAGATACTTCACCACGTGAGCAAGCAGCTAGGCTCCTGATAGGTTAATGTGGCGCGAATTGACAACAAAGTTCAGATTCTTCAACGGCAGGCGCGAATTCACGTCAAACGCGTGAATGCACAAATAGCACTAACTAAATCATTTGCGCTTAACGTGCCAGACGGTCAATTCGTGCGTACTTGACGCGTGAATGAGGCGTATTCGTGTCTTTCGCGCCGCGCTCTACGCCTAATTCGCGCTGCAGGAATTTTTACGCGCACAACGCGTATTTGCATTGAGTTAACATTGAAATCACTCGTGCCTGATGCGCTATTAGCGTCCGATGTGAACGCACCGAAGACTACGATCCTCTGTCTGTGATAATACTACTCTGAGCATGTTTAAAGGAAAAGTTCTGTATTTTACAATTAAAGCCCTGTTTTAAGATAGTCCCTGATGAAATAGAATAGTTAAGATTGTTTTTGAGACAAATGCTCCTGTCGCGAGAATTTTTGGATTGTGTGTTAGTACCCCCCCCCCACCTTTATAATGAAAGCATAGGTGCACTCGAACAATCATTCATAAAAACGCATAAAACTTTAGTTTACAAAGACGTGAAACTCACCGAGTGGTCAGGGATGTTCACTGATATGCTCACACAAAAATTGCTGCAAAAGATGCTTTCCAACAGGTTTTATCCTAGTTTTTGTCCAAGTCCATGTTTCTTCCTGTTTTCGTTTGAAGTCCACAGTAGTCAATTGTCGAGTTCACATGCGCGATCATTGGTAACTAGATAACTAAGGATCGCGAACGCAAACTCGACAATTGACTACTGTGGACTAAAAAACGAAAACAGGAAGAAACATGGACTTGGACAAAAACTATGATAAAACCTGTTGGAAAGCATCTTTTGCAGCGATTTTTGTGTGAGCATATCAGTGAACACCCTAGACCACTCGGTGAGTTTCACATCTTTGTAAACTAAAGTTTTATGCGTTTTTATGAATGATTGTTCGAATGCACCTATGCTTTCATTATAAAGGTGGGGGGTACTAACACAGAATCCAAAAATTCTCCTGACAGGAGCATTTGTCTCAAAAACAATCTTAACTATTCTATTTCATCAGGGACTATCTTAAAACAGGGCTTTAATTGTAAAATACCGAACTTGTCCTTTAAGGAACAGCATCTCATGGGTTTGACTGATTATAAAAAAGATCTTGCCAGATAAACCCAGTTTTGCAAACTCACACCATCGTTGGCAAGTCTTCCGAGTCTTTCTGCCTGTAAGGCTTTTAATACTTTATTGAAGAGCTTGTTCTGAGCCAAAGACCAGCCAGCCCTGAAACAGAACAGAACAGAACGGAACAAAAACATTGACGTATAAGCAATCTCTCAAACATGAAATGCAAAAAGAAAACAGAAATCTCATAAAACAGTCAGGCCGTATAAAAACTAAAGAATTGGAGATCTGGGTCTTTCACCAACATGCTCATTCCCAAACGTCAGTGATCTTGTAATTAACAGAGTAGTTTTTCTTACTTGTTGATGTGTTCTTCCCAATCATCGGGAGGAGGTGGTCCATCGGCGACGGTTCGTGCAAACAGAACGTGACGTTCACATTCGTTCATCACACTACGGGCTTTCTGATTGTCATAGAGAGGCATTGGAGTGGGTTTGACCATCTCCACGTCAATGGAAATGTCCGAATCACTGTAGTGGATGACATCAAAACCAATTATACATTTTGTGACGTGATATACATTTACTGATAAATAGGTAAATAGCTTTGAAATGTATAGGGCCAAACGATTTCAGTAAAACCAATATTGTTCAGCACAAAAATATATACATATATATATTTTTTTTTTAGGACTGCCACCAACGATTATTTTGGTAATCGAGTAATTGGTCTATTATTTATCCAAGTAATCAGATTTGGGGTTTTTTTAGAAATAAAAATAGACCCAAGCAAACACTGGCCTTTAAAACGACTAATATAAAATACACATATAAAATTGCATTTTGATTCTCCTGTGTTGGCGTTAATGAAATGGCACAAATTGCATTTCCAGAGTAATGTTATAAGCGACCAAAACTCACAGCATATGCATAAATAGAGTTTAAGACAGCGCTTCACTTGCTACATTTGTATTTAAAAGCATTTCAAACAGCACATTAAAATAAAACACTTGGAAAAATAATACCTAAAGAGGTAATCTTTTTATTTGACCTCAGATGCGTTTTCTTTGTGTCAGTCGCGGAGAGAAATGACCGCTCGAAAGACAAACGAGGTGCGGGAGTATTATGAATTAGAAATAAAACGGAAAAGTTTTATGTAAGCTGTGCCATTTCAAACTAGCATAATTCCAATAGAGCCATGCGTAAACATATTCAGGACATGCTCGTTTGTGTAACCGAAGCAAGGAAAGGCCCATTGCGTTTTTAATTAAACTCCAAAAAAAAATAACTCATCAGAATCAGAATGAGCTTTATTCGCCAAGTGTGCACTGCAGCATTTTTATTGTGGGATTTTTCATAGATTAAGTGCTCAAATGGATCATACACAGTACTACACACAAGTCTTTAGAGGGTTTCTTAATTTTAGACTAGTCGGTTACAAAACTTCAGGTTTAGGGAAGTGCAAATCCCTACTTGTGACAATCTTCCAGAAAACTCACACAGAAGGGTCCGGTTGCCGTCGAGGCGTGACGAACAGCATGCGGGTGGGCCGGGCACTGCTGGCATCCGGGTGGGCGTTCCAGGGCTTGGCATAGCTGTGGTCGAGGAACACGAGGTCCAACTCGCGCTCATGAACCGACAGCTGGAAGAGCAGGGACGTTCCCATCCTTCGGGCCGACGTCTGGAAGTCTCTCTCTCCTCCAGGGCGGAACATGGTCCTCTAGCCCCACAAGGAGGCTCTAGGGTTCCCGCAAAAAAGGGACGCTTTGCACCGTAAACATGAACCCTAGAATTAAACAACCTATCAGTGTCAAGCATCTTGATAAACACAACATTTGGGCCATTCTGTGTAAACTCAACCAGAGATCCCCGGCTAAATGTTTGGGATTTTTTTTTTTCTCTAGAAAAAGAAATACATAAAGTCATGAATGTTCATTGAGTAATCTGCTGTTTTGTAGCGGAGAGATAAAATGACAATTTTTACCAGAGAAATTTCGAGCCAAATGACAGGGGAGTAAAAATGACTTTAGAAACTTAGCATGGCAGCATCATTATTTTATTTTTTACAGACATTGATAGGTCTATAAGAAAAATCTGTTTACTTTAGCAAGCTTTGTTTTTTGCCCAGAGTTTGCATGTCTGTGACTCAAAAAGTTTCAAAGATGTCTTAGTATCCTCTTGATTCTGTTTTTTAATAAATAAAATTGAATAATAAACATAAAAAAACAAACAAACGTGGTACACTTTGCACACAACTGATACTTATTGTATTTAAAGGGGAATGTTTAAAGACTATATTTAGCTCCAAATCTCAGGTGAAAATTGTAATTTGACTCCTCGACTAAATTGTGAATTACTTTGTCAATATATACTCATAACATTTAATATTTAGACTTTCATTAGGAATTATGTTTGTCCCTCTTCTAGGAAACAAAAAAAATCTTTAAAAAAAATCAAAAACTTGAGACGGGAAAGTTTCCGAAATTTAGTTTGACATGCCATGGACTGACACATTTGCACTCATGTGATGTTGTTAGAGTAATAATTATGTACGTTACTTATTTTTTTTTCTTTTTTTTTTCATTATGTACGTAACTGAACTTTATCGAATGGCACTGTATAAAAAAAACTATCATGTCAGTTTTGTAGGTTAAGTTACAATTTGCAGGGTACCTGCCTCTTAAACGTCAAGCAAGCCTTATAAGCTGTTCAAACCACTGAAAATGCTGCAAATATAACACTGCACAACATACGAAGGAGGACAGTTTTGCAGTGCTTATCTCAATTAAATGTTAATTTAAGTTTCAGTTGGTGGCTGACGCGCGAGCATGAGTGGCAACGCCAGACGCGAGGCTTCACGCATGGGCGTGTAGGGCCCGCGCCACACAGTCCATCACATTCATGCCAGTTTGATACAGTCGATCTTTTACATCGCAATATTCTAACTGAAATAGCCCCTATGTTACTTGACCAATGACGCAATACGTAGAAAGCCCTAAAACGTTTACATGTAGACATTACGGTGTTAACGTTAGCTTTGAGGCTAACTCAATACACAATACTCACTGTTCACTAGTATCAGGCTCCTTTCATGTCGTTTTAATCCAAAGAACGATCTTCTGAAACTTCTGTAAATAATACTGAAGAACTCGGGATCACGTGAGAAGAAAACAATAAACTCCAATCCACTCTAATAAAGGTTTAGCTACAGACGACTGTCTTTTGTTGTAGTACCGCGCCACAGTGGCTCGACGGAAAACCCGGACTGGTTTAGTTACGGCGTCAGTGTTGCTGTTGGGATTACGAGAAACCCGGACTGGATTTCATACTGCCACAATATTACCAATAACACCGCCTCTGAAGATGTTGCTGACCTTTGTTGAATTAGTTTCCTATTTAAAAAAAGTACATTTAATTGTTCTGGTTCTTTGTTTTGGTATATTTTTCATATGGTACATATTATTACTGTATGCTTCTTTAAGTAATATTTAGGTTAATATTTGGATTTCACTAAAATGTAGCTATTACTGAAGTTTAGAAAGGAAGGAAGAACAAACATTAGAAAGATAGAAGAAAGATTAGTTAGAAATAAAAAAAGAAAGATAGTTAAAAAGAAAAAAGTTAGACAGAAATAATAAAGGTAGATAGATAGATAGATAGATAGATAGATAGATAGATAGATAGATAGATAGATAGATAGATAGATAGATAGATAGATAGATAGATAGATAGATAGATAGATAGATAGATAGATAAGATCCGCATATAGACGCACATTACTAACGTGTTCTAACTTGCCAATAATGATCCTGAACAGCCCATAGGCACAAATGCATTTGCTATTCAAACAACGTGGTGCAGGACATGAAAATGATAACTGCGTCGGGCTGGAACTAGCAAAAAACATTTGCCTCGCGCCTTCGGCTGCATTGGACTATTTGTATGATAGGGCCCACTAGTCCAATTGGGTAATCAAAAGTTCTACACACACTTGTAGTCTTCACGCCTGCTTGAACACTTTTTTGGAAAGGCCCTTAAAGCCACAATATGTATTTTTTCTGCTTTAAAAATAGCAAAAATAACTGTATCTATGTTATATATTTCTGTTAGATGTGTACTTACATTATCCCGACAGTTTCCACCAACTTTAAAATATGGAGAAATTTATAGTTTAATTCGAAGACACAGGACGTTTCTTTATTTCCGTTTCGTCGCCCGTCTATGGCGTCATATAACCTTTGACTCCTCTATTTTCTCTAACTTCCTGCGGAACCCGGCGAAACCCGCCAAACACAAAGAAGAACAATGGACTACCGCCAATAAAGCAAAGAAAATGACGAAGAAAAAAAAGTTGTGCGTATTTTTATGTGTGTAAATCACGTGCCTGTTGCTGTCAGCGAGCCGCGCACATTGGATAATCATATGAGTCAGGCTGCGAATGTAAGTTACGTGCCCTCTCCAGCGCGCTCATGCTTACTAAATAAACGCCTCACCTCCGGCGCCGCGCTCTCACTACATTCCCTTTAGCCTTTAGCACATAGTGGATGCATATCGCAAACCCTGTCAAACGTTTGACTGCAGTATCTTATGTGCCTTATAATCCGGTGCGCCATATGAAAAATGTTCTAAATAACATTAGGTCATTCATTGAAGGAGCGTAATATAAATATTTATATTCGACTGTATTATAGTTATGGACCACGATTACGCTTTGCCTGCACATTCTGCTGCTACAGCCAGCTCAGTAAAGCTCAAACGTACGGGTGAAAAATATGACCCGAGAAGGGTTTGGGATAGGAGAAGCATGACAGGTAAACATTGGGGTTGCCTAAAGCTTCTTGACAAGCTAAATCTACAGAGAGATGCCGTATATCCGTATATTTTGTGAAACGATGATGTCATGTCATGAGCTGAGCTGGTTGTCATTGACAGCGACAACAACTCCCGTGAGCCCACGCTCTTTTCCAACGTCAAAGTACGTCTTTTGCTATTATTTTAAATGATTGACCCCTGGTGGCCAGGGGTCAAAATTGCATGCTGTACGTTTAATATTCAGCTATATTATCGTACTCATCTATGTTCCTCAACAGTTTTTACCATCCCTCCACCACCCTGACTCCTCACTCTTGGCTGGTTCCTACAACAGGAACACAGGGGGAGTATTCTGGGTTGGGGCCAAAATACAGAGCTCAGAGACCTCTCCTTAGACAGCAACACAGATACGCATAATACTTTACTCTATCTGAGGAATTGTATGTGTTAACTCGCCAAAATCAAAACTTGTTAATATTTACAAAATACAATTTACTGTAATGATTTGGTGTTGGTTGAATGACAGCATTTACCAGAGAGAGTGAGAATCCAAATGCAGTTTATTGACAATCATAATCTAAGGTCATAGTCCATACCAAGCAGAGGGTCAAGCACATGTAATCAGTCTGAACACACATATGATGTCACACAAAAAACAATCAACATTCACCTAAAATACTAGTTATACACCACTTAAAGCTTCTAAATCTATTTTATATACTGTACAAAATCATCTTACTGACTATAATCCTGAGGGTCATTGAAAGGTTACTTTTTGGCTTGTTCCACTCCAGTTAATATTTTAGGCCAAGGGGGTCCAGATTCAAACGTTTTGCCAGGATACGCCACTCTGTATCTTTAGTGGAAACCATTTCACAAATGAAAATTGTCACAATTAACTTACCCTAATTTTCTTCTCCCATGATTCACAGAAGAGAAACATTGCAGAATGTACCAAGATCTCAGGGTTACATTGAACTGTATAGACACTTTCCTAACATTATCTCTATATTCATCGTTTTGCTTTCATAAATTGAGCATTGAAATACTAAATTGGTTGGGCTAGCTTGTGTTTAAAGTCATAATGTTGACTATTGAATATGCAAAGGGCAAATAGAGTTCATCATTTGTTAATACACAGTGGGAAAATCACATGGGGTTGACACAATCATAATACAATTGAGAAATACTGTATGTAAGAATAAGTAAGTTAGCATCTGGTGTTGTGATTGAGATTGTGAAACCGCTCATGATAAGTTACTGTTGAGTCAATGACAAATACTTAGCTTTAGATAAAGATTTCACAATGGACAAATTCATGCAATAACCACACAATAGCACAACAAATATTCACAAAAATCATTTCACATACTCTATAGCCTATCCGTAAAGGAACTTAGAGGCCCATCACACTTACAGACGTGAAACGTATTATGCTGCATAATAATCATAAATATTTTTAAAGTCAATAATCATAGAAGCTGATCATCAGTGGTCATGTGGTTTGGCCAGATGTTCCGCCCCTCTTCAGTTTTGTTTAAAAAGACCCAATGTGCAAAGACTGCATTTTCTTTGGATCATCATCTGTGCTAAACTTGCAAAAATGGTGAGTTTATTGCTAATGAATTTCAATACACTAAAAATCAATCTAGATATGAAAATCAATATAGAATTTCAATCTACACACATAAACATTTACTGTTGTATACCATGTTCCTTGTTTTCTCTTTACAGACATCTTTAGCTCTGGTTTTGGTATTTTGTGCCTTTGTCTCTTTAAGCAATTCTTTCTGTTTCCATGAACTTTTAAAACCAGGTAAGTTAAAATACACATACTAATACCATATTTTGCCAAATGCCATGTCTTTAAATATCAACACGAAGTTAAAATTGTTAATACAAGGGGATGATTCATTGGAGTATCATGAGTTCATTACTGTTGTTTTGCAGCAATACAAATATTTAGGTAAAATATGAAAAATGATAAATGTTTAAAGGAAACTGTATCTATAATGTCCTAACTATTAACACAATATCTTTAAAAAATGTTTTTGCAATTTGAATCATATTTTTGGTTCCTCTATTTTATTTTTCAGTCTTGTCCTGTAACAAATCAGTATTATAAATTTAAAAGTAGTTTCTTAATTAATTAGAGGTCATAAAACAAGGGTGTCTTTGTGGATGGGCCACTGTGTGTTTCCCGTACAATCACATAACTCGATGCTTCACTACTATAGTATGATGTATCGAAATCACGCAAGTGGTGGAGTAATCAGTAATCACTTCTTTTAATAGACATTGATGTAATGTGCACTTTCTGTTCTGTGAGTTTTGAAAGAGTTACCCATATGTATTGGCACTGCCCGTTTGTCCAAAGTTTCTGGTCTGACATTTGTAATTTTTTTGTGGAAAAAATTGAGAAAGATTTCAAGTTGTTTTGGAAGGATGTTGTTTTTGGCCTTTATGACTTCAACAGAACTAAGACTAGGCCCAATGAAACATTCATTATTAATCTTATTACTCTCTTGGCAAAATTTTACAAACATTTTTTTTTGTAAGTTTGCGCATTCCAAAACATCTTTTATGCTTTTAACAATGGGGTTAACAAGCAATATGTCAACACGATTAAGTATTCTCTTAATTAAAAAGGCAACAAAAACTGTGAATGTGTGCAAACAATTTGATATCTTTTTGTAAATCTGTACTTCCCCTGGCAAAATGTAATGATGTGAGTTTTTTATTTATGTTTTGTTTATGTTAAATCCGCAATGCTGGAAACTGCACAATGTATCATTTTTATAATGGAGATGAACGTTCCTGTAAACTGTGCAATTGTTGAAGCAACATGTCATAGACATTTGCGTAAACATACACGCCACTTTCAAGTCAAGTGGCATGTTATCTATACACATTTTGAGCTATCCGCAAGTATCCGCGTGTATGTCTACGCCACTTATGTCCGAGTGATTCACATCGTCAAATGTCCGAGTGAAACGAAGCAAAATGTAGATCTAGATCTTGGAGCGATATATTTTCCCCAGGACGGTAGGGGAAGACTCATAAATGCTATTAACCCCAGTGACGGGTAGGTTTAGGGACGGGGTTGAGGTAGGTCATATATTTATATTTATAGTAATAACGTTAAGTCAACGGCATTCATAAACACACTGTAAAGTGATTATGCGCGTTGATAGCAAGGGGGTAATCCATCGACCGGAAGTTGAAGCCTCACGGGAGCCGCCATCTTGTAGCAGAACTCCACTTGCGTTAGCATTTCCATTGACTCCCATTCATTTTGGCGTCACTTTGACAGCGAATAACTTTACTGAGGTGTTTGACGACTCTGTTTTCTAGAGAAACACGACAATGTATAAAATGCTCCATTACCTTGTAGCTTATGTTATGGCCCCGTAAAGCAGTTTTTTGTAAAAGTAGGCAAACGATTGCGTCATAACCACGCGACTCTGTCACACAGTAGAGAGATTACCGTATGGACAGGAGGAGAAGCTTGTAGGCAATTGGGGAGGCAAAATGACAAAATAATTAATTAGAATACCGAGAAAAAGTTTCTCCTGCTCCTTGCTCATGGACAGCTCCAACTCACACTTCCCGCCTCTGCAAGTTTTGGAAGGGAATGATTCAGATGTCTCATGCCACAGCCACTAGAATACAGACGGGTTGCTGACGTCACATCTACGTCGTCAAGCTCTGTTTGAGTCTGCGCGTCAGGAACAGTCCAAAAAAAGTCCTAAAAAAATGCTAAAAATGGGCTTCACTTGTCTCAATGGAGTTCCAATGAGATGGCTCTGTCCCCTTCTTATATTTTCTATGGTTGATAGCACGCCAAAAATGGAAAAAAGACACAGGTCGTATTGAAGGTCAGCTTGCTTATTTTGCTCAAGAGACCCATGCCATGCAATCTAGAAACTATGCTTCTAACCACACGTCAAGAGCTGTTGTTACAATCACACAACTTTGCGATACTGTTTACGAATGTTTGTTGGAACGATGGTTTCTGGAAACACTTCACTCTTTGAACTACGCTGATAACGATAGAACTTGCAACCATAGTTGGCAAACAATGCTTTGGGGAAACGCACCCCTGCAGAGTTTAACTCCAATTATTCTTATCTATAGTAACGAAAAAACGTCTGCAGAGTTTAACTCCAATTATTCTTATCTGTAGTAACGAAAAAACGTCTCAGTTGTAATAAACCATGTTTGTGATTCACTCACTAACAGTTGCTTAACATTTAAATGATGGTGTATGTACCGTATGTACACTATTAGGTTTATAAACACTATTTATAATCAACAACTCTTAATTTGTTTGAATTCATATAGGGGCAACAGATTGCACGGATGGCTATGATAAATCCAAGCATGCATTTGGAAGTACTTGGACAAATGACAGATGTATCAGATGCCATTGCACCTCCAATGGAATGTCCTGCTGTGACACGTAAAATATTTAACATGTTAATTATTGTGAAAAATGTATAAAACAAAATATGTTGTTCTTTAAATATAAATAAAATTTAGACATGTCCCTCAGTTTCAGCCACAGAGGAAACTTTAGACAGTAACACATTTTTTTTACTATAGTGTGTTATTTGAAATTACATTTAAAGTTATTATAAAAATTACAACTTCATCATTACAAATGTGGAATTATATATTTGAATACCAGTTTATCATAACCATAGCAAATTAATACAACCACATTTCAATTAATAATTTCCATTCATGTGTTAACAAACATCGCTGCGTCAAGAATCAACACATTGGGTAATGCCTTCAGCAAGGGCCTGCTAAAAGAACCAGAGTGGACAGTGAGTGTTCTCCTGTGTGGCAAATAGATCCACTACAGCCAGTCCAAACTCCTTCCATTTTAGCTCCACCGACTCTGGGTGGAGTCTCCAATCCCTGGGCCTCAGCCCCTGTCTCAACAGGATGTCTGCTCCCACATTGTTGTTCCCAGGGATAAACGTCTTTCTGACTGAACGTTTGTCCTGGGACCACTGGACGACCTAGTGCGCCAGTCTGCATCTCAGGCCCCCCTGTCGATTTATATAGGAGACAACTGACGTACCATGTGTCTGTCTGTACTAGAACATGATGGCTTCTGAGGTCCGGAAGGAAGTGTTATAGAGCCAGAATCACAGCCAACATCTCTAGGCAATTGATGTGCCAAGAGAATTGAAGGTCTTACCAGAGACCCCTGGTATAGTGGCCGTTCCTAACTGCACCCCAGCCTGTGAGAGAAGCATCCGTGGTCACAATCTTTCTCTGAGATGGTGCCCCCAACACAGGACCTAGGGACAGGAACCAAGGTTTCTTCCACATTACCAAGGAACGAAGGCATCTGTGCATTACCTTGATAGTGCGAAATGGGTCCCTCCTCGGGGAAAACCCTCTGGTCCTGAGCCACCACTCTAAGCCTCTCATGTGTAGCAGGGCAAAAGGAATTAATTGGACGCTGCCGCCAAGAGACCCAGCACTCTTTGAAAGTGTTTGACTGTGATGGTTTGGCCCAGTCTGAAACTAGTTACTGTGGTTAGGAAGGTATTTATACGAGCAGGAGACAACTATGCCCGCATCGTAATTGAATCCCATACTACCCCCAGGAAAATACTTTTAATAGTTTTGTTAAGTAATTACCAAACTCTTCATGACAGAGTCTGGTCCCAAGCACCTCAGATTGTCTAGAACAACATCTCGATGTTGAACTGCCATCCCCTCTGACTCTGCTAGAATCAACCAGTCGTCGATATAATTGAGGATGCGAATGCCTTGAAGTCTGAGAGGAGCAAGAGCAGCATCCATGCATTCGTGAAGGTGCGAAGTGACAATGCTAGGCCGAATGGAAGAACTCTGTATTGATAAGCCTTTCCCCCGAAAGCAAACCTTAGAAACTTCCTGTGTTGAGGAAGTATGGAAGTAAGCATCCTTTAGATCTATCATGACAAACCAGTTACAAATGGTCCTCGGACCTGATTTAACTCCTGATTTGATTATGGTTTCCTTTAATAAGAGGGACTGGACTTCTTGTTCTAAGACCTAACCTTGCTCAGGGCTGACCAGTGTGTGCACGACCCCACTGAATTTTGGTTGGGCGATACTTTAACTGGATTCTCCTTTTCTACTGTATGCAGGACCCACTGAGATACATTTTGAAGACCCTTCAAAGTGTCTAAATAATCTACTAGGGGGATCAGTGTCTCTTATATTTAAAATCTCTGTGACCTGAAGCAGTTGACTGGCAGGTTTTAACCGAAATAATTTTGCTGCAGGCCTCGTGAGAGGAAGCGAACTCGACAGGGCCGCCTTATTTTCAGGTGGACACTGTGATATGCATTTGCTGGAAACTGATGCGTCCCGAGACGCCTTTGGCGGTGGGAAGCAAACATTGATTTGTTGAAGACTCAGCAAAGGAGCGAGTTGTTGATACTTAATCATGGGTGGACCACCCTCAGAGGCCTGTGCAACGTGTCAGGACCTCTTCGCCGAAGCCTTCCTTGCCTGAGATCAGCCCTTGGCTTGGAAGAATTCGGCTGAGAGTGTTGCCCAGACCTTTTGCGGGGGAGTACGAGAAGCAACACCCTCTCTCTGCTGTTGCAGGTGTGAGGAGCTGGCGGCGGCCTCGTGGAACGACGGATGGGGATAAGTTGTTTTAATGTGGCTGACTGTCATTTCGTCTCCTGAAACCTATCGACGACAGTAATGACTGCCTCGCCGAAAAGGCCAGAAGATGAAATCATAATGCCAGGTCCTTGTCCTCAACGCCCGACAGATTCAGCCACAAATATCACTCTGTGGCTACCAAAGCTGCCATAGAACGACCGATTGCAAGGGCCGTCTCCTTGGTAGCATGGAGAGACAAGTCAACCGCTCGACGCATCTTTTGAATGTCGTCAAGGGTGACCTCCCCACTGTTGCCCACCTCTTTTAGGAGGTCGGCTTGGTATGCCTGTAGTAGCCCCATTGTGTGCAGGCATGCACCAGCCTGACCTGCAGCCATATCTGCTTTCCCAACCAAGACCGAAGTTGTACGGCAGGGCTTTGAAGGGAAGCGTTCTCAGGGACGATTCAACCTCGGGCGAGAGATGAGATGCAAAAGTTTCTTCAACCAGTGGCATCGTCCCATAACCCATCTCTCTTGACCCCATAATGAATGAATATATATGCACATTGGTGCTGGAAAGTTGAGAGGAGAAACGCTTTTCCCACGATTGTGGAAAAATGGGAGGCTCCGGCACGAAGGCTTTGACCGGGCTTGCAGGATGCGCTCATCAAGCTTACTTTTTACTGTTGCTTTCTGCTTTTCTGGTGGCCAACTGACATTTAATTTGGCCACAGCCTTAGTCACAACCTCCAGCAGCTTTTCAGATGCAGTAGAATGGGGTGGCAGATCTTCACATTCACCTGCATCGATGCTCAACATATCCACCTCCTCAGAGGCAGATAATTCGAGCAACGGGTTCTCTTCATGGGCGGAAGAAGCCTGTGTCAAGATGACTTATTACCCTATGACTTATTACCCTATGATTGACAGGTGGGCGGAGCTAACGTTTGACCTTCCACTTCCATCTTTGAATTAGGAATTAACCTTTGACTTTCTGGATTCCAGCGGCGATGTATCGATTAACCTTTACCCTATCAATCGATCAAATTGACATTTCGTTTTGGCCTATTGACTTTGTATTACAGATCATGTGTTCATTTGTCTTTGATCACGGAGTTATAATCAAATTGACGTTTAGTTTTGACCAATTGATCATTTATTCTGACAGTCAGTTTGCCCCATTGACCCCGTGCTGGAAATAACTCCGGAAGATTAGGTTACGGAATTCCCCATCCCTGCCAGCTGTTGCATCGCTGGGACCAAATAATTTTTGTAATGTCCCATTTCACATATAGAGTATGAATGGCGTTATAGAGTATATAGTAGAGATGTTCCGATACCCTTTTTCTCTTCCCGATACCGATTCCGATACCTGGACTCAGGGTATCGGCCGATACCGAGTACCGATCCGATACCTGGGTGTGTATAGTATCTATTCAGCTGCAATTCATTCTAGTACTGTATGAATTGATAGAATTATTATGGTGTGCTTCAAACTTATCCCTAAATTAAACATGAACAAATACATAGAGTTAACTAGTATTTTTATTATCTGAATTACAATTCATTGCAATATTTATCTTAAGTGAAAAAGAAGTTAAAATGCAGCTACACATCTAATACTGTAAACTAAAAAAGGTATTTTATATTTACAATATATATATATATATATATATATATATATATAAAGTGCTACAAATAAATCTAGGAATTTAAAAAGATTATATGAATGATATAAGAAAATAATCTCTTTATAACTGAAGATCAATAAACCATTTTGTTAAATAAACGACATTTCAGTTTGGACTGCGGCTGGTCATCCATCCAGAATAATAAACTCAATAACTTTCATGTTGTTGGTTATATTTATTGTTCGTTCGCTGTCTTTTTAAAACATTTCTCTTCGTTTGAGGCCCTGTTTACACGAGAACGCGTGAAAACGTAAAAAAAAAAAATATTGGCTGTGCCTTTCGTTTACACGGCGACGGCGTTTTTGGGGCTTAAAAACGAAAAAAAGTGAAACCACCCTCCAGAGTGGAAATCTTAAAAACGCTCCTAAATGGTAAAAACGCAAAGGTCTGCTTTACAGTGAAGGTTGTATGCAGGCGCGTGGGCTAAATTGAATTTCACAGACTTTTGCGTCACCATCTGCACGCGGATTTCACACCCAAACTGCTCGTCTAAACGCAGAATAAAAAGTGATAACGCAACGCCACTTTTGCGTTTTCTCTTCAGAGTCGTTTCCGTGTAAACATAGCCTTAATGAAGCTTTCAGAGATTGTTGATTCTGACGCGGCTCATCCTCCGCCAGCCATCGTGTTCTGCGGGTTGACGGGTCTTCAAATGCTTAAGTTACTCATGTTGAAGGTTCTAATACTTGTTCTACCCCTCAAAATTGCTGTATTGCATGAGACATGTCGCCGTTGAACTGGCTGGCTGGTCCAGTCTGAAATACACAATACAGCCAAACTGAGGACATTATGCTAGGACGCACGCACGCGCGTTTTCTTCTTCGCTGCTGTAAACAGTGGTTGTTGCACAAGTGGGAGCAGCGAAGAAGAGTTCATCTCCGTTTTGCAGCGGTTAGCAAAGCCAGCGTGTATAACTAGACATTGTTTAATAAAATGGTATCGGATCGGTGCGCGGATAGAAGTACTCGCCGATACCGATTCCAGAATTTTTATTGGTATCGGCGGCATTTCCGATACTAGTATCGGAATCGGAACAACTCTAGTATATAGTTATGGGTTATAACTACTTCCACTCCCAAACAAACAACACACAGAGAGAGTGTAACCCTCACTCAAAAAGTGTAGACAAGGGGACGCACACTGCCTGAATTGTTTCTCTGCCATCTCTCAAACATATAGGGGATAACAACAATACCATTACCAAATAAGACACACAGTCACACAGAACGCTTCCTGAAGAACAGAAAGCTGATGCTGTTATGTTCCGGTGTCCTTTTATAGCTTACGCTTCGCTGTCACATGCGACGTCACGGGTAACAACCTCACGCAATTCCAATCAAGATTGGACTAGTTCCATACAGGCTTCAGACACATCACACTGAAGGCGTTCCCAATGTATCGATTTTCGACACAGCGTGAGTTCCCTCAAAAGGGAACTGAGGGATGGGCTTAAATTTTTTTTCTGTGATTATGGATAATATTTTGAACGTATTATATGTAAAGAAAGTTCCCACAGAGTAATATGTGTTTTTTGTTACAGGATGCACAGAGCATTTATCAAGACTGAAGGCTGCATTGTGAAGTATGATTACAGCACATGCACATTTGAGGTGTTTCATCCAAATAATCCCAATATTCAGTGTTCCTACGGTGCTGTTGGAAAATAATTTCCATTGATTGAAAATTTAAATCAATGATGTGTAGTGCGTATTTAGACTAAAATGAATATCCACTGCTTTTGTATCCAACCTGGACTTCGCTGACAGCTGAAATGAATAAACAACTAGGATATGATCATATACAGTCATGGTCAGAATTAATGGCGCGCCTGGTAAATATGATCAAAACTGGCTGTAAAAAATAAATCTGCATTGTTTATCCTTTTGATCTTTCATTTAAAAAAAATTAAAATTCTAACCTTCCATTGAAGTAAAAGTATTCCCAGATAGCAAACTGACGTTGAATCAACGTGGAAACATGACATCGAAACAACGTTGATCTGACATTGTTTTGCTCATCGAATTAACGTTGAACCAACGTCAGACGCGTCATTCATTCAAAACTAACAGAAAATCAACTTGAAATCAAAGTTGTTTCAACGTTATGAAAGCAAACCAATTTTCGATTTTCATTTAGCTTTGAAGAATGCCGCGTCTGACGTTGGTTCAACATTAATTCGATGAGCAAAATCAACGTTGTTTTGATGTCATGAGAGACGTCGTTTCCATGTTGATTTAAAGGGTACCTATTTTGGGTTTTTGAAAATTGCCCTTCATGTAGTGTTTAACATAGATCTAAGTGAACGAAAACATCCTGCAAAGTTTTAAACATGAAAGTTCATCGTATACAAAGTTATTGTCTCTCAAAAACAAGAGTCGACTCTGAGTTGCTGATATGAATCGTTCGAAAAACGATGCTTTTCCTTTGTCTGGTTGACGTCAACTTGACAAGTTATTTGAATAAGAAACGCCCACTTATTGCGCTCGGAGACGCCGAAACCGGAGCTCCAGGGGTGGCGGGCAAATCTGAAACTGGCCCAGGACGGGCCACCCTGCCTGGGCTGGCCAGGGAGGTCTGAGCGCATGGAGGTTTGGACCCACCGCACCTTTTTGGACTCTGTCGTTTTTCGAGATCTGGGCTTCGGAAAACAATCATGTCGACGAGACGCTGTGTTTTGAAGTGCGACGCAAAAGCGAACTTTTTTCACCTGCCAAGTGAGGAGTATTTGAAGACTAAGTGGCTGCAGTTCATATATACAAGTACTGCTATACCACACAAGTATAGCCCAAACCTTGTTCTGTTTTCGCGTCATTTTGAAGATGATTGCTTCACAAACCTAAACGCTATAAAGTATGGATTCGCGAGCCGGCTCTATCCTAACGAACTGAGGATCTGAGGTGTGTTAAATGAGGGAGACATACACAATATGCAGAGCAGTGGGTCGCGAGGACTGGAGTTGAGAACCCATTTAAGGTGATAGGAGTTCCGTTTTTCTGCACAGAGAATACCAATCACAACTGACTAGGTCATCTGACCAATCACCGCAGATTAGCGTCACGCAAAGGCGGGTTTTGGACAAAGGACTCGCTAAAACGATTCATATGGGAGTCGGTGGGCAATTCAGGTAAAAATAAATGCATATTATAAGACAACAAAAGTGTTTTTTGTCATTGCATGCTTGTAAAACTGTTGTTGGGGACTCCCAGAACAATATTAGGAACATTTTAAATGTCATAATAGGTACTCTTTAATGTCAGTTTGCTGTCTGGGTTGAAAGTGGGGGGGAAATCACATTATGAAATAAATGTTTTTCTCCAAAACACGTTGGCCACAATTATTGACACCTTTCTATTAAATTCTTTTAGCAATCCCCTTTTGTCAAGATACCAGCTTTAAGTCTTTTCTTATAATGCCTGATAAGTTTGGAGAACACCTGATCAGAGAACAAAAGATCAGAGACCATTCCTCCATACAAACTCTCTCCAGATCCTTCAGATTCCCAGATCCATGTTAGTGCTTCATCTTTTCAGTTCACTGCACTCATCAGGTTTAACTTTAATATCTGTTTAAAGGAGTAGGTGAGTAATTCACTCCTTGATTTACTCATAAAAGCCCATGAGATTGTTTTGACAAATCTGTTTTTAGCGCATTATTTACAAAATGTATTACTAGCCCTGCTGCTCTATACACAAACTAATACCTCATCCTTCTTGGGCACTAGCACTACTGGAACTGACTGTGGGGAAATAGAAAACCTTTACTCAGCTTGGTCAATGAAGTTTTGCTTACTGACTGGAATAAACAGTTCACAGTGTATGCTGACTGAGGATGGTTGGTCAAAGCAAGAAAAACGGTGAAACGTTTCCTTTTCAGTGTGTCCAGTTCAACTTTTTTTCAAATATCGGTTACTGCACCTTTAATTGACATACATAGATTTTATTAAGATATACTCAGTTGAAAGTCCCTGTGAAATCAAAATTGAACCTATTTACTTTGTTAGCGCATATTACTAGTCTTGTAGTGAACAATTAATCCGTGCAAGTAAATATATATTTAAAAAATGTTTTACCTTGGTAATCTTTAATCAAAATCTGAAAAGTTACTTCCTGGAATGGTTTCTTTTTCTGATGACGTAGGTTGGGTGGGGATACGCTTAACCACTCCCCTCAAACCGTTAGTTTGCTATGAGCGAGAGATGGAGAGGAGGAGCGCTAGAGTAAAACCCTGCCCTCTGTTCAATATTCCGTTTCACTTGGAAATACGTCACAGCACTGGAGAAAAATCGTTTGCAACTTCCGGTTCACGGGGACTTGAATGTCTGTTGGGGGACCTACAAAATAAAGTGTTAGCAGATATTAAGAAGTCAGTCTACTAATACTCTAATGACAGTTAGTTGACATGTAGTTGAAAAGTTACTTGTAGTTAGTAGAATGTCTAAAGTGGACTATCGAAATAAAGTGTTACCCTGTAAATATTACTACAATTTAAAATAACTGATTTTTGTTAAATATATTTAAACATGTCATTTATTTAATGTCAAATATATATGACATTAAAATGTCATATATATTTAAATATGTCATTTATAATGTTATATTAATTCTTCAGTCTCAATCTCTCAGAAATCATTCTAATATGCTGATTTGGTGCTCAAAATACATTTCTGAAAGTTCGTTCATTTTAAATAGAAATCATACGTAACATTATGTGTTTAATGTCACTTTTGATGAATGCATGTCAATGCTGAATAGAAGTATTATTGGCAAATAAAATAAAAACTTACTGACCCAAACCTGTGTATATTGGAAACACTGTAATGCTGCCGAGCTGTTGTTTGTTTCAACTTCAAAGTCCAAACAGGACTTTACTTAAGGCAGATAAGGCTGTTTTTTCCCAAGAATAATGATAAAAAACAAAACTCTTCAATAGAACATGGCAATTATCTATATGCTGTTTGTGTAAAGTTATAACAATTACAATTTGACAGATACATTTGTGAACATGTCATGATCTTTCTGTAATTAAAAATGATTATTACCAAAGCATAAAAATAGTATTTATTTATTTATTTATAATAATAATAATAATGTAATAAACCAACTTTTTGCCATTTCACAGACTAGGCTTAATCTATAGTTCCAGACTAAAATGCATTTTGAGTTGTTTTAACTGAAAGCAACTTGCACTGACAACCTTATGTCAATGGCAATGTTTTATCTCAAGATGCACACCAGTAATGTTTTTTTTTTCCTAGGGCACTTTTTTAAAAGCTATTTAAATGCCCTAATTGAAGTAATGCCTAATCCTGGCTTAATCTAACCAATGTCTGTAAAACCAGGCCTTATCAGTTTTTCAAAATCATTTGTGAAATGATTCATTAACATATTGCTCCGCCCTCCTCTGTTCACTTAAATACATGAGTGGCACAGTGATTTTGGTTTCATATAATCGGATCGCTGTCTGCAGAAACATGGTAAGCTATATATATATATATATATATATATATTGCTTATAGTCGAATATATAGATTTTAGGATTTTCAATATATTTTTCTCAATTAATTACAGGATTGTGTCAGTTCCATGTGATATTTTATACTTTTTTATACGTCAATGATAAATTTTACCATACTATTCTTCTAAATGACTACTTTTGTAAAGCAAACATGCTTTTATCATACTCTGCAGCTTCAGGTAAAACTATTTAAAGAGATACTCCACTTTTTTGGAAATAGGCTCAATTTACCACTCCCCCAGAGTTAAACAGTTGGGTTTTACCGTTTTCGAATCCATTCAGCCGATTTTCTGATATTTAGAAGAATATCAGTAACCAGACAGTTTCTGGTCTCATTGACTTCCATAGTAGGAAAAAAAATATACTATGGAAGTCAATGAGACCAGAAACCGTCTGGTTACTGATATTCTTCTTAATATCGGAAAATTGGCTGAATGGATTCGAAAACGTTAAGACTCAACTGTTTAACTCTGGGGGAGTTAAAAAAATGAGCCTATTTCCAAAAAAGTGGAGTATTCCTTTAAAGTTTAACATTGGATCAATTGGTTTATTTTCTTGTGTTTGTTGACTGTGAAGAGGCCTGTGTTTTTGGGTTTGTTTCTGTGCGCTGTCCTTCCTCTGGTCAATGCTGGATGCTCCATCATGGCACACAACAAAGAAGGTACACACGCACATAAACTTTCCTTTGCTTTCAATGCATAACTAAAGAGTATGACCCTATTCTCTTATCCTTAATAGATAAGTTTTGCCGGGACCCAACAGATAAGACTTGGCATCCTATTGGATCCACTTGGAGAAACAGTAAATGTATGGACTGTAATTGTTTAGATGACTCAATGAGGTGCTGTGATGCGTAAGTATATCAAATTTAGTATCATGACATTACCAGCTGTATTGAATTCCTCCATCAATACAACATAACCGAGTTACTGAGTCCACATGAACACGGGTATTTTCAAAACCAGATGGCTGTTCATCCACAGGCAAACACAATATTCGGTCACTGAAACCAAACCTTTTTGAAAACTCCTGCCAGGGTAAATATTTTTAGAAACTCTGTTTGCAGTGTTGTAGTGTAGACGGTGAAACTGGAGATTTTGGCTATTATCTCCTTTATTTGACGTCAGATTTTGCGCGGCTATCTCCTTTGTTTACATGAGGTGAGTCTGTGCTAACAGGGCTTATAACATGTACTGTATACAAATACACACTTCTCCCTCCCATTAAACTGTGGAACACATGGAGTCAGAACGCAATATGCAGGTCATGTTGTTAACTATAGATATCTATATAAAGGCTTGATGTCTTAAGGCGGAGTTTCTATCGTCATCACCGGCGGCCATCTTGTCACGGGTAAACTGATGGAAGATGAGTGGTCAACACGATCACAAATACTCTTATCTCGTTGAAATCTTGACGGATTTACAAACGGTTTGGTTTCTTACAAACGTTATTAACGAGGCTACAATTATCTGGATTATTATTTATTTATACACTTATTTTTCATAAGTATGCTGCGTCATAACTGTGTCTTTGAAGTTTATAACAAACCAAACCGTTTGAAAATTTGTAGAAAATTGAGCAAGTTATGGTTATTTAAATAGTGCATGTAGCATTAACACAATGTTACGAGTGAGCGAGCTGTCTGAGACAAGATGGCCGCCAGATGCAGACGTCGACCTCCATTGGCCAGCAGCGTGGACGAGATATCTAGCCTTCAAATAGATATCGATGTTGTTAAAGGAGTTGTATGTAAGATTGTGGCCAAAACTGGTACTGCAATCAGTTTCAAATTACTGTAGAGCAGTGTATTCCCTCCCCCTCCCCCCTGACCCCAGGTTGCCAGATATGCTGCAGGATACAACTTTTTTTACCCCACACGTTTGTAGCTGCAGCTGTGGTAACTAGAGCAGAGCTGGCAACCCGAATGCTGCAACACTAATGACTTTGTGATTGGTAGATTGGTGGAGGGTGGAGCATCAGACCAAAACACAACATGACAGTTGAGGGCTGCAACAACACTTTTTAAATGACAATATCCTGGCCGGACTACTGTTGTCAGTGATAAAAGTATTTGAAAGGAACATGATTTCTTAATGTCTAGTGACACATCAGGGTCATTTTATGATTATTTGAAATAAATTTCTTACATACAGCTCCTTTAACTACCAGAACCAGTAATAACCTTTTCACTGGCTTATGACTGGCCAACATGGCTTTACGGTTAGGGTTATATCGCCACCTGTTGGTTTTGTATGCTCTTGACAGCGCTTCATTACTTGTTTTTGCGTTTTCATGTGGACAGAGAGGAAAAACTCATTACGTAAAAATACCCGTGTACGTGTGGACTAGGCCTAAAGTAAATGAGACCATTTTGGGAGGATTTAAAATAAATTTGACGCTTGTTTTTATGTAAAAAAACACTAGAAACTAATTTGTTAAAATTGTGTATTACTTGATCTGTAAAGCTCATGGTTATTTTACGGATGATTTAGTTGTTTTAGTTGTTACACTGTCATGACGAGATACTTTTTTTTTAAAATGTATCCATATGCAGAAATATTATTGAAAAGTACTTTAAGACCCAAGGCCACAGTGGGGGATCACTGTTGCTCTCTATTACAAAAGCATTAGGTTAACTCATTCCTTTTGTTTTTCCAACATGTTGCGTCTGTTGCTGACACTATGGGAATGCCTTCAATGTGTGTCACATGTGTCTGAAGCATGTGTGTAATCATGCCAATTCTATTGGCAGAGGAAATCATGACGTCTCTCAATGCGCCGGCATGACCCCTCCTGAGCCTTCAGTTTCTTCCTAATCTCCATGATGAGTTGTCGCCTCGCACAGTCACTGGTTCACCATTGAATTATTCTAATGTGCAAGGGCTACACAAGCACAGATACAGTACATGAAGATGTCTCAAATAGAAGAGCTTGCGGGCTACATCTCACTCCCTAGTATGTTGTTTTCACAGAGATCCACTGTGCAGCACTTTTAGAATCAGGGTTGAACAGGCAGTGTAGAAGAGATGGACAGTATCGCCATGGGTGTACCACCCCTAACCTGTCGCCTTCCCTTAGTTAATTAACTAGATGTTGAAGTCTAATCAGGACTGCAATCCTCATGGTTGGGTTGCTTTTTGGAAAATTTTAGGGCCTGTTCACATACAGTATAGCGCCTAAAAATGTGTAGAAAATGCTGGGCACGTTCTCCTTTTTCCAAAGGTTGGTTCTTGTCACGTGACCTACTGTGTGCTTATGGTGCGCTTGCGGCGTTCTGTAAAGTTGAGATCTCGATGTGGCGTGGACGTGCTTGAAAAAAACGACCATGTTGCACTGTGACCATGTCGCTTCCATTATGAGCGCGCGTACCGCTCGGCTACATTTGATATTGTCAGTGTCTGGTTGTGTTACCCTGGGTTGTCACTAGAGGTCATCGTTATCACGGTGTCTTTCACATTTGACTTCATTCTCCATTCTGTCTGTCATTGACTACGTTTACAAGCAGCCAATAACCCGTTCAAAACTGGGATATTAGCAATAACCCAGTCGCGAACGGCCATGTAAACACCGGCGAAACCCCGAATATGCTCATATCCCGGATTTTAAAAACCGGGATATTATACCTGGGGTACCCCTTTTCTAACCCGAATTTTTGGTCACATAAACACGTATCGGCATATCCCCATAGTAATTGGTGTTCTGCGCATGTTCTATTCGCAAGGAATCTCTTGGTCTTTTGAGTAGAGAAACTTCTCGCCGCATACAACAATCCGCACGCAGAATACCGGAAGTAAACATGGCGAGACCAGGTGAGACGCAGCACAGCATACTTTTGCAGCGAGCTCAGTAACGTTACCAGCATCGAAGCGCAAACAAAGGCGATCGCTATCGGCACCGAACTATTCATTATCCACGTGCTGCTGTTGTTGTTGTCTTTGGATACAGGAAGAAGAATCGGAAATGACGCATTTTGCGTCTTAAGGTTGTTCGTACGTCTAGACGCTAACCATGCGTCGCTGTTTACATCGGGATTTGCAATTCCATGTATACAGGAGAAACTCTCTCTGCTCACGAATCTAAACGGGTTATTCCTAATGTTTCAGAAACCGAATAGTGACCTCAACCCGACCATAACCCGAAAATTGGTTGCATGTAAACGTAGTCACTGTCAATCATCAATTCATTGCACTCAGCTGTTCCCCGTGATCTGTTCCTTGTTAGTATCTGTGTGTACATATTCCCTGTCTGTGTCAGTATGTGTTACGGAGTCGTTGTTTGATGTCACCACTTCTGAAGTCTGTTTTCGAGGTTGTTCGTGTTTTGTTTTTCATGTTTGGTTTGATTATTTGAATTCTGACCATTCCTGGAAGACTATGATTTTGGATTGCCCTTAATAATTAAAACTACTGCTTTTGAATTGCTGTTCCTGTGTGTGGTTCGTGACTGAAATAACAAACTTGAGCGTGCAAAAGATGCGATATGCCTGTCAACACTCCCGTTTTTCCCGGGTTTCTCCCCTTTTTTAGCCCTATCTCCCTGACCCCTCCCGGTTTGTTATATCTCCCAAGAAACTCCTGTAATTTGCACGGCCCAAACTCCTTTATGAATAATCGGACCAATATGTTTGTCTAATGTTGACCAGTTGCAATCTTGTATTAAATGCATTATTCACACCATAAACCATATACAATTTCAACCCGTTTGTCATCTCAACCTGGCAACCTATACCCCAGTTGCCCAGTCACGGAAAGCTCAACCCAAAAGCGAACAAACCCCACCCCATGTGAGCAGGCCCTTATAATGCTTGTGAAGGTGGAATAAAATTGGTTGATTGCCAAAGGCCAAAGAGTCTATTACTCTTTCTACCTCTTGTAGGTTCTAGAAGTTCTATTAGAAGGGGCATTGAGTTGAGGTGAGTGGTACTGCCTCTGAAATCTGTGCTTCAGACACCAGTGCATGCTAAAGGCGTTCCCATAGCATCAGCAACTGACGCAACATCTTGTTCCCTTTTCAGGGAATCGGGTTACATGCGCAATCTAGAGATATTTTAACATAACAGCCATACATTTTGTGGCACAGTGTTGTACTATGATACATAACAATTCCTTTTATTTTGTGTAATTTCTGTAGAATGGGGACTCCGACTTATCCTGACAAGTGCTCAGTGGAGTACAATTACGATACATGCACATATGAGGTTTTTGAGAAAGTTCCATGTGCTCATAGTGCTGTGGGCAAATGACTGCCATGAATCGGGGAAAGAAATCGATCATCATTTTACAGTTTTATCTGCAGATTTAAAGGGTAAATACAGACACGCCCAAATGAATAAGGAATTTGTAATATTAGGAAAGATTAGGATTTTATTAGATTTAATGTTGATTGTGTTGAATGATTTCTGAAGGATCATGTGACACTGAAGACTGGAGTAATGATGCTGAAAATTCATCTTTGCCTTCAAAGTAATACATTTCATCACAATATATATTCAGATAGAAAACAGAGTACTTTTGAATTTTAATAATATTATAATGTTTTCACTGTATTTTTGACTGCTTGTGTAAGTTAACATGATTTGAGGTATTTAGGCATTTGACATTCAAACTGTAAATGAAATTACGTACAGATACAAAAATTTAAATAATAAATTATATCAATTAAAAGATATAAATTCTAGTTTTCATTTTTAAATGTACACCAGTGTTTATATCAATAAAGCTGAATCAATGGAATGTGTTTGTTAGCATTTTTATTTTATGTTTTAGACACTTTTTCAACTCTATGCCAAAACTCTTAATGCTTGAAATTTGGTGGATAATATGTTTAATGTGATGCGGTCAATATCAACATTTTCACTAACATTTCTAGACTATTTTCTAGACATTTCTACTAACATTTCATTGCCACTAGATGGCAAAATAACAACCTTAATCACGCCTTGGCTTTCTTTATTGCTTTTAAAAAAAAGGATGGAAAGTTGTTGTGGAGTCAAGGGGCTGAGAGAGACAATGATTTTGCGCTGTCTGGCAAAATCACGCTCACACACACGCACATTCTCAAACATAAACACACACAACCACACTCCCTCCCACACTCCATCAATCTAGAAGCAACTGGGGTAGCGAGCAGAAGTGTGTCAGACGTTTGGGTACATACATGTGCACATCTACATGTGTGAATTTGGGTACTAGAAACTTATTTCTGTCCAGAGACATTTTCTTATTTTTTTCTGTGATACATTCACTCTGCTGACACAGGACAATAGAAGAACTAAGAAGACAAATTCAGTGTTTTGGAGAATGCTTTCTACAAATTAGGTCTCCACATAAGGATTACGGATTGCTAAGGACCCTGTGAAACCTTATTTTTCTCTCATGGTCACTTTTATATTTTTCCTGTAGTCCTGCAAACAGTGCTTTACAACATGTGCAGACTTTGGAGGATAGCAGTTTTGCTTTGTGTCAAATTGGTGGGCACTGCGAATGGAAATACAGGACTTGTGCCAGAGAGAGGGACTGCAGCTTCCTCCTGCTATGGGGGTTTTGACCTCTATTTTGTTCTTGACAAGTAAGTTATCCTGTTTACCACTTCTCCATGAATTGTTAAGCATGACAACGCTCCATAAATGCTGTGCTGGCATCTGCATACCATATAAACTCGCAATGAGTGAACCGATTGACCTGATTTAGTTATAATAGGCAGAAAACACTTGTATAAATTACAAATGCACATGTAGAATTGGGCTTATTTAAATGCAATGCCTATCTTTTTTGGTTCTGCTACAGTGAGGAATGCTAAATTAAGTGATGCTTAACGTTGTAACTAGGGCTGTCAAAACGATTAATCGCGATTAATGGCATCCAAAATAAAAGTCTGTTTACATAATATATGTGGGTGCACTGTGTATAATTATTTATATATAAAAAACACACATGCATGTATATTTAAGAAAAAAAATATTATTTATATATAAAATATTTATATATAATATAAATTATATATAAATCTATATACAGAATATACATGAAAATGTTTATTAAATATATACAAGCATGTGTGTGTGTTTATATATTATCTAAAATAATTATACACAGTGCCCCCACATATATTATGTAAACACAAACTTTTATTTTGGATGCGATTAATCGTTTTGACAGCCCTAGTTGTAACCCATTGTTTTAATGGAAACTAACTCCAAGAGTCACCGTCTCTTTAGGATAAGATCATTTAAAAATGAATGCCTATGCCATTTAAACACTCACTGACTGAAATTCATTACATAAGATGCTAAATAAGGGGCATCTGCAGCACATTCTTTTCTGAGAAACACTTTTCTTCATAATTTTAGCCCAGTGACTTTCAGTTCTCCTCAAGTTCACACAGGTGTCCTATCAGAGGATCCACAGATGTAGATCGCGATCGCAGTAAATATTACCCACTAACAGCAACAGCCAATATTTGACAAAATATTTTTTTTCAGTAATAATTTGTTTATATTTTGATGTTTTTTTTTTCATATTTGATCAGTTAGTGCAGAATGGCATTGACATAAAAGTTAATGAGGGAGAGAGTGTGTGAGTGATGATAAAGATCATTGTTTTCCTCTGTAACATGCGTCCCATCTAACATGAGGTGAGAAAATTGCATGTTTGGGGTCAATGCGGACAGTGTTCCCCTCTGAGGGCAGTTTACAGAGCCAAAAGCCTGCAAGGGAATGATAGATTCAACAGCTGGTTTAAGAGGCTATTTGCCTGATTAGTTCCACATAGGCAGTTGAATAGAAAAGTAATGTACTTTCATGCATTTTAACTTAAAATTAAGGTTGTTTTAGCTTTTGTTTGGTAGTATAGCAAGCTGTCTTGACCTAATTTTGGCGCATATTGTGGCGAAAGTCCTAGGACCCATAAGAACACATGGAAAATCAATTACACTCGGCCCTGAACTCAATCATCATGTTTGCCTGCGTGCTGTACACAATAAGAATACACACACATGGACATACATTAGATTGGGTGTGGGTCACAGTTTCCAACTATTTCGATTCTACCAGTCTAAACTTTGGCTCTACTTGGCAGGTTTCCCTCCGAGTGTTATGTTCATGTTCGACGAATGTGTTTTAAGTCAAAATAACACAGCTGTGTTTCCAAATACATGTAAATCATTCGTCATGGATAGCCTGGCAGTTCAGCTGTGAATGTGATGTTTTTGTTGGACAGATTCATATTGTTTTACAGAGAGTGACATACAGCTGTATCTCAACTCATTTCCTCTTTACATCACTGCCTTGGATCCTGCATGTAAATCAAATTCTGTTGGATCCAATTCATTTTCGCTTCGTTCGTTCGCTTTTTTGAATTCAGTAAGAACATTTACATGAATATAATAATGTTGATTTGCATATGGTATTGGCATATTGGTGCAAATAACATATCATTTTCAGCAGCTAATATCCAAGACACTCACTCTGTCAGGGCCACAAAATTAATTCTAGAAATCAACAGGTAGATATATAGATAAACTCATCTTCCAGTCATTTGACCGACAAGGGCTGCGTTTCCCGTAAAACGAAGTAGTTCACTGTTTCACTACCATAGTACGATGCATTGTTGGAAAAATCAACTAGCTAGTCACGACTGTTTCCTGAAACCCACTGTCGCAAAGTATCGTTCAACCATGTTGGTTTCGAACGTGGTGGAGTATAACTACTTTTAATGAAACTGTTTGAGATCCAGCTCACGCTAGATTTGTTTTATATAAATTACAGACATGTCATCTGAGGACTATTTCTTATTGTTCTCATTTGTTCTGCTTTGTTACCAGACTCAATATTTGGCTCGTTCTTACATAGTAGAGCACGTTCGCACATGCGCACTCTTCAAACTCGTTACTTCAAATCTTTTGAAAAACTAAAAGACGTAAATTACATTTGTATGAATTCTAAATAAAAGGCACCGGTTGTACTGAATGTCAGCTTGCTAACGATGCCTCTAACCACAGGTCGAGAGCTGTCGTTCAAACCACCCAACTTTGCGATGCTGTTTGCGAATGTCCATTTTTTCGGGAAACATAGACTCGTTAAACTATGCAGATAACGACGGAACTTGCGACCATGGTTGGCTAATGATGCTTTCGGGAAACGCACTCCAGGTTGACAATTCAGCGTGAGAAATCGGGGGTGTGGCATGTGAGCGTGTGAAACCAATCAAATGCGGGTGTCTCACGGCCAATGCGTGAAAGTTGGCAGGCAATCTGAGAGGCTAACATTAGCAAGCTAGCTTTGAAAACATGATTTCCCACACTCCCTCCAGAAGCCATGCTCTAAAAAACAACGGCTCCTTCAAAACATAAACGCAGTCTGCATAGTGTTATGAGAGACGGTGTTAAACTATGGCAAGCAGTTCAGGAAATAATTCATGCGTGTTGTGTGAATATGGAGTGGTCTAGTGGTTGAATCTATGGTTTAATGACAAATGCATTGGTTTAGAATATATTAGTTTCCTCAACTACATATTGGTTTACTCAACTATACATTGGTTTTCTCAACTATATATTGGTTTAGATACATTGGTTTTCTCAACTATACATGGGTTTACTCAGTTATACATGGGTTTACTCAGCTGTACATTGGTTTTCTCTACTATACATTGGTTTTCTCAATTATACATGGGTTTACTCAGCTATACATTGGTTTACTCAACTATATATTGGTTTCCTCAACTATACATTGGTTTTCTGAACTATAAATTGGTTTCAACGATACATTGGTTTCCTCAACTATATATTGGTTTAAGTACATTGGTTTTCTCAACTATACAATGGTTTCCTTAACTATACATTGGTTTTCTCAACTATACTTTGGTTTCCTCAACAATACATTGGTTTTCTCAATTATATATTGGTTTAGATATTTTGGTTTTCTCAACTATATATTGGTTTTCTCAACTATACATTGGTTTCCTTAACGATACATTGGTTTCTGAAACTATATACTGGTTTAGATATATTGGTTTTCTAAACTATATATTGGTTTTCTCAACTACATATTGGTTTACTCAACTATCTATTGGTTTAGATACATTGGTTTTCTCAACTATATATTGGTTTCCTCAACTATACATTGGTTTTCTCAACTATACATTGGTTTCCTCAACTATCTATTGGTGTAGATACATTGGTTTCCTCAGCTATATATTGTTTATATATATATATATATATAGTTTTTATATATATATAGTTGAGTAAACCAATATATAGTTGAGAAAACCAATGTATAATTGAGAAAACCAATGTATAATTGAGTAAACCAATGTATAATTGAGAAAACCAATGTATAATTGAGAAAACCAATGTATAGTTGAGAAAACCATTGTATCTAAACCAATATATAGTTGAGGAAACCAATATATAGTTGAGAAAACCAATATATAGTTGAGTAAACCAATATATAGCTGAGAAAACCAATGTATAATTAAGAAAACCAATGTATAGTTGAGAAAACCAATGTATAGTTGAGAAAACCAATGTATCTAAACCAATATATAGTTGAGTAAACCAATATATAGCTGAGTAAACCAATGTATAATTAAGAAAATCAATGTATAATTGAGTAAACCAATGTATAATTGAGTAAAGCAATGTATAATTGAGAAAACCATTATATTCTAAACCAATGCATTTGTCATTAAACCATAGATTCAACCACTAGACCACTCTATATTCACACAACACACATGAATTATTTCCTGAACGGCTTGCCATATTAAACTACCTCACGTCTCAAGCCACATAACATTACAATCATAATGAACTTAAACAATTTACAGAGCTCTAGCTGTCTACTACCTGACTGTTGCAGATTCATTTCATTGTTGAATTGATTAGGGGTGTAACGGTACATGTATTCGTATTGAACCGTTTAGGTTCAAGGCTTCCGGTTCGGTACGCATACAAACCGAACAATTCCTTGGAGTATTTTTCCTGCTGACAAAATTTGCGCTGGCGCGACCACCACAACGTTGTTATATACAAACACAGCTCATCATAATCAGTCATGTGGTATTACAGTCCATTTAGAATCTTCAGCAAAAGAGATACGATAAAATTAATTTAGCATAAAACATGAGCCTTCAAGCTATCATGGGACAGTGCTTACCATTAAGTTCTGGTTATATTTGCATGGGTTAATTTATCTCCTTGTATCTGAGTTATGGGAAAGTCAGGGTTTGGTTGTTCTACTTATGGGCCATCTCTGTGGCTCCACTTTATAGCTGTGGGCTAAGCTTGATGGTTTGGCTTCTGTGCTCAGGAGGGTCTGTGAAGGACATTTACTGTTCTCCTCCTTTTTATTCAGCTCAATCACTTCTGCAGAGAGTGCAATAAGAGAACAGTTCAGAAGCAGTGTTGGGAATAAAGGCACATGTGTTATGAAACTAATAACATAACTCATCACACTAATTACCAAGGCCCGTTCTTGCCTCTGGAATTGTTCGGGAACTTCTGGTCAATCACATCATGCTTTCAACTAAATATTTGAACCCAAATTTTCAGCATATCGGTCTTCACAGACAAGTTATTATAACTAATTGATGCCATTTTGTTACATGTGACACCTGTGAACTGTGACCTGTGAATTGGATTAATATCATTGGCTAATAAAGTGAGATGCATAAAGTAGGTTATATTGGTGCAATGTAATATATTTAATAATTGTACGTTTGGGTTATATTATGAGTTTGCCTTTCACTGTTTTAATCATTTTGCAGAATACTGAACACAGCACACACAACGCCTCAACACTTACTCCTGATTTTTCTCAACATGGGGACAGAAAATGGGTTAGTCAATAAGTGGGAAAACAGTAATTTGCGTTACTTACTTGAAGATATCTTGTTGTTGTTGTTGTTCATTTAAAAGTAATGCGTTACTTTACTAGTACTAGTTACTTGAAAAAAGTAATCTGATTACGTAATTTGTGTTAGGCAACTTGATATGCATTACATTTGCATGACGTATTTCTTGTGTTTGTGACAATTAAATGGCAAAAAAATTAAATAAAATAATAGCATAAAATAACATTCAAAAATGCGAAAATGCCTTGTTTTACTAGAGGTCAGAGGTGAATGGGCCGAATGATTGCTGATAGAAGAGCAACTTTGACTGAAATAACCACTCGTTACAACCGAGGTATGCAGCAAAGCATTTGTGAAGCCGCAACACGCACAACCTTGAGGCGGATGGGCTACAACAGCAGAAGACCCCACCGGGTACCACTCATCTCCGCTACAAATAGGAAAAAGAGACTACAATTTGCAAGAGCTCACCAAAATTGGACAGTTGAAGACTGGAAAAATGTTGCCTGGTCTGATGAGTCTCGATTTCTGTCAAAATTTGTCAAAATTTTCAAAATTTGGCGTAAACAGAATGAGAACATGGATCCATCATGCCTTGTTACCGCTGTGCAGGCTGGTGGTGGTGGTTTAATGGTGTGGGGGATGTTTTCTTGGCACACTTTAGGCCCCTTAGTGCCAATTGGGCATCGTTCAAATGCCACGGCCAACCTGAGCATTGTTTCTGACCATGATCATCCCTTTATGGCCACCGTGTGCCCATCCTCTGATGGCTACTTCCAGCAGGATAATGCACCATGTCACAAAGCTTGAATCATTTCAAATTGGTTCCTTGATCATGACAACAAGTTCACTGTACTAAAATGCCCCCCACAGTCACCAGATCTCAACCCAATAGAGCATCTTTGGGATGAGGTGGAACGGGAGTTTCGTGCCCTGGATGTGCATCCCACAAATCTCCATCAACTGCAAGATGCTATCCTATCAATAAGGGCCAAAATTTCTAAAGAATGCTTTCAGCACCTTGTTGAATCAATGCCAACGTAGTTCTGAGGGCGGAAGGGGGGTCAAACACAGTATTAGTATGGTATTCCTAATAATCCTTTAGGTGAGTGTAGCTCCATGCTATGCTTGTTGGATGCAGGACTTGCCTCTATTTTGGAACTGACGCCGAATGACGTATCTCGCTGATGTCGTGGTTGATCGATCTACCTCAACCTTCTCAGGTCGGATGTCCCAACTTTGAGGGGTTGTCCAGATGTTATTTCCTAGTAGAGGGTTGAGTGATCTGGAACGCAACATTCTTCGCACGAGCTTTCTTATGTAAAGAACATTTTACTAAATGACCAAGCTTCCTCGTGAGAAATGTTTTTACAATCCGTTTTGAATCTTCAACCGACTGTCGAAGTTGGGTGAGTAAATGGTAAATGGTAAACGGACTGCCTTCATAGACCTAATGGCCACCAAAGTGCTTTACATTTTTGCCTCACATTCACCCATTCACACACTCATTCATACACCGACGGCGGTGTCAGCCATGCAAGGCGCCAGCCAGCTCGTCGGGAGCAGCTGGGGTTAGGTGTCTTGCTCATGGACACCTCGACACTTGGTCAGGTGGAACCGAGGATTGAACCACCAACCTTTCGGTTCGTAGACAACCCACATGAACCACTGAGCCACTGCCGTCCCAAGTGTTTAGCAGAGCATCATTTCCAAAAAAAGATGCACATGTGGAGTGCAAAAAGGAGTAGACAAGAGACGGGAATGCGTCGAGTCAGCTTTACACTCCACTTCAATAATACAGAAGCGAACAGCAGTGAAATCGACACAACAACATTACCCCGGAACTACTAACTACTTCCCCCTCTCTTAAAGGTATATCCCCTAGGTGAATTGGTGAATGTCTCTCAGTGTTATTTGTGGGTCACCACACACACACTGTTTACACTTTACATTTTACATGTCACATACGACAAAGTAGCCCTACCAAAATGTACCAGTTTTACCATGGGATTTTGGACATGATCCAGATAGGACCATGTCTAATATTCATTATGTAGCCTAATTGCAGCTTATATTTACATTAGTGTTTATTTCCTTGATTTAGTGCATTTATGTGATATAATTTCAGAGACAGTGAATAATCAGTGGCCATGGCTGATTATTATGAAGAATACTAGAGCAGTTTCTCTAGTAAAAGCGTACTTTTACTTTCTCATGCAAATAATGCATTTTACGTTAATAAAAGACACATTCATTTATGTTTAATATCAGTATAGATTAGGAGTTTATGACTGTATGAATACTTTTAACTCTTATATAGGCCTATCTTAAAATGATTGATACCATGCCATATATATTTATAAATGTACTGTACTTTTTTGATATTTTAATATAATTTACTTGATTATTTTAGTATTTTAATATTCTAATAAAATGACTGATCTTTCTAATGAGCCACTTAAACTTTATTTGAGTCAGTTTTTGATTAAATAACTATTGGATACTTTATGATTGTTGTCACTGGCTGACTATACATTATCTATGGCTTAATATTACAGTAAGAACAATTTATGACCAAGCATTAATCTATTGATATCTGAGTACATTTACCTATTTTGAAATGTTCTTGGTTTTCTTTTCTAGTTATCTGGCTCTGAAGACCAAATTATTCTTGTGCAAAGGTTAAATATAACACAAAAGATAATTTACCTAATGGTTGCTAGGCTAACTGCTATTGTTTTGAGCCAATATTAGTGAAATGTCCTTGTTGACCTGTTCTAGGACTCAAATAAAAGCTGAGAGATGTGATTTGCGCTCTCATCCATTCCCAGAGATTATCTAAACCTTTGGGTTAGGGAGGAACTGAATAATGTGACAATTCAGTCCAATTTCAGTGAAAATGAATAGGCAATATTGAGCCGCTGTAGAAGGCTAGTTCATTAAGAGTTATAGCTATATAAATAAATCCTTCTCTTTTACACACTCGCACACACACATACCATTTGCCTCTTGTTAAACCATTTCACCATTAGCTCCAGATGTTCCGAACCCTGCCTGCTTTGTCTGCTTTAGAGCACCGAATCCCGCTAACAATGGAAAAATAATGAGAGAGAGCGAGAGGAGGACAGAGGCAGAGCTTAATATCTCACATCATTTCACCGCAATTAATTTTTCTAAACATATACAGTGATGAGGTACAGTAGTTGAGTTGGAGTAGCACCTTTAAAGGGATAGTTCAACCAAAAATGAAAATTCTGTCATCATTTATTCACCCTCCTGTGGCTCAAAACCTGTGTGAGTTTCTTTCAACAGTTTAACACAACAGAAGTCAATGGAAGTCAATGGCTTCTGTAACTGTTTGGTTACCAGCATTCTTCAAAATATCTTCTTTTGTTTCAGCTATATTATTTGGACACTCTTAAAATAAGTTTTTCTTACTACAGGAATAAGTAAGAATTGTTTTCTTACTACAGGAACTAGGGGTTGGCTTTTATTCAAACAAACAGATTTTAATTTTAATTTTATTTTGTTGTTTTTGCAGATGCTACTTAATTTGATATTTTTTGTCCATGAAATTGACACATTTCAAACAGCATTAAAGAGTAGCAAAACACATTTCTCCACATTGTACTCTAACAAGTAACATTGTACTCTACAAGTGTAAACGAGTAAAATATGGCAACAATGATTACGTTACGTCTATTTAATAACATCTGAGTAAACCACTATCACTTTGAGATAGGCTTGAGGGCAAGGCCTGGATTTTTAAACAGCATTACTATGCGAAAACACGATCATCTGGGAGTAATGTAATCTTTGGCAGAGTTACGCATTATAACAACATGTAAATCATTTGTATAAATCAATGGTCGTTGCTCTGCACTAGACATGGCATCATTGAAATAACATCTGGCACATTGACAACTGCATTAAGCAGAATGCCTTCATGAGGTATTTATACTGGAACTAAAACATTAAATGGCATCTATTATGCTTTTATTTTATTTTTAACCTTTCATTTAGTATGTAATCTAGCTATATAAACGTTATAAGCATATAAATGTTCTAAATGTATGGAAACATGGAACAACAATTTCAATACGTGAAAAGACAAGGCAAAAACACGATCGCTTAAATCCATGCCCATTCATGTATTGAAGCCTCATGTTTGCTCTTTCTTGTTGTGTAACATGACAACAATAATAACCAATGAACAGACAGAACTAATGAAGCAAGAACCAACAAGAACATGACATATGAATCAAAGGAAACAATTAAAAGTCAAGTTTACATTAAAACTCTTTCTATTTGATTATAAGAAAAACAAATCTCAGACAACTAGGTACCAATGTGTTGCATGCAGGGCAACCACCCAGTAGAGCTTTACAATAATCTAGTCTTGATGTCATGAACGCATGAACTAATTGTTCAGCATTTGTCAATGAGAGCATATGGCGTAATATAGATATATTTAAGATGGAAAAATGTGGTTTTACAGATAGACACGTGATATTTAAATGAAAGATTGGTATCAAAGAGCACACCCAGGTTCCTAACCGATGATGAAGACTTAAAGGAGAACTCCGGCGAACAATGAACCTTTGGTCTAATAAATCCTCGGTACCTAGTCAATCGTTGTCTGAGGTTTGTTTTCATGATAATCGAATGTAAAGAGTTTAATCTCTAAAAACTGTTTAGCGTGTAATGCTAGTACTGGGGGCATTGACTAAGTAAAAAGAAATCGCTAGTTTATACCACTAACAAGGCTCAAAATAGCCCCACACTAACGCAGTAACATAACAAGGCTCCATACATGCAAAACGAAGCATTGAGAACTTTGTAAGTGTACAGACCGTTTAATAAGAACATAAGTTATAAAGACCGTTTACTTCGTGTATACATTCAGAAGCCATCTTAGGAAATAGTCTCGATAAGTCGATCCCCGAACGTCGTGCTGAGTGATCTGAACTGTATGAAGTTCAACGAACTTCTGAACAGTATGAACGGCGTTCGGGGATCGACTAATCGAGACTATTTCCTAAGATGGCTTCTGTATGTCTCCACGAAGTAAACGGTCTTTATAACTTATGTTCTTATTAAACGGTCTGTACACTTAAAAAGTTGTCAATGCTTCGTTTTGCATGTATGGAGCCTCATTATGTTACTGTGTTAGTGTGGGGCTATTTTGAGCCTTGTTAGTGGTATAAACTAGCGATTTCATTTTAGTTGGTCAATGCCCCCAGTACTAGCATTATACGCTAAACAGTTTTTAGAGATAAAACTCTTTACATTCGATTATCATGAAAACAAATCTCAGAGAACGATTGACGAGGTACCGATGTTTTATTAGACCAAAGGTTCATTGTTCGCCGAAGTTCTCCTTTAACAGAGCAGCCATCAAGTGTTAGAGAGTATTCTTGGTTATTGTGTGTGGGAGTTTTTTGTCCAATAATTCGAATCTCTGTTTTTTCTGAATTTAGTAATAGGAAATTACTAGTCATCCAATGTTTTATATCAGCTATGCATTCCATTAATTTTGTGAGTTGGTAAGTTTCGTCAGGGTCTGAAGAAATATACAGCTGACGATCATAATCATAACAGTGAAAGCTAATTCCATGTTTTCTAATGATATCTCCTAATGGTAGCATGTATACAGAGTGAATAGCAGCGGTCCTAGAACTGAGCCTTGTGGTACTCCATACTGAACTTGTGAGCGATAAGACATCTCTTTATTTAATGCTACAAACTGATAACGGTCAGATAAGTTCTGTATAATTTAAACCATGCGAATGCAATTCCACTCATGCCAACATAGTTTTCTAGTCTATTTAAAAGTATGTTGTGGTCAATTGTGTCAAATTCAGGACTAAGATAGAGAAATACAAGCACGA
Source organism: Cyprinella venusta (assembly GCA_038021265.1). NCBI lineage: Eukaryota > Metazoa > Chordata > Actinopteri > Cypriniformes > Leuciscidae > Cyprinella > Cyprinella venusta. The sequence goes on along the minus strand of CM075872.1, from coordinate 31,615,378 downwards.
TCGGATGATAAGAGCAAATCATTTGTGACTCTAATGAGAGCTGCCTCAGTACTATGGTACGGTCTAAATCCAGATTGAAAATCCTTGCAGATATCATGAACACAGTTGTGTGGATACTGTTTTATCGAGTATATTTGATAGAAAAGGCAGATTCGAGATCGGCCTGTTATTGACTAATTTTGTATGATCAAGTTGCGTTTGTTTAACAAGCGTTTTTATCATTTCCAGCTTAAAGGTTTTTGGTACATAGAGTCAAAGACGAATTAATGATATTAAGAAGAGGACTGTATGACATCTGGAAGCATCTATTTCAGTAGCTCGGAATAGGGTCTAACACACATGTTGTTGATTTAGATGAATTAACGAGTTTGCAAAATTCTTCCTCTCCTTTTGCAATGAATGAACCAATTTTTTCCTCAGGGAGACTACAATGCACTGCTTGATGCGATACTCTATGTTGGGTGTAACTAATTTCTAAGTAATTAGTTACCTTAATTTAAGTACTTTTCCCTTGAAAATGTAAAGTAAGGGATTACTCTTAATTTACCTGTAATTTAATTACAGTTACTTCTGATGTAATTGAGGTAAACACTGTGTATAGATCGATCCGATCTCATAACTTATCAGAAAAGATTACATATCAAACGAAAAGATTAAAAGACTTACATATTTCAATTGTTTTTAAAGTTTTCTTGGTACACGAGTTACAGATAATCCCAAAGCAATGTAGCCTACTTGCAAGCGACGTAAACAGTGACGTAACGACGTCGTTCCCTGGGCGCTCTAGTCAGTGGAAAAGCAAACAGGTTCTGAACGGGTTCGCAAGTTGAACCAGCTCCGAACCAACTTTGAACCAGCACCAGTTCCGAACCAGTTCTTTTTTCGGTGGAAAAGGGGTAACAGCGATATGCATTTTATGAGGTGTCTAAATTTTATGACCGCACTCGTACAAATTCGTATGAATTATTGTAAAATATGTATGAAAAAAGTGTGAAATGTCATGAGATCAGACATAAAACAATAGTGGGTTTAACATCAAAATGTATTGTCTGATGCTAAAAACTATGTTTTTATAATGTAACCTTCTCCACCTTGGTCTGTTTAAGGAAAATTTATGCGATTTTATAGTATTTATTTGAAAGAATAGTAACTAATAACTAGAGTAACTCGTAAAAGAATAGTAACTAGTAATTAATTACTTTTTTAGAGTAACTTACTCAACACTGGCGATACTCTAGTAGAGGGTTGCATAGTTATAATTTTGTCCCTGATATAATCAATCTTATAAGTGAAGAAGTTCATAAAGTCATTACTGCTGTGTTGCTTGGTCACTTCTGGGCTTTGTACACATGTACGAAGGAACCAAATGACAAGCGGCCGGTCCAAATACACACACTTGCGGTCTTTGCACTTGACTTGACCACTTGTCTACTTACATGACATATTTGCTGTATTAGGCCCAAGTCTTCAAGTAAGCGTGAAGATCGCAAGAATGTTAAGAACTTTTGATTATCCAATTGCTTACACACACTTATACCCCAGATTCATAGACAAGGTTTATATTTAATCCCAGACTAAAATGCCCGTTTTAGCTGTTTTAACTGAAAGCAACTTGCACTGAAATATTTTTTCCTGAGACACGTTAATAAAGCGTTGTAAAATGCAAGTGTTTACAGAGCTTTATTTTGATTTTCAATACTTTGCATATTTAAAATAAACCACTAAATGCCTGTTCAGTTCTCCCTATGTAACAAACAACAATTTAGTAATTGTGGTGCTTCTCATTAAGGGATAAAATGCAGTTACAAATGCACCGATAAAATGTGCAACATTTCTATATTTTGCTACCAAATTATATGTAATATCTAATTAATGTAACTTATTTGTAAATAGATCGCTGCATGTATGACATCACATTGAAGGCCTTCCGGTAGTTCGCATCACACTGATTCCTTGACAAAAACCCAATAGGTGGTTTGCAGACACGTGATTGTGTTGACGCGCGGAACGCAGATGGAGGGCAAGGAGTGAAGAGCGCAATGGACGAGATGGAGGAAAATCCATACTTTACTACTTTAGACGCTATTACAAGAGAAATATGTAAACAGAAAATCGAAACATATGTTGGACGTGATCCTTACGTTATGAAGAGGACAGATTTTCAACTGAATTGAGAGATTTGCCTGCCATCGAGGCTGTAAATATCAGCAACTAACTCGTCTTACAGACATACTTTGGCTTTACAAAGTTCGGAAACTGGTACGTTACACGAACAGCCACATAAGTGTATTTAAACACCTGAATAATGCAATTATAAGCCACATAAATAATGTATTAACTCACATTTGACGAAGTGATCACTGCACACACAGGCATTTTCCCATTCGGCTCCTCCCGACCGCAGAAGTAGGTTTGCAAGGCATTTTTCCCGGTGTTTTTCAGTCAATTTCTTGTATTTTCCCTCCTTATGAACAACAACTTTGGGCACGCAATAAAAATTCGTCGTGGTTTGATCGATTTGAGCAACCATACACGATGCAGAACAGGCATTTTGAGTGTGTTATAGTGCTTCCTAATGTAGAAAATCACTTCCTGCCCTCCATCTGCTTTTCGCGCCATGGCAACGCAGTGCCGTGACGTCACGTGAAAACAAGCTATTGGATTTTTCCATTAGCTTTTGGATTATCACGAAAAAAGTTCTGTGATCAACACAAGTTTATGATGCTTACATATTTTGTCCATCAAGATAATTTTCACATCTGAACACAACACAGATTTGACAATCAAGGATTCTGCTTTGTCACCAGTTGTTCAATTACTCAACTAAAATGTCAAAAGTCAAATTTAAATAGAATATATGTGATATGTTATTATAGTTACATTAATGCCACATATTAATAAGAATGATATCAAAAGTAATGTATACATTTAGTAAAATTTCTGCCTCTTGGGGGCTTCTTAAACCCAGTTATGAAGTCATCATACCCTAGTTGCAAATGTTTCGATTTCCATTAATAACACATTAGCTGATGCATCATCATCCTGGACATTCTTAAATTACATACACTCACCGGCCACTTTATTAGGTACCCCATGCTAGTAACGGGTTGGACCCCCTTTTGCCTTCAGAACTGCCTCAATTCTTCGTGGCATAGATTCAACAAGGTGCTGGAAGCATTCCTCAGGGAGTTTGGTCCATATTGACATGATGGCATCACACAGTTGCCGCAGATTTGTCGGCTGCACATCCATGATGCGAATCTCCCGTTCCACCACATCCCAAAGATGCTCTATTGGATTGAGATCTGGTGACTGTGGAGGCCATTTGAGTACAGCGAACTCATTGTCATGTTCAAGAAACCAGTCTGAGATGATTCCAGCTTTATGACATGGCGCATTATCCTGCTGAAAGTAGCCATCAGAAGTTGGGTACATTGTGGTCATAAAGGGATGGACATGGTCAGCAACAATACTCAGGTAGGCTGTGGCGTTGCAACGATGCTCAATTGGTACCAAGGGGCCCAAAGAGAGCCAAGAAAATATTCCCCACACCATGACGCCACCACCACCAGCCTGAACAGTTGATACAAGGCAGGATGGATCCATGCTTTCATGTTGTAGACGCCAAATTCTGATCCTACCATCCGAATGTCGCAGCAGAAATCGAGACTCATCAGACCAGGCAACGTTTTTCCAATCTTCTATTGTCCAATTCTGATGAGCTTGTGCAAATTGTAGCCTCAGTTTCCTGTTCTTAGCTGAAAAGAGTGGCACCCGGTGTGGTCTTCTGCCCACCTTGGTTGTAACGGGTGGTTATTTGAGTCACTGTTGGCCTTCTATCAGCTCGAACCAGTCTGGCCATTCTCCTCTGACCTCTGGCATCAACAAGGCATTTCCGCCCACAGAACTGCCGCTCACTGGATGCTTTTTCTTTTTCGGACCATTCTCTGTAAACCCTAGAGATGGTTGTGCGTGAAAATCCCAGTAGATTAGCAGTTTCTGAAATACTCAGACCAGCCCTTCTGGCACCAACAATCATGCCACGTTCAAAGTCACTCAAATCACCTTTCTTCCCCATACTGATGCTCGGTTTGAACTGCAGGAGATTGTCTTGACCATGTCTACATGCCTAAGTTGCCGCCATGTGATTGGCTGCTTAGAAATTAAGTGTTAACGAGCAGTTGGACAGGTGTACCTAATAAAGTGGCCTGTGAGTGTATGTCACAATCCTCCTCCATTTAACCCTCCTTCATTTAATTTAATTTAATTTCAAAGCCAGGTTCCAACGTGAGGTTTCAGTGCTATTGTAATATTTAAAGATCACAATTGTTGGTCTTTGGCTCAATTCAAAGTCAATGGAATATTAGCAGCTGGCATCACATCATTCAGACAGCTGCTCTGGGAGGATGCTGATACTTGAACGATTTCCCTCTGGGGAGGATAACAATGTGTCAGTGTAGTTTTTGAACTGCTGCTTTTAGAAAAAAAAAACTGTCTTATTCACACAGCTGTAAATCTCAAACTTTGGCTATTCTTCTCAGCTTGTGAATCTTTATTGCCCCCTTGATGTTCGACTGTAACTGTCCAATTTGTCTGTTTCACCCTGCAGATCAGGAAGTGTGCAGCATCACTGGAATGAAATATATAACTTTGTGGAACATCTGGCCCATAAGTTCATAAGGTAGGCAAAGACCGAGTCTTACAAAAATGCGTGTGTGTGCACATCATTTTATGTAATATTTTCTGCTATAATGTATGTGGATGAAAAATCCCCTGCACAAACAATCTAAAACATGTTTAACGAAAAATATTAGCATATTTAATTTCTAGTTGGCTTCTGTAAATTAATGAATTATATTTCACAATTAACACTGTTCCAATGGTCCACTTTAGACATTCTGCTAGCAACTACATGTCAACTAACTCTCATTAGAGTATTAGCGGACTGTTAGTTTAGGGTTTGTAGAATTTAGTCAGTTTTAGTCGACTGGTAGTTTGCATGTACTTGTAAAGTTATTTAGTGTTACCAAATATGATTTTAAAACGAATACATTTCAGTTCATTCAAAAGTGGAAATCGAATTGGAATCAAACTACAGTGCACCTGAAATTTACATTGAAAAAAATAATTCTATTCTATAATTTGTTATTGCATATAGCCCACAGTTGCGGATGTCCTTCATTGTATTCTCCGATCAGGGCAAGATTTTGATGCAGCTTACAGAAGACAGGTGAGTTAACTTTATCTCCATTATTTACCTGTTTAACTCCAGCCGTTTGCACAAACGCATTGTGATAACGTTTGCAGTCTTGAAGTGTTTTTACCATAGTGTGAGTTTGTGCCAGCAGAAGTTTGACAATTTTCTCAGCAAAAAAGAAAAAAAAGAAGGCCAAATCTGTGAGAATCGATTATGTGTCAGTTAATGACCCATAAAAAAATGTCACATCTGCTGTGAACATTCCCTGGTCTTGGCGATCGTCTCCAATCTTTAAAACAGCACTTCTATGACTTCAGCATGTGGCTTACAATTTCTAAAGAAAAGTCACTTTTGTGGGCTGCCAATGCCAAAATTCATTGTGACTTTTGAGGCCTTTTCATGTGTCCTGAGAAGTGTGGATTTGTCAATGATTGATTTTCAGTGCCAATGAATATTATTCATGGTATCATTTGCGGTCGGTGTACGTTCAACCACTTAATTACATTTTCTATTTGATCATGTTAAATCAAATGATAAATCGAAAGAGATTCATAATTTATTTTTGTTAATAACAAACAGAAAACAAGGGTTTGTTTGATACCTCCTTTTTTGTTTGTACTTTACAAATCAGTTTATGGCTTGAGTATTTCAGAGATGGTCCTCACTGCAGAACACGAAATCCGGGGGGAGGTGGTGGATCCAGATCCCACTCCTCCCACCTTACATATACCTAAACCTATCCATCTCCACCCCCTGATCCCTAAGCCCACCCCTAATCCCACACATCTCCACCCCCTATTCCCTAAACCAACCCCTAATCCCACACATCTCCACCCCCTGATCCCAAACCCCAGCCCTAATCGTACTCATCTCCACCCCCTGATCCCTAACCCCACCCCTAATCCTACCCATCTCCACCCCCTGATCCCTAACCCCAGCCCTAATCGTACTAATCTCCACCCCCTGATCCCTAACCCCACCCCAAATCCTACCCATCTCCACCCCTGATCCTAATCCTACTCATCTCCACCCCCTGATCCCTAACCCCACCTCTAATCCTACTCATCTCCACCCTCTGATCCCTAACCCCACCCCTAAACCTACCCATCTCCACCCCTGAGCCCTAAACCCACCCCTAAACCTACCCAACTTCACCCCCTGATCCCTAAACCGACCCCTAAACCTACCCAACTCCACCCACTGATCCCTAAACCTACCCAACTTCACCCCCTGATCCCTAAACCTACCCATCTCCACCCCCTGATCCCTAAACCCACCCCTAAACCTACCCAACTCCAACCCCTGATCCCTAACCCCACCCATCTCCACCCCTGATCCTAATCCTACTCATCTCCACCCCCTGATCCCTAACCCCACCTCTAATCCTACCCATCTCCACCCTCTGATCCCTAACCCCACCCCTAATCCTACCCATCTCCACCCCTGAGCCCTAAACCGACCCCTAAACCTACCCAACTTCACCCCCCGATCCCTAAACCTACCCATCTCCACCCCCTGATCCTTAAACCCACCCCTAAACCTACCCAACTCCAACCCCTGATCCCTAACCCCACCTCTAATCCTACCCATCTCCACCCCTGAGCCCTAAACCGACCCCTAAACCTACCCAACTTCACCCCCTGATCCCTAAACCTACCCATCTCCACCCCCTGATCTCTAACCCCACACCTAATCTTACTCATCTCCACCCCCTGATCCCTAACCCCACCCCTAATCCTACCCATCTCCACCCCTGATCCTAATCCTACTCATCTCCACCCCCTGATCCCTAACCCCACCTCTAATACTACTCATCTCCACCCTCTGATCCCTAACCCCACCCCTAATCCTACCCATCTCCACCCCTGAGCCCTAAACCCACCCCTAAACCTACCCAACTTCACCCCAGATCCTAATCCTACTCATCTCCACCCCCTGATCCCCAACCCCACCTCTAATCCTACGCATCTCCACCCTCTGATCCCTAACCCCACCCCTAATCCTACCCATCTCCACCCCAGATCCTAATCCTACTCATCTCCACCCCCTGATCCCTAACCCCACCTCTAATCCTACTCATCTCCACCCCCTGATCCTAATCCTACTCATCTCCACCCCCTGATCCCTAACCCCACCTCTAATCCTACTCATCTCCACCCCCTGATCCCTAACCCCACCTCTAATCCTACCCATCTCCACCCCTGATCCTAATCCTACTCATCTCCACCCCCTGATCCCTAACCCCACCTCTAATCCTACTCATCTCCACCCCCTGATCCCTAACCCCACCTCTAATCCTACCCATCTCCACCCCCTGATCTCTAACCCCACACCTAATCTTACTCATCTCCCACCCCTAATCGTACTCATCTCAACCCTCTGATCCTTAACCCCACCCATCTCCACCCCCTGATCTCTAACTCCACCCCTAATCCTACCCATCTCGAGTACTGCAACAAGGGGCAACTGCTATTTCATTCAACAAGTGGGCGGCACTGATGCTACTTTCATTTGATTGGTTAAAACACCCCCATCTTCTGTACATAATTCAATTATAAAGAGTTGGCATGGTTTAAAGTTTTTTTTACCTTTAAAAAAATTTCGCAAGCCATCACACTACGCATACCATTATAAGCAGAAATATGCTTTTGATGTATCACGCGCAGCCATTTTTAATTTTGTCGGAAAATGCTATGTTTAAAAAAAGCATTGGTGTATTGTTACAAAACTTTGGCATCCAGAAGGTTCTCAAAACATTTTAGGGCAGCGCCACCTTGTGGTCAAAAGTTATCAGGATATATATAAAAAAATGCAAATAACTTTTGATTAGATTTGGCTATGTAAGGAAACTGATCTTAATTGGATCATGCAGAGAACAACATAGAGACCAATTTTGCCAAATTTCTTGTCCACAATTATGATTTTATTTCAAACCCTACTTTTTCAGACTCCTCCTAGACTGTCTGATTAACACCAAAATCAAATTGCATCATTTTCAGACCATGCCGGCAAAAAATTTGGCTTTTGTGTCGACAGACAAAACAGTTTTCGTATGATAAGTTGATGGCATGATGCCAAAACAACTCTATCTCTGCAATCGCTTTGTCATATTGACAAACTTTGTTCATGTCATTTTCACCTTCCTCTGACCACTCCAGATCAATTTTGTAACAGCGCCACTTATTGGTCAGGGAGATTGACCTAACCCTAACCATTAAATCATATTACTAGTGATTGTATTTATGATTTTTTCAGCCATTTTGTCTGATGCTCCCAGGCAAAAAATATCTTGAGCAGCAAATCAGCATATTCTGAAGAATCATAAGACACTGAAGATTGCATAAATTTAGCTTTGATCACAGGAATAAATTACATTTATAAATATATTAAAAATGAAAAAAAAAAGTTTTAATTTGTAGTAATATTTTGCAATATTGCTATCTTCACTACAAACTTTTGGCTGGTCAAACCATGTTCTCCGGAATGATGTAATTATTATTTAATTATTTAATAATTATTAATTATTGTTGTTATTATTATTGGTAATTATGTATTTTTCTCTCTTTTTCATTGTGTGCAAATGTCAGGGACCAAATTCGTAAAGGTTTGGAGGAACTCAAGAATGTCCGGCCAGGTGGAGACACTTTTATGCATGACGGCATTCAGAGGGTGAGTGAGCCAATAGGAGCCATTTTGGCTCAGCAGTGCTTCCCCGAGCTAGGATGACATATAGCTCTTAATAGTCTTCAAGAAGGTAATGTTTGGCCTCTACTCAGACCGATGGACCTGTTCAGTGAAATAACCAGTCACGTTGAATGCTGTTTGATCTGATTCAGATTACAATATTTATGATGTTTTTCTTTGTTTTTGTTTTTTTACTAGGCAAGTGAGCAGATTTACTATGGTAACACTGAGGGTAGGTCAATTTAACCACTATTTTGCTTAAAGGAAAAACTGTTTAGACCAGTTTAAGCAATCTTAATTTTTTTTTTCTGATTGGTGTTATATAACTGACAGAAGATAAACTGGCTATAAACTAGTTAACCATTAACCCCTAACAGGTAGACCAGTTTAACTCAGTTTTAAATCAGTTTAACACACCTTGTGATGGTCTTAAGATGGTCTTAATTGGTTATTTAAGCCGATCATCAGCTTAACCAATTTAGCCGTTTCGATTTAGTATAATTTCTGTTTATTCCCCTCATATTGTTCTTTTAGATATCAAAATGACTTGCTTGCTAGTTTCAGCATGTTGCCTTTAAAAATGTAGAAACAAAAAAAATCTATCAAAATCATTAATTGAATTGCAAACGTGATAAAAATGTGTCTCTGTGAAGGATACCGCACAGCCAGTGTCATCATCGGCCTCACAGATGGGGAGCTACATGAAGATCTCTTCTATTACGCTGAGAGAGAGGTAAGACTGATACAAGACAGGAGAAGGGGAAGAAAAGGAGTGGAGTGGTTGACAGTTCACTTTATCATAGTTTTAGAAATAGTATCTAGTGCTCTCAAATAGACAACAATACTATTAGTGCGGTCAAATCGATTAATTGTGATTAATCGCATTTAACAGGAACATTTGTGTATATACCGGTATATATATATATATATATATAGACCATTTTGCGAGATGTAAACAACACTGGCCCAGAAGCACTTCCTGTTTCAGTTTGTAAATGGTTTCTTAATTTCAACTGTAAAGAAAATATCGTAAAGATGTTTGTTTAACTTTTTGATTCAGTTGAATATGTTCTGTTGGTTGTACTTCATCCCAACGTTTATATAGTGTTAAAAAACTGAAACAGGAAGTGCTTCTGGACCAGTGTTGTTTACATTTCGCAAAATGGTCTATACACACATACTCAAACGTTCCTGTTAAATGCGATTAATCACGATTAATCGATTCGACAGCACTAATAGTATTGTTAAAGAAATAATACTTTAAAAGCATATACTTAAATGTGAACTGACTGTAATGTTTATTGACAGTGTATTGCCTGTAAATGCAATTAAATCAAAAGGTATCATAGTTTAAACGTATATTAAATTCAATTAGCTGAAATTCAGTGCTTTTTTTGGCCCACTTAAGTAGGACTTAAGTACATGCAATTTCATAATTACTTCTATTGTCTTTGAGAAATGGATAAAGTGTGAATGTGCTGACCAAGCGTGCCGCACCAGCCCTCAAAAGTGAAGCCAAAACGTCTCGATCGCCCCCCTGTGACCAGACCTAGTATAGCTCATAACCCCCGCCTCCCCATGTTATTCAATGGGACGCGAGACCAACTAAACAATTAAATTACACTTCACATATCCTTTTTCCAAAGATAATTTCTGTCATTTACTGTAGTTTCTATCACATTGAAGTAATTTCAAGTGTTCGTTTTTAAAATAAGTTTGTTTTTAGTTAGTTATGTGATGATAAAATAACGGTGCTCTGACTTCATGATTGACAGCTGTAATTGACAGGTTCTATGTGCGAGGTAGTCACTGAAGCACCAGCAGACTTTTTTAAATAATGTTGATTATGAGGTTAGTAGTTGTATTTACCTTATTTCAACGAGGTTCTGCAATCAGCAGACATCATTGGACAGGAACGAAGCAGACAGAGGTAACTTAATGAAAGTGCGGGGCGTGTGCTTGCGTTTGATTCAGCGAGAATGAGGGCGCGGCCTTGATTTCGCGGCTTTACTTCCTGCTCACGACTACGCATGACTGCTCCCGAAACACGCAAGTGCGCAGACTCAAGTTCAAGATGTCAGCGTCATATCGAGACACTGGCGAAGGGGCGTCGTCCATCTTTTTTTACAGTCTATGGTGCTGACAACAAGCATATATGGTAAACTAACTTTATACTTTAATGTAATCTATTTTGGGTATATCATGTATTTAAATGCATTTGTAATCACACGTTTAGAAATTAATTTGTAATTTTGTGAGTTAGCCTTAAATATTGAATAACACACTACAGTAAAATTGTAAAGTACTTTTGTTAGTGCTTAACATTAGTGTACTTTTGAAGCATCTCAAAAGTTTAAGTAATTCACAAGTAAGCGCACTTTTTCACAAGGGGTGTCTTCACTGCAAGCAACAATGTGACGCAACACTTGTTTTGTTTTACAAAAGGTTAAGATAGAGTCATCGTATCCAATTTGAACTCATTCACAGATTGGGAATTAGATCATTTGTTTTTTAGTTCATCATCCTATAACAAGAGGGTAGCAATATTACAACCTACAGTATTAACCAATCTGAATCATAGATTTGGGCAAACAAATAAGAAGTAACATCAGTTTGAATTAGCCTAAAACAACAACATACAATTTTACACACAAAATGTCAGCAACACTCTCTGAAATAATGTACTGTACAACATTGTTTCCCATCCCCATGTTTTGACCCAGTTTTCCTCTCAGCTTCAACCAACAAAGACATTATTCACCATCTCTATTACCCAGTGTCCTCTTCATTGATCAGCTTTGTCAGCCAGTGCCAAAAGCATGTCTGGATAAGGCACTTTAAGTCTAATAGATTACAGATGTATGAAGTGTTTCTGTTTCCCTTAGGCCAATCGCTCTCGCAGCCTGGGTGCCTCTGTGTACTGCGTAGGGGTGAAAGATTTCAATGAGACTCAGGTGTGTGTGTGCTGTGCACAAAAATAGGCACTTATGCCATTTGAGTGTAAATGATGCTTGGGCATTCATGAATTTGCACTTGCTGTATATATATTTTGTAATTTATTTTTACACTTTTCATAGCTGGCCAAGATTGCTGACAGCAAAGATCACGTCTTCCCGGTAAATGACGGCTTTGAAGCTCTACAAGGGGTCATTGATTCGGTAAGTTTTTATGTATATGGTTTAATACAGTAAATTGTATTCTTTATGAAATATTTAAGTGATGTGAGAAAAGTCACACTGTGTTTTTTATGATTATATAAAATAAAAAAATATTATTAGGATAAAATATAGCCTTTTATAATAAATAACCATATTTGTTTCCATCCATTTAAAGCTGCAGTCCGTAACGTTTGGTGGTCTATTAGTTCATAAACTGCATTTGTCTTGTGGAAGAACATTGTAGCCGGAGCTCCTTCTTTGTGTTTATGTCTATGACGAGTCACGCAGGTACTGGGATAATCCACAGTGGTTTGACCTGTACCAGTCTAAAATAGTCCGAATATAAACACTTATTATAGATGTACCATAGTGATTCAGGATAAGACAAACACACAGTTTAGTTTAGATTCATGATGTACTAGCTTATTATATCCATTTTGTAAATTTTGAACACACAAAAAAGTTATTTGTCAGAATTTCCGCTTTTTAAAAAATCCACTAAATTAAGCGGTCTAAATGTGTATACATACACTGTAAAAAATAAATCCGTAATTTTTACGGTAAAAAAAAACGGCAGCTGTGGTTGCCAGAACTTCACCGTTAAAAATACGGTAGGAACGTTAATGGTTTTACAGACTTGACTTAAAATTTACAGTAATAAACCGTGATTTATTTTCTGATAAAATGTCGATTTACCAACCTTTTGAGGAATTGATACGTTTTGTACCATTGTAATACACTGACAACCAACAAACAATGATGAGAATTAATTAATTAAAATTAAAATGTCATAGATTTATATACAGTAATGTAACGCTAAGTCAACGGCGTTCATGAACAGGCTGAAAAGCGATTATACGTGTTGATAGCACTGCAAAAAATGGAAATACAAATTACGGAATATTAGAAATAAAATGCAAAAAAATGTTTTTACTTAATTAAATGTAACATAAAACCCTAATCTACATAACCTAATCTACATAACTATGAGGAACCATAGTTATTTCAACAAAAATACATAAAATGTGAACTGTCACACAAATTGTGGGAATGACAATTTACGGTTTTTCACTGTAAATTATACAAGGAGTTCTTTTTCACTTTCAAAAACTGTAAATTTAACGGTAAAATTTTATCAGTTATGTACCGTATATAGTACAGAAACTTTATGTTAACCAATTAACAGTTTTGCACTGTAGCATTTTTACAGTCTTTTACCGTTAAAATCACGATTATTTTTTTAATAGTGTATATCGTCTGTTAAAGGTGCAGGACCATAAAATGTTTGTCCAACCATTGCATTCAGTCAGAACGCGTCTCTCGTGACTCTTTTGTTTGCTCCTTGCTGTACACGTTCATGTGTTTTGAAGGAGGTGTGGCTTTACAAACTCTTTGAAGGGATGTTGGGATCTTATCCTTTCAAAGCTAACTCGCTGTTGCTAGCCTCTCAGAAAATGACCTATTCTACATTTCATGGCCATCACTGGAGAATTTCGCTTTTCAGATGATTTAGTCACAGCATTTACCAGCAGGGCCATGCCAACAAGCCAATCCTTGACCCCTTGCTTGGATACAAATTACCATAAGAAACAGCCTATTGATAAAAAAACAACAGAAGAGTTAAAGAAAAAAAAAAAGAATAACAAACAAGAATTAGCATTGAGTCCCGACAGAAGATGGCCTGCCATGCCCTGCCTGGACCTCTTTGATCCCACGGTCCGCTGGAGTCTGCCCAAACACGATCAAAGCCTCTTCACCATGTCCTTTCTTTTGGCAATGAAAGCTAATGATTTATTTCTCAAGCTCTGAAGGTGGAAGTAAAGAGGAGATATTTGGGTAAAGACTCGTCTCGCCCATGCAGAGGTTGTCTGTTTCATGAGCTGAGACTAGGGTCAGTCCAGCTGGCCTCCATCTGCTCTCAATTAGCTGCAGACTGAAAGCTCTGGGCTGAAGCTCAGGAGAAGAGTGTCGTAAATCAGCAGGGACCTTGGGATCTGAAGGCACACTTCGTAGATGACAGAGGAAGGCGGCAGTCATGTAGATCAAAACAATCTCGCCACACATAGGTGCTGGTATGGCTGATGAAGGCTATTTCCAGGATGAGAGGAAAGAGACGGAAAAAGCAGATGGACATTTCAAAACACAAACGCCACATGAGGATTGTCCCGTTGAGGCACTCGCAGGAGAGGTGTTTCTTCATTTGATTGGTGGATTCTTCAAAATAAAATAAACTTATTCTGAAAAAAGCGGAAGGTCTTCTCTACTAACTGTTGGTTTTATGAATTCAAGGGAATGGAATTGAGTTTGTTTTAGTAGGTCAGCTAACCTAGTCGTTTACCTGCTAAATATCTTTGTACCCACCAGATCTTGAAGAAATCATGCATAGAGATTCTTGCTGCAGAACCTTCCAGTATCTGTGCTGGAGGTGAGTACAGTTCTGTTCTGCTCAATAGACAAAGTGTTTAAGTCACAGCTTCAAGGACTTGTATGCGAAAAGCGCAAAGGAAAAACTTCCAATTTTTAGTTCATCTCTCTTGTGTACACATACACTTTACTAATACTCTAAAGTTGAAAAGTTACTTATCATTAGGGTTGGGTATCGTTTGAATTTGAACGATTCTGATTCCGATTTCGATTCCTTTTCTCGATTCCGGTTCCTAACGATTCTCGATTCTGATTCTTTTAAGAGGCAGGGTCAAAAAAGTTTAGCTAACCTTGCTAACCAAAGGTCTTTCTGAAGGAAATAATCCTTTCTGAGGGATATACTCCTTCGGTCACAAATACTCCTTTTGTCACAAATTTTGCATTTTGTCGAGATTTCGTTATTTTTAGAAAAGTGAAGCCACACTTTGGACCGCCGACATAAGCTACTCATGTTCGACTCGCGCGGTTATGCCAACACTTCCAGGAGACGCTTCTTCGTTGGTGGTGTTCGGCGGTTTCTTCTTCCGCTCGGCGGACTGTGAATATCGAAACTAGGAATCGAAATTTTAACTTTTGAAGGATTCCGGGAAAAACGAAAAGTTAGTCCCGGTTCCAATCGATACTCGATTCTCTATACCCAACCCTACTTATCATCAGTTGAATGTCTGTTGGGGAACATCAAAATAAAGTTTAATGTCTAAAGTGGAGTATCAAAATAAATTGTAAACCATTACTTAAATATGCTAATAAGGAGGCTGAAAGGCACTTAACCCCTTAACTGTCACCGTCCCGGTACCGGGAAGCCTAAATTTACTTCACTAAATTTCTATTAAATCCTAATCTAATTATGAAAAATTATTATTGGAAAGGTCTAAGAGAGGTCTAATCATTGAAACTTCTGTTTTTATGCTAAAAGTTCATAATAAAACATATAATCTAGTATTTTTCAATAAAAAATAAGCTCCTCCCCTTTTGGGCATCATTATATTTTAGAATTTATGATAAAAAACCTTTTCTAATCTTGACAAAACACATACTGTATTGTCAGAAAGGTCTGAGTCTCAAGGTTCCAAGTTTTGTGACAAAATTGATATTTGGACAGAAATGTATTAATTTGTTAAGGCAGAATGTATACAACTAAATTAAATGGAATTCAATGGCCCCGGTGGCTATTTTTTGTACTACGCCTAAACAAAATCTCATGGGATCAACTTCAAATTTGGAACATAACTTGGTTAGATTTATGGTTTTGATTTTAAAGTAATTTTAGAGTAAAAAATATTTTGTAAAATAAATTTTATATAAAATAAAAAATATATAGTACAGTATATTTGATTTACTGTAAATTTAAACTTCCATAACGTTTTTATACTTTAATTTTTTTATGTATCTCCTGAGTGTTTTCTTTTAAAACAAGACCAAATTTCGGTATATATTCCAAAGCATTCTTGAATTACAACCATTTAAGTGTGAATAGTGAATTTTAACCCCCATTCTCAAAAAGTAGGGTGACAGCTAAGGGGTTAAATTCAAATTAAAATCAAAATGTAATAATATTTAGTAATATGAACAAATAATTTCCCTGTGCAGATTTTACAACAGATCTTTTTTTGCTTGTGAAATTTTGCTAATGTCACCACACCTAAAAGCAATATATTGATGATATCATATATTACGCTTTGCACCATAACATTTCTTCCTCTTTTAGAAAATAAATCTTAAAATAAAAATTGCATTGATGGCTTTGATAAGTGCTTTTCAAAATTTGCTACATAATTTAACATTGTTATGTGTTAACTTCCTGTTTTAAAGAGGCATTCCAAGTTGTTGTTAGAGGAAACGGATTTCTTCATGCTAGAAATGTGGACAAGGTTCTTTGCAGTTTCCGAATAAATGACACCCTTACCAGAAGTAAGTACAAATCAAATTCTAGCAATTATTTAATCACCCTCACATCGTTTTAAACCTGTATGCTGTTATTTTTTTCCATGGAACGCTATTTAAAAAAACTTTTGGAGTAATCGTATTCATAATAAGTGACCATGGTATTGTAACTCGTGCCATATTTGAGTATAGAGTTGTTGGTGAAGACTAATTAGGATTTAAGGTTCAGTCTTTTCCTCACTTTGGTAGCTTTGAACATTGAAATAGAAAAAAAATGTTTTCCACAGAAAAAAAAAAGTCATACAGGTATGAAACTACATGATTTTTCATTTTTGGATGAACTATCTTTTTGGTTGCTTACATATGTTTTGTATTAAAAAGATCATGTATGCTGAACACATCACTGGCTCGAAAAAGTCTACAAAAAAGGGGGTGAAATGTTACGTGGGATGACAGCAGTCTTATATAAGACATTTCCGTGACTTCCTTGCGTCATTATCATATGGTTGGAATGATTTGAGTCAGAATCTATAAAACCTTCTGATTAGCGATCATTTCTCCATCGAATGTCCCAGCAGACTCGTTTTCATAGAAACCCTGGAACGACCGGCCATGCCAAGACAAATACCAGTCTCATTTGGTTTTTTGCTAATAGCAGTTTTTAAAGGCTACATTAGGAGTTTTACAGGATGGATTCCTGCCAAATGAAGGAGATATAAGAAAGATACACTGCCACACAAGAGGCTTACAGAGTTAGCAAAGCCCGTCAGGCAAATGTCAGCTCAACCCCTTGCAGTTTTTACTGTAGGTCTCGCCTTCAAACAGGATATGGATCATTCTTGTACACTATAGTGTTTCAGAGCTTGGTAGATGAGCCATAGGCACGAGGAAATTAACTCTTTTCACGCCATCATTTTCGAAAAAAGAAAAGTTATCGCAGTTATCATTTTCACATCGTGCCACGTTGTTTATATGGCAAATGCATTTGCGCACTGGCCTAAAAACGAGGTGTGTTCGGGCACATTGAGGCAAATGAAACCTGGTCTAAAGTCAATGGGACAATATTTTAAATATTTAAAGGGCGCGTTAGTAAAAATAAAAAAAATTAAAAGGATTACTATGTAAAAGATTATTATTATTGTGTACATAAAGATATGGTGGAATCCGGGTTGTCCCATAGATGGTCTGCTTGAGCTTTAAGCCCAGAACACACCAAGCCGACGCCGACGAACTAGCGCTGATGAAAGCCGACCTCTTTGCTTGCTGTTTTGCTTTTATTCTCGTGCACTGACTCTTTTACTAAGCTGAACAGCCAATCAGAGTTCTCTCTTTACCCGACGGCCCGACGCAGATTCAACATGTCGAATCGGGCGAAATAAAGCTGACGAGGGCTACTTTCGGCCGACGGCACGGAACCGTGCGGAACACACCGAGGAACCTTAAGGCGCTTTTCCACTACACAGAACCAGCTCGCCTCGGCTCGGCTCGACTCGACTCGCCTTTGTTTGGTTTTCCACTGTGTAAAAGTTGTACCTGTACCTGCTTTCGGGTACTTTTTTTCGTACCACCTCCGGCGAGGTTCTAAGCGAGCTGAGGCGATACTAAAATGTGACGTAAAACAATGCCGACTGCCGATTGGTCAGAGAGAATCGTCACTATTCACTGCGTCATCTTGCACGCGCCAACCGGATTCGTCTCGTTTTTCAGCAGTGTTTCGTTTTGCTGCCCTCAGCCTCTCATGAAACAACGTTTGTCTTCTTGCTGTGAGAAACAGCCACATCCCGAGGATCAAAAACAGCATACACTCGATTTTCTCCATTGTCCTGTGTGTGTGGGTAGCGCGGATATGTGTCGCGTATTAGATTACGTCACGGCAGTTTACTGCGGCGTCGCTATGACGACCGGGTACTATCTGTGGCGGTACTATCTGCTATGGAAAACGGAGCCAAAAGCGAGCCGAGGCGAGGCGAGCTGAGGCGAGCCGAGGCGAGGCGAGCCGAGTCGAGCCGGTACTGTGTAGTGGAAAAGCGCCATTAGTCGGCCGACGCACAAAAACTGCCCGACGGCTGACTGTCGGCTTGGTGTGTTCCGGGCTTTAAACTCGCGCACGAGCGCTCTGGAGAAGTGTTCAGTCTTTCCGCTTGCAAATTCTGTCATGTATGTAAATAGCGAATCCGCCATGGCGCGAGCGCAACTGGCTTTTAAAGGGAATGGGAGATGAGACTCTGATTGGTTTATTTCACGTTACCCCCAAAACACACCCATTGCTCATTAAAAGAATAGGGACAACACTTTTAGGGTGTATTCACACCTGCCTTGTTTGGTTCAATTGAATCGAACTCTAGTTCGTTTGCCCCCTTGGTGCGGACCTTTTGGGCAGGTGTGAATACAGCAGTGGTGGACGAAGTACACATACCATGTACTTGAGTAAAAGTAAAGATACTCTAGGTAAAATATTACTCAAGTAAAAGTTGAAGTGCTGCCTTTGAACATTCACTTGAGTAAAAGTACAAAAGTATTTGCCTTCAAATGTACTTGAGTATCCAAGTACTTTTATTTTTTTTATAGCTATAATGTCCTATTGTAATTTGTCACAAGACTCTTGCTTAACTCAATCTAAGTGAAGACTAATGACACTTTTGGCACACCAATCTATTAATGAAATGACATTAATTAGTCTGACACTACCGGTCAAAAGTTTAAGATCGGTAAGATTTTTTATGTTTTTAAAAGAAGTCTCTTCTACTCACCAAGGCTGCAACTTTTTGATTAAAAAAAAAACAGTAATATTGTGAAATATTATGACAATTTAAAATGACTTTTAATATATATTAAAATGTAATTTATTCCTCTGAAGAAAAGCTGAATTTTCAGCATCATTACTCCAGTCTTCAGTGTCACATGATCCTTCACAAATCACTCTAATATGATGATTTGCTGCTCAAGAAACACGTATGATTATTATCCATGTTGAAAACAGTTTTTTACATTTTTAATTCAGGATTCTTTGATCAATAGAAAGTTCAAAGAACAGCATTTATTTAATATTTTTATTTATTTTATTTTATTTATTTTTATTTAACTGGTTCCAGTTAGTGTTACTATATTAAATATACTATATTAAATATACTATATACTATACTATATTACTATATTAACTATATTAAATCCATGGTGAATGTTGCCGGTCTGTGGACGTAAAGTATTAGGCCCTACTAGTTTATTCACAGCACAATGTTTCTTCTGGTTTCCATGACAGCGCTGTTTGATCCAATAGAGATCTACGGTTAATAACGGAGAAATGTGAATGCATCTCACTAGTTATCGCAACGATGTGTTGGCCGCGTCAGCGCGAATTTTGCCGGCAGGAAAAATGGTCCAAGCAATCGTTCGGTTTGTATGCGTACCGAACCGGAAGCCTCGAACCGAAACGGTTCAATACCAATATATGTACCGTTACACCCCTAATATATGTTATGGGAGCAGCCAATTTCCCTCCAAAATTAAACACAAAAACGTATTAGCCTAATGCAGTGTTTCTGCTAGGCTACTCCCCAGAAAAAAAGTTATTATATGCAAGTCATTTTAGTGGCAATGTAAGCAATGTACATTATGAGTCAATACTTACCGATATTGCTCCAATAATACTGCTCTTTGTCCCGCTTAAAATCTTTGTCAACGCGATTTTTTTGGAACTATTGAGAGCTACACGAGACCGGGCGGCGGCGAGATCACTGTCACAACCATCTATGTACGCAACTCTCATATTAAACGGCTCTGGTTTGCGCTTAGTAGATAAAGCCAAGGCAAGTTCAAAACAAAGCGCGTGCGCTGTACTGTGATTGGTGGCTCGTTTGACCAGTTACGTTTTTATTCACTTTTACGTTTTTTTTTTAAATAAAAAAAGGAACGACTGATTTTGAAAATGTAGTAGAGTAAAAAGTAAGATATTTGACTTTGAAATGTAGTGGAGTTAAAGTAAAAGTCTCCCAAAATTTAAATACTTGAGTAAAGTACAGATACGCAAAAAAGCTACTTAAGTACAGTAACGAATTACATGTACTTCGTTACTGTCCACCACTGGAATACAGCAATCGAACTCGGGTGCGGACCAAACAACCGAACCGACACCCAGCTGAAGAGGTGGTCTCGGTACGGTTCCAAACGAACTCTGGTACGGTTCGTTTACGGTGTGAACATGAACCGACCCAATTGCAAGAAAGCACTGCGTTGAAAGAGAATATTCCAGCATGCTGTCTGGCCACACGATACTGCTGCGCGTCTTTCTGCGCGTTCATAAAGCATTTGCAGTTTGGTGGTGGTTGACGAGATTCCCCCTTCTATGTAAAGCGAGTGCCGAGAAAAGTTCTATATAAATGTAATGAATTATTATTATCATTATTATTAATGTAAGGATAGTTACAATACAAGGATGATGATGCGTTAATTTACGTTAAACTGGACAAACTTAATCGCAAGCGTTAACATTGACAGCACTTGTTAGTACACAATAAGAATCTCATTATTTGAATGTGTGAACATAGCCCCTCTCTATGAATGAAAACTTTATACCTTGTCCGTCTTCTGTGCTGTGCCACTTGTAACGCAAAGTTGAGATGTTGCCCAGAGATTAAAAAACAGTAGATGGTCGAATGAAATGCACGAGAGACGAGAGTCGTCGTATTTCCCCGCGTTTAATAGAACCACTCAAACGTTACACTCGTCGTCTTCTCAAAATCCGAATTACAACATCATATAGATGACATTGTATCATATGATACTCATTAGTTTCTTCATATTGCGTTTGTACAGAATTAACACAAAATTAGTAAAAGAACAAATATTGCAGTACAGAATATATGGAAATATCTCCATGCCGAGCCTTTTTTGCACTTTCTGATTTCCCTTGAGAATCCTTGTCCAATGAATGAATTTGTTTTGTTTACAAATTTTGGTTCACTTGCAAAAAGAGCAGTGTGAAAGCGAACCGTACCAAAAAAATTATAATAATAATTTATTTGGTCCGGACCAAAGCAAGTGAACTATCAGACTTTCCTGGTGTGAAAACACCCTTAGACTATGCGTCGGGTGCGCCGACCATTTTTTCCGTCGTTAAACTAGCAAAAGTGGATTCAGACACGTCCTAAGTGCACTTGTGGCGTGAGTTTTAGACCATGCGCTTAGATCGTTAAAATAGGGCCCAGAGATTCAGTTCTTTTTCAGAAGATGCCTAATAGCGCCCCCTATCATATAAAAATTCCGCTGGGGAAAGAGTTAAAGGGATACTCCACTTTTTTTGGAAATAAGCTCATTTTACAACTCCCCCAGAGTTAAAAAGTTGAGTTTTACCGTTTTCGAATGTATTCAGCCGATTTTCTGAAATTTAGAAGAATATCAGTATTCAAACAGTTTCTGGTCTCATTGACTTCCATAGTATATTTTTTTTTCCTACTATGGAAGTCAATGAGACCAGAAACTGTCCGGTTACTGATCTTCTTCTAAATTTCAGAAAATCGGCTGAATACATTCGAAAACGGTAAAACTCAACTTTTTAACTCTGGGGGAGTGGTAAAATGAGCCTATTTCCAAAAAAAAGTGGAGTATCCCTTTAAACTAGTACGCTAGCAGAACTACTCTATGGCTGTGAATTGATTTTTGCTTCAAGCTATTTCGCATGAATTTGTATCATATGATTTTGATAAAAAGCAACCTCCTCTAACTCCACCCCTATACCGTCACTGGGGTTTAAGCAGATTGTAAAAAATATATATAAATGTGATAATCCGAATTAGTCTACAAATCGGCAAAGTGTAAAATAGTTTCAAAATGCCGTGAGATTGTGTTGGTGGCAACATATTTTACACATCACTTGAGAACCTTTACAAAAAGCTTTCCTTTACAAAAACAAAGAGATGTTGTCTACCAAGGTTCACATTTGTCCCATCAATGATGGCACAAATTAATTACTAAGGCAGTTATGCAAAAGATGTGAAAGCATTGTATATTTAGCAAAATGTGCTGTTAATTGCCTGGCAACTTGACTTTTGAAGTTAAACTATTGAAGTGCAAGTGATTCGTGTTGACATTTCAAAAGTCGTGATTGCGTAATGGTATTAAGCCTTCAGGGAATGTCTTATTTGATTCAAACAATC
The DNA here is from genome assembly GCA_038021265.1 of Cyprinella venusta. NCBI lineage: Eukaryota > Metazoa > Chordata > Actinopteri > Cypriniformes > Leuciscidae > Cyprinella > Cyprinella venusta. The sequence goes on along the minus strand of CM075872.1, from coordinate 31,592,879 downwards.
GTAATTTCATTAAAATTGGCACTGGATATGAGATCAAAGGCCAGTCATCTGCCTGCAATCCTATTTTACAGTATCAGTAATAGGTACCAGCTTTGGTGCTTCACATCTTGCCTGTCTTTGCTTTGATTAAAGCTGGACTTTTCAAACTAGAAGCATGCTAATTGTTTGTGTCCGACAAGGACCAGAACATCCGGTTGAGTGTAGCTGTGTGATGGAAGTAATTTGAAAATAAAAAAAAATGTGTCCACCCTTCAGCAAACTGGCCCCACTTCCCCATCCCAAAGGCAAATTTTCAGACATGCAACAAATTTACTCTGACTTTGTGGAGGCCTGCTGTTTATTTACTCCTGACCACTGTAAACACTACAGAGAATATCCTGTCAATGAATAATAATGTGCATCATACACAAGCAAGCCCAAGGCTGACTGCAGGCTGTCGGAAAAGAACCCCGTGTGGTTACAGCGTGTTTAGCTTCTGACTTTCAGTCGGAATATGCAGCTCTCGAACTTGCTAATTTGCATAATGTCTCCTAATTAGAATAGAAGATTAGTATTAATGCATAAAATTATAGTACTTGTTAAATAGTATGATATAGGTGCTTGTCATAGTTTAATGTGCATCTGTGCATGCTGATTGGACTAATATTACCCTAGTCTCGCGTAGCCAGACCTTCAGACTGACGGCTGAAGGTCTGGAATTCATAGCAGCTTTCTTTGGCCAAGGCCCGCCCATAAGGTCGTTTGACCGACATGTCAAACAACCAATTACAGTTCGTTTCGTTCAGAGTCACGTTTCGGGGCGTGGAAATGTCCCCACAACAACAGACCAGCGTGCAACAAGTCAGTCAGCAGCAGTCACTGGAGCACCTTATATATGAATCAATTGGTTAACAACGCTCTGGGTTATTAAATTCGCCCACGAACTCGCGCTCATGTCCATCTTATGCCTGTTTTGTCACACGGCCAGTTCAACTTCGTATAAATCAGCAACCCGGTTTCATCCCAATTCGTCATATAACTGACGTTTTGGGACGTCTTTTGACCATTCGTCAATATACGACTTTTTAGGGCCCCCTTAAACGTCGGTAGATGACGTTATGGGATCCTAACTCTACCCTATACCTAAACCTAACCCTAAACCCAACTCGTCACCTAACTGACGTTTAAGGTAAAGCGTCAGTTGTATGACGACCCGGGATCGTCATCTACCGACGTTTAAGGGGGCCCTAAAAAGTCATATATTGACGAATGGTCAAAAGACGTCCCAAAACGTCAGTTATATGACGAATTGGGATGAGACTGTGTTAAAATCAGTTAGGTACTTCACTTGATCTTCCATAATAGATAGGAGGGGACATACAACTATGTTTAGCTGATCTTGATAAATGCTCAGTGTCACTCATATAAACACAACAGTTTTTCTTCCGCAATCACACGTCTGCGCTTTGTTTCCCGGCGGACCGAAAATAAACGCGACACTGACGCCCCCCGGAAATCCGATAAAATTCAACCAATCAGATGACGACTTCGACATTCCTGAAGTATTTCCAGTTAAGTGTACCATATGCATCAGACGTTTAGCCAACGTTCCGTGGGCGTGACGTCTGAGGCTGAGACTAATATTACCCAGACACCAGCTGAGAGAGTCACAGCAAATTTGACATCTTTCTCTCTTCTGACCAATGTAATCTATCTCTAAATATGTTTTCCTTAATTGGAAAGTCATAGAAATGCTGTTGTTATGGTATTTCTGAGAACTTCTGAGAACTCTAAAATGTAAAAAAAAAATTAAAAATGTGCCATTTAGCTGAAATCACATAAATAGAACAGTGTGGAAAAAAGTTCAGATGCACAAGAAATTAATGAAAATTTATGTGAATATTTAGGACGGACTTTAGGAGTTACAGGCCAGTTCACAAAAAGTCCGCTCAATGCTCCTCATACATACATCCATTTTTATGCACCGAAATCTGAACATCTTTTGAGGATTGGATACCACTTAATTTGCAAACTTGGCATATCCAGAAACGCCTTCTTCTTCAAAGGTTTTTGCTTGTGTGTAGCATGAAACGGACAGCCAGTGAATGGACTGTGGCCGGTTTGCGGGTGTCTAGTGTAGCTGTCCTTGACTTGCATTTCCTTTCTTTAACCTCAAGGAAATTCTCAAGCAATTAGATGTTTGCATAATAAGCACGAGCTGTTGAATTCACCCAGCAGTGCAAGCTATTTCACTCTCTAAAGGCGCAGATGCAATTTGGTACCAACAGTAATTCTTATTGATTTATTACGTAAGTCGAAACCATATGCACATGTCTTTACTTAGTAGTAAAACATGACTTTCCCTCATGTGATATGGGTAAACAGCCCATTAAAGCACAATGACAACAGGATCCTCTGCCAGAATTCGGATTCTTTGGGATTTGAGCCAACCGCCTACACCAACTAACAACTTCCTACAGGGTAAAGGGAAAAGCAGTCGTCTCTTGCTTTGACTGTGTCCAGTGCTAAAGCACCAATCGACCTCCAGTCCATTTGAATTCTTGCAGTGTAGCAATGGCAAAATAGAAAATCACAAAGTTGCAATTACAGGGATGCACCTTAACATCTTGTTTTGATCCCATTTCTCCTGTTTCGCAATCCGTGGCCTTGCTAAATGGCTTGCTTAAGAGCCCAATGCTGAAAGCTCATGGGAAACTTCTAGTTTCTAGCCCTGAGCATTAGCCACTACTAGAAGCAGTTAAAGGTTAACATTCAAATCCAAGCTGATAAAAACGTTGTGGGTAGTAAAAATAAAAGAAGTAAAACTTAAATGCAGCCTGTCATCATCTAACCTCTTACGCAACAAGCAATCAAACGAAATTAATATTGTAACATTCGGCCTAATCGGCAGAGTTACGAAGTAGGGGTCAGATTAAACTGTGAGAGAATTTTCTTGAATGTTTTAAAAGATGAGACAACAACAGTGCCGACGGGAATAAATAGAGTGTAATTACAAATTTCACAAAGAACTTAAAACAACACCACAAAACTAGACAACTTAGGTTGTTAAAAGCATAAGGTTCGACATCTTAAAACAGTCCTTAGAAATCGTTGTGTGCTGTAGTGAATCCAATAAAAAGTGACAAGTTTTTGCCGGAAAGGTAAATCCTTAAAAGAAACTTCTCAATCCTGCTTTGTTCTGTTTGACAGAGACCTTGTTAGTTTGCCATGCTGCCTCTTTTATCCTGGCTACTTCCCGTTTCCTGTCAGGTGATCACTCACCTGGACTAAAATGACCAAAGCTGAGAAACAGTACGCGAGCAGAGTAGTATTGCTGCGTTGAGGGAAGTTTGTACGTACGAGGTGGGAAGTCGTGTTTACGACGTGAGGTGCGTTCAAGTCAGTTTCGTTGGAGCAAAATGGCGGTGTACCTTCTTTTAATGAATTACATGAAACTACAGCAAGGTTTGTTTACTCTGCAAATAGAAAATGAAGAACAAAGAATGCGCATCCAGTGTGTTTTTCTTTTAATGTTTTTTTATTAGCTTATGAAGTCAATGTAAACTCGATCATTATATGTTCGGTATAATTTTTATATTACAATGATATCATATTTCGTGCAGAGAGCTTGCTTTATAAGTGAAAAAGCCTTACAATGTCAATGAGTAAACATTGAAATTCAATTAAAATTTACCGTCAACTAAAGACCAACCATTGATTCCACCATGTTTCTCACTGACACGCCCCCAACTCGTACAGATCAGAGCTTAAAGAAAATTTCGAGCACCTCACTGGTATTTACAACATTGTAGTGGCGTTCAACTCGTAATTACGATCTTTACAAGATGACTTGAACGCAGCACATGTCCGAAATCATAGGATTCGAAAAACAATAGGCGAAAAGTACCCGGATGACCTTCTACTTCCTGTGAGATTCTGAAGTGCACATACGATGGACACTTTACTATCCCATGATGCCACGGGAGATGAGTTGTTGTTGTTATATTTGAAAATGGCGAAAACCGGCTGTAACGTTGGGAGATAAACACAGACACACATGCATATCTCTATTGATTCATTCATGTTTATTTATCGATGGTCACAAGCAAACAAATAGCTTTTTCCTTGCCAAAAATCAACATCTGTCATTGTTCATAGGGGGTTGTGTGTGTGTTTTATGAGGTAAAATTTATTAGGTAAATAAATGTTATTTGAAAAATTCCGCAAAAGGCGTGATCTGCGGGGAGCTGACTGGCGCCTCCTCTTGATTGTCGGTTTGGACGACATACAAACGCAGATGAAAACAGAAAGGAGAGCTAAAAACAGCGCAAAGTTGGTGCAGTCACTTTAATGGACTGCTGTGACAGCGTATGTCACGCAACAACAACATGGCGCATGTAGCACTCAATCATACTGAGTCCGGACGTGCTACATGCGCCATGTTGTTGTATTCATATTATATAGAACATACTTTTTTAACGGTCTTAACATAATTCCAGAATTTATTCTGATTCAAGGGGAATGCCAAATTGACTGAGACAGGAGGAGCTGGGGAGTAGGGTTGTGTATCGTTTGAATTTGAACGATTCTGATTCCGATTCCGAGTCCTTGTTTCGATTCCGGTTCCCAACGATTCTCGATTCCGATTCTTTTAAGAGGCAGGGTCAAAAAAGTTTAGCTAACCTTGCTAACCAACGGTCTTTCTGAAGGAAATACTCCTTTCTGAAGGGAAATACTCTGCATTTTGCCGAGATTTTGATATTTTTAGAAAAGTGAAGCCACACTTTGGACCGCCGACGTAAGCTACTCATGTTCGACTCGCGCGGTTATGCCAACACTTCCAGGAGACGCTTCTTCGTTGGTGTTGTTCAGCGGTTTCTTCTTCCGCTCGGCGGACTGTGAATATCGAAACTAGGAATCTAAATTTTAACTTTTGAAGGATTCCGGGAAAAACGAAAAGTTAGTCCCGGTTCCAATCGATACTCCAATGATATTCTCGATACCCAACCCTACTGGGGAGGGAGGAGGGTATCAGCTCCCGAGAAACGCGATAGCTGTTGATAATACTGAAGGAGCATATATACCTATACAGTGATAGGCGTCGTATTCCTATAGGTAGACATGTATCAGCTGAGAGTCGAGCTTGACTAACGAGACCTGCCTGAACTGACGCTACTCTAAATTTGTCTTTTTTTATTAGTGGTGAAGCCATTGATAGTGGAGGACACGTATCTACTGTGCCCAGCTCCTGTTCTTCGAGAGGAGGGAACGTAAGTGTCCCAGATACACCTTTTTGCAATTTTAACTTTGGCTTCACTCATGACGGAACGTAATACACCGTTTCCAAAAGACTTAAGTAATTATTTCCATGTGAATTGCAGGGCAGCCTCCCTTTATGTTAGCATGAACGAAGGCCTGAGTTTTATCACTAGTTCTGTTACCATCACCACTGTAAGCTGTGTAAGTATTATTCTAAATTATATTTCTGTATTTATGTTTTGTGTTTTTGTCAACCACTGTTGGGACAGCTGCACTACTGTTGAAAGGTTTGTAGCCTGTAAGATCTTTATTTATTTTTTGAAGGAAGAGTCTTATGGTCAGCAAGGCTGGATTTATTTTAAAAAAAAAAGTAAAGTAAACTGTTATATAGTTAAAAATTAAAACGACTATTTTCTATTTTGATATATTGTAAAATATAATTTATTGATTTAATGCAAAGTTTATTTTTTAGCATCATCACTCCAGTCTTCAGGGTCACGTGATTCTTCAGAAATTCTAATGTACTGATTTGCTGCTCAAGAAACATTTCTGATTAGTATTATTTGAAAGTGGTTGGGAAAACTATTTGGATAGGAATAGGGGTTGGAGTAGGGTTAGTTACATGTAAGTATGCATAATTTATAGTTATTAATTCAGTAACTACATGTAACGTGTAACAAGGACACCACAGTAAAATAAAGTATTACTGTTTTTTTTTCTTTTGATGAAGGAGAGTTTGGAGAACAGCATTTATTTGAAAAAGAAATATGATGCAACACTTTAAGTGTCTTCACTGTCATTTCTGATAATTTAATGCACCCCTCCCTGTTTTATAAATGTAGCACTTTTTTAAAAACAAAACAAAAAAAAACTGACCCCAAACTTTAATCGGTATTGTATCTGTAAAAGTAGCTATCTACATCAAAGCTGTTTTAAAGGGACAATAGCCTATATTTTAAAATGTAACTTCCAGATTTATATGAAACAGTTTAGGAAAGTGGATTTTACATTAAAGGTGCAATATGTACAAATTTTGTGTATCTATTAACAGAAATGCAATATGACATCCATAACTATGTTTAGTGGTCTATAAATAACTTACTTAAAGGAGAACTCCGGCGCAAAATGAACCTTTGGTCTAATAAAACATCGGTACCTAGTCAACCATTCTCTGAGATTTGTTTGTTAGTTTTATTTCTAAAAACCGTTTAGCGTATAACGCTAGTAATGGGGACATTTACTAAGTAAAAAGAAATCGCTAGTTTATACCACTAACCAGGCTCAAAATAGCCCCACACTAACGCAGTAACTTAATGAGGGTCCATACATGCAAAACGAAGCATTGAGAACTCTGTAAGTGTACAGACTAGAGCCAGACCGATAAAGGATTTTGAAGGCTGATACCGATACAAATATTTGTTGGTTTTAAAATTCGATATTCCGATATATCGGCCGATATTTTTTTTTTCAGAAACGCGCAACAAAACATTAACAGATTTCCCTAGCATTAGTTATTTGTAGTTATGTATGAGTTTTAACTAAAATAATATGATAATGCATTTTAAAAAGAAACTTGTTTCTTTTATTGTCGCAACAGAACAGAGGAACCAAAGCTCATTAATGTTAACGTTAGTGGTCTTCCACTGATGATAGTGGCATTAGCTAGCTTTGTGGTTAGCAGGGATGGTGTAGAGGGCCCTCTGGTGGACAAACTATACAACACTCATGATGTGGTTGAAGCGTGTTTTGTCCGTTTTTATTTTATTTTTGAAACATTCATTTATCGGCCATTATAACTGCCGATACCGATAGTTTGAAAAATGCCTAATATCGGCCGATAATATCGGCCTGCCGATGTATCGGTCTGGCTCTAGTACAGACCGTTTAATAAGAAGATAGTTTATAAAGACGATACTGTATCTTAAGAAGATACTGTCTCAGATGATGAGATGTTTGTCCCGTTTTAGCCCCCGTAGCTTCTTCGAAAGGGAGGGGTGAGCAGTGGGCTGAGCCCTTAGTGCAATCCTGTAACCAAACCACTAGATGATTTCGCTAAAAATCACACACTGCACCTTTAAATGACAATGTGACATTATTTTGTTTCCACTGATGCTAATGAAAGTGTTTGGATACACGTTGGAAGAAGTCTTAGTCTCCGCACCACTGGTAATAGATTCTCTAGCTAACAGTCATTGTTGCAGCATTTTAGCTTTTGAAATTGACAAAATTGTTAAAGGAAAATAACAGGGTCCAACTACAGTCTGCAGGCTGGGAACTTTTGTGCAAAGAAAGGGGGAAAAAAAACTATTAATTAAAAGGATTTCTGGAATGTCAGATGCCTGTAAAGTGATGCCAGTCAAAGCTCTTTAGAAGAGCACAATACGCTTCCCACCAGCCAAAGAGTCAATGGGTTATGAGATCTCCCAGTGAGATCACTTGTAACTTTTATTAACCATCTCTGTCGTCATGCATCATCTGTTATTTTCACAGCTAGCACCCTTATATGGAGCCATTGTTTGAACTGGAGGTTGAAGGACTGACTTCATTGTTTTGTTCCATTGCATTTTCCAAATGTTTTTCTGCATGTCATTTGGAACTGATGTGATAACAAAAAAAAAACGATCCCAGTCAGAGTGGTGTTTATCTGCTCCTCCCTGCAGTCTGATGGTACGATCCTGGCCATAGCGCTACTGATAGTGATGCTACTGCTGATTCTGGCTCTCCTGTGGTGGTTCTGGCCTCTCTGCTGCACTGTGGTGAGTCCTCTGCATGAAACAGCTCAACCTCTGTGCTAGTTTACTCACATATTAGGATTTACACCCAAATCTGCAGAATTACACAAAAAACTCAACAAAAAATGTGCTCAAGTATGCAGGTGGTATGTGAAGGAGTATAATGTAAGAGAGAACCCACTATAGAATAAAAAAAAAAAAACAAAAAAAACAATGTAGAACAAAAATTGCGAGGTATTCCTCAGATGCCATGTTTGTTATTTACAGGGATAATCTCAAAAATAATCTCAAAATGATTAACTAGCAGAATTTTTACTCTAAAACCTGCCTGGCGTCATTAACGGCAATTCTATTTTGCTGAACCAACAGATTTTTGATAAGGTTTCTACTAGGGCTGTGCAAAAATTAATTGCGATTAATCGCATCCAAAATAAAAGTCTGTGTTTACATAATATATTTGTGTGTGCTGTATATAATTATTTTGTATATATAAATACACACACATGCATGTATATATTTAAGAATTATTTGCGCTTAAATTCTGTGTATATATATAAATACATAATCTATATTATATAAATATTTTATATATGAATAACACATTTTCTTAAATATATACACGCATGTGTGTGTATTTATATAAAGTAATTATATACAGCACACACAAATATATTATGTAAACACAGACTTTTATTTTGGATGCGATTAATCGCAATTAATTTTTGCACAGCCCTAGTTTCTACGTTTTCGGGAAACAATTGCGACTAGCTAGCATGACGTATAATACTGGTAGTTAATCAGTTGTTGTAAAGGAAATGCACCCCTGGTCTCATGGGACGTGACTACACACATTTCTGCTAACTCTTAGAAAGGTTACTACGGATAAAAATTGTGTAACGGGGACAACGAATGTAATATTTTATGTGTATTTGTGTGTAAATTTGTGCCTTTTGTGTTGCTACCAAGGTAGTATGTGTGCTTAGCTCTCTTGTGTGCATCCGTGATGGACCACGTCGATCCTTTCACAGTGTTCACTGCTCCCTACTCCCTGAACACGGTTTATCATTTGAAGTGGACTTCACTGACTTCCTGTGAAGTAATGTATCGATGTTCCCTTATTCCCTATGCCGTTTGCAGTGCCCTTCGAAGTGAACATGTTTGTTCCCTTCGAATTGGAATCTCACTTAAGATGGCGAAATACCCTGTGAAGTCCACTTCGCAGTCCACTTGCGGTCGAATTGAACGCACCTTTTGAGTGGCAGATCAAGGTCTGGCTGGCTGTTCAAATGGTAGATCACTCAAATTGAATCAGCATTCGAAAAAAAACCAATCTGCATAAAACAATGCAGTCACATTAAACATTTTTTATCAATATAAACAATTTTTACACCGACATGTCCTAATAGCTGCACAAAATGTCCGTTATTACCAGTGTTAATTCAACACGTGGCAATCTAAGTGCAAATAAACAGCTTAAACTATATACTTAAAAGTATTCCAATGTGCAATATATCTCTCTAATTTGAATATTTCGTCAGTTGTACAACATTTCTTTTATCATTTGTTGCATTTATAACACTTGAAGAAAATAAAATAACTTAACTAAACAGTTAAACTTGCAATACACGGACAGATTTGACACTGTATTAGTTTTACCATAATAAACATACAAAAAATACATTCTAAAACATAATATATAACTCTGATTGGCTTTAAGACACAGAAAGAAAAAGGAATATTAATAAGAAAGTTAAAGTAAATGCATAAGCAAAACTCACCAGAGTTCGTGTAAAAGAAAAACCAGTAACCAAAAGCTTTGACCGGTTGTTTTCCTCAGCAAATGGACAAATAAACAACCTCGATGACTAGTATTACTCTTTATAAAAGAATATGAACATTGAACCGAATAACAGTTGAGAAATATATCGTCTTTTTCGGCTACACGCTAACCTAGTCAGCAGGCTTCTTCGTCTGATTTTCAACATACGCTGACTCTCAACATACCGCAGCGTTAATCTCCCTCTAGAGGTTAAGGATTGTACTGCACCTAAAATACAAGAGTTCCTTTGTGGTTTACAAATCAGTACAAATACTTTAGGACTAAAATAAATAAAGTGAAATGACCACAAGTGACACTAGAAGCAGAATGACTTTTACTCATTCTAAGTTAACCAACAAACACAGTGTTGAATCAGTAATAACAGAGAATGTCTAATTGAAGAGAATTGGCACTGGCTGGTTACTTCCGGGTTCTGGACTGGCTGCAGTAACGCGTCTCTGTCCATGCGGGGGCGCTCGCGGTCGAGTGCAGAATGAATGGGAGTCAATGGGGTTTCACCCCCAGAAATCCACTTTTCTCAGGCTGTAATTTTTTGTCAAGTAATTTGAAAGTTGCATTCAAAAGGGAGGGCTAAGATAATACACTCAGCTGAAAATTGCATTTTTAAGTTATTTTGTCTGTTCTAAAAATCCGTTCAAAATTGTGATGACGTCACACAATAGCAGAATGCTAGCGTGTTCCGGCCAACAACGGCCTAACCTGTAAGATATCAAAAGGACATAAGTAGGCCTACTCGTTCATTCGGCTTTTGGCCTATAATCTATATTGAACTTGCGGAATTAACAATAAAATCTATGTTAATTTAACGACAAGCAGGTGAAAGAGACACATTTAGCCGTTTAGCCCCATAGACTCCCATTCATTCTGCTCTCGCCCGCGATCACCTCCAGTGGAATTCTAATGGAACTGCAACCAAGATGATACACAACGGGGCTAATAGGAAGTGCCAAGGCTCTCCGTTAGACGGGCTCTGGTAATAATAAGTGCGAAAACTCAAAAAATAAATAAGAAAACTAAAAAATAAATAAACTGTTCACACACTTGAATCTTTAAAGCAAATTTAATCACCAAGCTTTCGGTCAAAAGACCATCCTCAGGGCACAGTCTGTGAAAAAATAATGCAGATTCTGTGTGGGTGTATTTATTGGTTGGAAAACAATATACAATATTTTGCACATAAGTGCACAGCCATGGTTTCAATGTTATGAGGTGACTGAGAATGAATCAATTTCAATTTGAGAAGATTTAATTGGAGATTTGGTCATTTCATTAAATGTGGAAAGGAGTACTCATCTTTCATAAATGGATATCTCTTGCAAAGATGAATTACACCGAAAGTTGCCCAATTATAGAAAACCACCCAATTAGAACATCTACCCCCTATATGCCAGTACACTGTGTTTCCGGGCGCTATGTGCAGGTTGTGTGAAGTTAGTTTTCATGCCCTATTTGTTCTGTAATGACTTGTTAAGCCCCGACTGAATATATTAGACCCGCACAGGGTCAAGGCCACACGGGATTTATGAACAGATTGGTCCGACAACTCTTGGATCTAATGTCACCTTTGAACTCTCAAGGTCAAATGTCAATTGTGACTTTCCTCATTACGTTTCCAGCAGGGGTGCAGATGTGGAACCTTTTTTACAACAAAGAAAGTTTCAATATAAGAGTTTAGAGATAATAAGAGAGAGAGAGAAAAGAATAGTGTGAATTAGCGGGGGGTGGGTCAAAATGGTTGATAATGTGAGTAGACATCCAAAAACAATATCCAACAATTATTGTTGATTAGTGAGGTTGACTTGTACTGTTCGATTTTTTTTTTCTCATTGTGACCAGAACTATATCAGAAGACTGTCAAGTTTGAGTCAAGACAGAGTCCACATGCACCCAAGTCTAGTGCCAGCCACTGCTGGCATTATTCTTTCTTAACCTAACTTGAATCACAAGTTCACCCCTACATATAATCAGATACACTCTTAGAAGAAAAGGGTCTATCAGCGCTACGCATTTGGAACCCCTAAAAGGTTCTATACACTCTTAAAAAAGGGTTCCAACCCTGGGGTTCCATACTTGGCCAATAGAACCTTTTACCAAAAAAAATGGTTCTATATCGAACCATTTGGGAGTTCAATATATGAAGCGGGGGATGGAACCATTTCTAGTTCTAAATAGAACCATTTCTTCTAAGAGTGTATAGTTAAAAGTATGCAAATTTGTGGGGAAAATTGTTGTGGAATAGAGGTAAGTTGGCTATATATATCTTTATATATACTATTTCAAGATATAGGTCATAGTGGATAAGAAGGTATACTATACTATATACTATACTCTTATAGGCTACTATACTCTTAATATACTAAATACTATACTCTTGATCTTGTCATGGTCTCGGGAGCATGTGGACTCGGTCCTGACTCGCACTTGATGCTCTTTTGGTCTTGGTTTTGACTCAAATGAGCTGGTCTCAACTACTGGCTAATGCTGCTCTTCTACTAGTGTAACTGCAGCCTCTAGCGTGAGTTGCTAGCGTGCCTCTTAACGTTTACCTGCACAGCTCTTACCAGCTGGCTTTCGTTACACTGTGTTTACAACCGACGTGAGCTGTGCAACACAAAAAAATGTAATAGAACCCATTATTGTAAGTGATGCTCAACACTGGGCAGATCAAATTGCAACACGGCAAATCCCCAACAATAAGTTGACGCCCCATTCTATTTCTGACAAACTCGAAGGATTTGCAATACTTATGACACGTAGGACAAATTCATTTGCAATGGTCCCATCTAGGTCAAAGCGCCATTGTATCTAGTCAAAGTCATACACACCAACAAAGGTGCTAAAAAGCTTACCTGTACATTAGTTGGCCTTTTTTACACTAGCACAAGCTGGTTAGAAGGTCATTGTTGCAGGTAAACTAGCTTGACCAATGTAGCCATGATGGTGACTAAAACCAGTCGAGTCAAAACCAGCATGAAAGTGCCCAAAATATATCTCATACTGGTCAATAGGATGGTTTTGACTACTAATTTAAGATAAACAACAACAGAACCTGCTATGGTCTTGGCCCGAGATGCCAAATCTTGCTCCTTTAAGGCGGAGGCCACCTCTCTGCAGAGTTTAACTCCAACCCTAATTAAACACACTTGAACCAGAACAAGGTCTTGGCTTCATTAGAACCTTTCAGGTAGGCGTGTTGATATTCTGCAGGGTAGCATCAGACACCCCTGGTCTAGGCAGGTTTTCCACAGGGTACAATTTGACCTATAGATCTTACAGAGATTAAACATTTTCCACTGGACATTGTGCTTCCACTGCTTGAGACCCTAGCCAGGCCTTTTTCTTGATTTCTGAGGGACATATAATGATTTATACTGTCAGTGAGGTCCAACTGAGGAATATCAGAAGAACTAGACAAGTCTGGAATTTGTCTGGAAAGTCACAACAGGAAAAGAGAAGAAATGAGTCATTGCCATGTTAGAGGCGTGTGGAGCTCTGGAGTGAAGTTCATGGGAGGTTGAACCAGCTAAACCAACTAAAATCCTGCTCAGCCGCAATTAGTTTCCATAGAGACCAACTGTTGGCTATCATGGACCAAATTAACATGAGCTTATTGCTATGTTTAAATAACTTGGCTTTATTTATTAACACAAGTTCTTTTAGATTTTAAAAACCACGTGTGTAAGTCAAGTTCAAACCTGCTCGGCAAAATGCCTTATGAAATGAATAGTTTTACAAGCCTTGACCAAAAAAACGGAAAAAGCCTTGTCTGTCTGCCACTTGAAATCTCTCCGGGAACTTCAAGGGGGCACGGCTCTGTTTGGGAAATGTTATCCTGTGTTACCATGGGATATAAAATTGTGATTTGACCTTTGAAATAATAAGGAGGAATAGTGCCCATTCTCAATTTCATTAAGATCTATTGATTGCCAAGTAGCCTTTTACTGGAGGTACAGAGCCATATTCGCAATGGGACAAAACAAAACTGGAAATCTTCCAGTTGAAAGCTGTTTTCACTGTAGGATAGCCACACTGTATATGCCAATGCTGTGTTCAAGTCTTTCTGGGCAGTTTCAACCTTCAAATTCAGACATTTTAATTACAACATAATGTGAATTTGCATGTAATAAAATTAATGTGTTGGAAAATGTTGTCTTTTTTAAATATCCCAACAGAGACAGGTAAATTTGTAGCACTACAAATTGAAGAGTAATTACATTTTACTTTATCTGTATTCAGTCCTTCTCAGCCAACAACAATTTTGGGCAGATTTGTTGCACAAGCTTGTCTCAAACTACTGTAGCTAAATAAGCAGTATTAAAATAAGCTTAATTGCTGATCTATAAAAACTACATTCATGACAACATTTTAAATAACAGTGTCCTTCTTCCATTAATTCTTTAATTGACACCCTATACCCTAACTTGGAAAATGGGGCCTTAAAAACATTTCTCACTGGTAATTACAACTTTATGAACAATAACCAGAGGAGTCCAACAGAGGAGGGAAAGAGGGGGCTTAGGAGGTGGGTACAGGCACAAGGGACAAGCACAGGGGCCATGGTGGACCAAACAAAGTAAGGAACCAGGGTAGAGATGATGGTTGGACAAAATAGGGTGGATTCCCTAGCAGGTACCCCAGGACTAAAGGGAGTGAGGAGTCATGGTGGAGACTGAACCAGGTGGACTACCGACCAAGATTTTGCCGATGATGGAGACTTGGGCAGAACCAAAGAGTCCTGGAGACCAAGGTGGAGCTGGGGGGACGAGAAGCCAAGGCACAGCCAGGGTGCCGGAGGACTGAGACAGAGCCGGTGCGCCCAATTGCTGGCCAAGGTGATGGCGGAGGGAAGATAGAGCCAAAGTGGTGGAGGGACGAATCGCAGCTGAAGGCCCGAAAGTCCATGGTGAAGGCAGAGTAATGACTGACCAAGGTGAGGCCGTAGGGACGACGTTCCCTGGTGGAGCTGAGGGAGCAAGGAGCCACAATGGAGCCAACAGGTCAATGGCTCGAGGTGGAGTGACAGGCACAGAGGTTCTAGGTGGAACAAACAGGTCGACAGTCCAAGGCTGGGCTTGCAAACTATCAGCCCAAGGCGGATCCACAAAGCACCGAAGTGGTAACATAGGAGCAGATGAAGGGCTGATGAGAGGCAGTGCAGGCAGGGGTTTCACAAACAGTTTTCCTAACTGATACGGGACAGACAGAAATCTCAGGAATGACCCTCTTGGCCGACTTGGAACAGGCAGAGGAGGTTGGAGTGGGAGGCAGGGCAGGAACACCTACATCAATAACTCGGTACTGGGTGACGAAACAGGCTTGGTGCTAATATCCTCCATATCCTCAAATAACACAGTCTCATCCCAAGACGTCAGTTATATGGTCTTTTGACCATACGTCAACATCCGCCGTTTTAGGGTTACATGATGATCCTGGGACGTCATACAACTGACGCTTTACTTTTAACGCCAGTTAGGTGACGGGGTAGGTTTAGGTCTGGGGTAGGGTTAGGATTTGATAATGTCATCTAACCGACGTTAAAGGGTACCCTAAAATGGCGTATGTTGACCTATGGTCAAAAGACTTGCCAGGACATCAGTTATATGACGTCTTGGGATGAGACTGCGCTGCCTAAAAAACAATCTAGGGCTCAGAGTTCAGGTCATCCGCACTTGCCTTAGCTAATGGGATGGGGCTCCGCTCCCTCCACTCATACTCCACCAATATTTCCTCAATGATGGACAATGTGGTTGCAGTGTGGCGATCCTCCTCCATCTCGGAGGTAAAGAGGGACCCTCATTACAAAGCTTCCTCAAGGAGAAACAAATACAGGCTGTCATCGTCATAGGACATAGGACAAGGTGGCATAAATTCAGGAAGGTCTGCATCTGTCTTTCAAGGATGCTGTCCCCCGGGGAGAGGAAGAGGATACAAATTGCCTGTCCTTCTGTCTACTATGCTTGCAATATAAACATGAAGAAATGGATCTAATAGCAGCAATCAAGTTCTTTGATTTTATTATCAAAGAACTCAGGACTAGAAACACGAACAGAGCAACCATGTAAAAAGCGACGAGAACTGACCAAGAACTGAAAGAAACAAACGGCTTAAATAACCAGAAAAACTAATCAACGGAATGATTAACAGGTGCGCAAATATGTCAAACAATGAAAAACTATGTAAACTAATTGAAAACTAGGACACAGAACTAAAACACGTGACAAACCTACCTAAAACCAGAAAATCCCTTACACTAGTGGGTTGAGTTATTTATTTATTTTTTTCTTAAACCATGGCAGATATTTTTTCTTGTTTTAATCATAAACATTTTAAATCTTAAATAGTTTTATTTTGATTTAAAGGGATAGTTCACTTTGAAATTAAGTTTTGATATGTTTTAGCTTACCTCAAGGGCATCCAAGATGTAGTTATCTTTGTTTCCACAGTATTTTCAATTGTGATGTGAACTATCCCTTTAAGAATAAGAATAATAGTTAGAGATTGGTAATATAAAACAGTTTTTTTTCCAGTTTTTTTAGTGTGGTGTTGTTCATATGCTCTCACTCATAAATACGATAATCCTGATCCCTGACAACACTAAATCACTGAAAAGAGACCACAGAAATGTGTATACAAACACTCAATTAATCAAGTAATGTCCTTCAGTCCAAAGAAAAAGACATTTTTAATGTCTCTATCCTTGAAATGTTTTTCACATGATTCCCAGAATTTCCTGAAAATTTCCAGATGAGTTTCAAAACAATAACAACATGTGCTCTTTTGCATGTGGATAAAAACTTGATGTGTTTTACACTCTTTACCACTATTAATATTAGTTTTTCAAATATTTCATTTTTGGTTACATGGTTCCTGACTAATGCTGCCTTAAACTTCAATTCATGTCTTTTAAATTATATATTGCATGTCACGTCATATAACCAAAGCTGTGAATGGTCGATCTTTTTTGTGTTTTCAGTTTTCCAATTAGCTGACTTAGAATAGACTTAAAGTACACTAACCAGTTAGTCTAACCTCACAAAGTTTTGCAAAAAGATATCAAGAAATGTCATAATCCAACGAGCTATTTAATTTTCAGAATCTACAAACTTTTTTTTAAAGAATTTCTTGATGTCTAAGGACGGTAGAATCTTGTTTATTGCTAAATCCATATAACAGTACATTGTTGAATTATACGATTATAAGATTATAATCAATGTAATAATAATAAGACTAATAATAACACAATTATTATAATAATATTATACAACTATTATTATTATTTTTATTATTAATTATAATGATCAGTGATCCGTACCATGGTATTTTTGTACTGTGATGTTAAGATGTTGTTGGGTGACTTGTGGACCAGTAAATAATCAGTTGTTATTACTCTGAAAGACACGTACCTGGAAAAGCTTAATGTTGAGCTCTGCCTTGAAGCATTTAGATATGGGCTCCAGATTTTTAGGTCATTTAAACTTGCTTGTAAACACACTGAAAACGAGGAGGGGAGGGGTGCAATTCCTTAGCCATGTGTTTTTGTGTAACCTGATTTTCTGGCGCACATTGAAAACATTACTTGGGTCCTTTGACTTGTCAGTGGAAGAAAAAAGTTTTTTTTTGTTTTTGTTTTTTACTTTGGAAAGCATGTGGTCTGACATGCCAGCATGAGTGGGCTCATGTGAGATTGTTTATCTTTCCATCCTCTCTCCTCTCGCTCTGTCTCTCTCTCTGCAGATTATCCATGAACCTCCACCACCAATAGTGGAAGATAGTTCGGTAAGAGCTTTTGTTTTATGGTAATTGCCACACAATTGTCATAATATAATTAAGCAGCATCGTATTCTAAACTATCTAGTTAGGTCATTTATTTCTTCCCCGCCAACAAACAAATAATGGCAGAAGAAGCCAAAGCATCAAGGTTTGCCTGCCACAAAGCAGCACACACATGAAAATTGTGCATTAAGACCATAAAAGAGCCTAATTTTAATGCTATTTTGTAACAATGTTATTTTGACAAACTCTTTCTGAAGGCCAGAATGATCCAGCTATTTAACAGGAACTTTGGGAGAGACTTTCAACTCAATAAAACTATCCAGATCTTTGTAGACTGTTGTTTAACCATGCTGTGCTAAAATGAATTAGTTCAGTCTGCCCTTATTAAAGACCTGTAATATGATAGCTTTCTATTTTTTTCTTCATTTTTTCATTAGTGATGTCACTTTTGTAACACCATAGGAATGTCATAAGTGGAATGGCTGTGGGTTGGGGAATTTTCCCCAAAGGTTTCTTTAAGTTACACTAAACTTTCAGGATATACATGTTATGGGGAATCAAGAGGGTGGTCTGAAATATGAAGGGAGGGTACGGCTGTTGACCTTTTTGATTAAGTATAGAGTCCTTGATAAAAGATGGCTGTTCAAATCCCGAGGACTGATTGTTAAACGGGGTTAAATTTCTTCAGAGCTGGAAAAATAAAGTCATAACTTGAGGGAGCCAAGTTGGACTTATTTTACTGGATCAGGAAGAGCTAGGGAGGGCGTAAGGCATTGCTCGTGCCTTTCTGAGAGGCAATAAATGAAAAAGTCATGTTTTAAAAGAGTGAGTCACATCTCATTTAGGAAAATGCGGTGCCATTTGAATAAGGTCACAAAAATATGTTTGTGGAACAAACAAAAAAAATCTTCACAATAGCGTTCTTGTTTCATTCAACAAGACGTGTATATTAATTCTCAACGTAGAGAGTAACCTGTAACCCCTACTTAATATAGTCTGGGTTGAGGGATGCAGATTTTGGGATCTTCTTCGATTGGCTACCAAAAAAACAATTCTTTACCTGTGGTCCTTGACTTGAATAGCTTTGCAGCCTGCCGGTTGAGAACCATTGACCTCTATTTTAGTTCATTGTCTCGTTGTTTGCTGTGCAAGGATGATGAAGAGGATGGAACGCCGAAGAAGAAGTGGCCCACCGTCGACGCGTCCTACTATGGAGGAAGAGGAGTTGGCGGCATTAAGAGAATGGAGGTAAACAACAGTTTTATTACACACTAGAGGACACCAGCCACTAAATTAGCACACACTCAGTCACTTAACAGATGCTTTTCATCCAGACGAAGAGGGCCATGTCTCTTGAGGAACCTAGGGTTAAGTGTCTTTCTTAACGGTGATCAATTCTGTCTGTAAATCACCAGTTGACAGTTTGCCTCTACTTGGAATGAAACCACTGTTGTTTACATTACTTGCCAAGAGACTTCCCCACGTCATAATTGAAGTCAGCAATGCTGCCGAAAGTGAATATAAGCCTACAACTGTGGAGAAAAACAGGAAATACAGAAGGGATTGTTTGTCAGATGCATTCACAGAGTAAGCTACTATGCAAACCTAACACCTTACAAATTCCATGATAAAACATGGGAAAACAGTTTAATCCGGTCTAGTTTTGGACACTGGAGTTAAACTAAAGCCGTGTTTCCACCACAGGAACTTTCCCCAGGAACTAGGAATTTTGGGGTGGTACTTGGTGTGTTTACACCGCAGGAACCAGGGTCTACATGAAGTTCCGGGTAAAAATCCCCCCCAGAAAGTCCCTGCCGGCGAGGTAGTACTTTTTCAGAGTTCAGGAACTTTCGGGGTGGGACTTGTTCACTGAACATTCTGCGCTATTCTTTCTGCCCGATGGCGCGCGTTCGTCCCATTCATCTCACGGTCAATGTCCGCTGATAACAAACGTTGCTTTTATATCTAGCATTACGAGCTTTCTGAATACGCTTTGGGTGCTCGTCTCTTTTCTGCCGTTTTGTTAATTACCTCGTTAGTAAACCAATCGCACACAAAAAAGCAGCAAAGCTTGAATCTCCTCCATACAAAACTCAAAACAAACGCGCAGGCTAGAAGAGCAGTCGCACGCAGTTCAACGTCATCTTCCCGCCCCGGACCGGTACTTTAGTACGCGGTGTAAACGCAGTAAGCAAGCGGTCTGGGGGGAAAAAAAAGTTCCTGTGAAAAAAAGTTCCTGGGACAAATAGTTCCTGGTAATTGTGGTGGAAACGCGGCTTAAATCATCTGAACTAGGAGACCAGCTTAAGCCTGGGACACACCAAGCCGACGTCAAATAACTAGCGTTGCCTTGCGTAAGGCGTCTCTGCAAAAAACTCCGCTTGACCACACCAAAAGGGCTCATAGCGACTGCTAACTAGCACACCTGTTCTGCGCCTGTGTAACCCCTCCACCCGGGTCCTATTAACCCCGCTCTGTGCGGTCCTCGAACCCCGGTCTCCAGCGTGACTATTGCGCCCTCTAACAAGGAGGCTAAATATTGCAGTCCCTAGCGTCTGTCACTAGAGCGTCTATTGAGATCAGAGAAGTGAGGTTTACTCGCACAGCGACTACTAGCTAGCCTCCGTTACACTCACCCCCCTAAAGCTCACTCCCATCCGGGTCACGGCACCAACGTAACCCCTCCACCCGGGTCCTACTCACCCCGCTCTGTGCGGTCCTCGAACCCGGGTCTCCAGCATGAGAGTCAAGTGCTCTAACAAGGAGGCTAAAGACTGCAGCCCCTAGCGCAGAGTTCCCCAATCTCGGTCCTGGAGGGCCACTGTCCCTGCAGAGTTTAGCTCCAACCCTGATCAAACACACCTACCTGTGAGTTTCTACTGATCCTGAAGACCTTGATTAGCTTGCTCAGGTGTGTTTGATCAGGGTTGGAGCTAAACTCTGCAGGGACAGTGGCCCTCCAGGACCGAGATTGGGGAACTCTGCGCTAGGGGCTGCAGTCTTTAGCCTCCTTGTTAGAGCACCTGACTCTCATGCTGGAGACCTGGGTTCGAGGACCGCACAGAGCGGGGTGAGTAGGACCCGGGTGGAGGGGTTACGTTGGTGCCGTGACCCGGATGGGAGTGAGCTTTAGGGGGGTGAGTGTAACGGAGGCTAGCTAGTAGTCGCTGTGCGAGTAAACCTCACTTCTCTGATCTCAATAGACGCTCTAGCGACAGACGTTAGGGACTGCAATATTTAGCCTCCTTGTTAGAGGGCCCAACAGTCACGCTGGAGACCCGGGTTCGAGGACAGCACAGAGCGGGATGAATAGGACCCAGGTGGAGGGGTTACGCAGGCAGAGTTTAGCTCCAACCCTGATCAAACACACATGAGCAAGCTAATCAAGGTCTTCAGGATCAGTAGAAACTCACAGGTAGGTGTGTTTGATCAGGGTTGGAGCTAAACTCTGCAGGGACAGTGGCCCTCCAGGACCGAGATTGGGGAACCATGCCCTAGCATCTGTTGCTAGAGCGTCAATGGGCTATATGCACGCATAAGTTCCGCATTTGACGCAAGGATCCTTGTCCATTTCCGGTTGTGTCAACTCGGTCTCATCCCAATTCGTCATATAACTGACGTTTTGGGACGTCTTTTGACCATTCGTCAATATACGACTTTTTAGGGCCCCCTTAAACGTCGGTAGATGACGTTATGGGATCCTAACTCTACCCCATACCTAAACCTAACCCTAAACCCAACTCTTCACCTAACTGACGTTAAAGGTAAAGCGTCAGTTGTATGACGACCCGGGATCGTCATCTACCGACGTTTAAGGGGGCCCTAAAAAGTCGTATATTGACGAATGGTCAAAAGACGTCCCAAAACGTCAGTTATATGACGAATTGGGATGAGACTGTGTTAGTTGTGTAGATTAAAGCGGAGGAAAACGGGATTATGGCAGAGTTTTCAAAATTTACTGTCCTCCCGTCTTTGAAATGAAACGTACATGCATTTAGATGTAATTTTATATATAGTTATGTTTATTTAATATAATTTTAAAAAGAAGCATAAACACAACGAGGGGTGTCTGTTTTATCTGTTTCTGTGACTAACGTTTCTCAAGTATAACCATGAAGTATAAAATTCAATATTAATTCTCGGTATTGCATTGGACCCTACGATCGGCGGAAGTTATCGAGCATCCTTACATCTTCACCGGAAATACCGCCGTGCATAGAGCCCATTGAGATCAGAGGAGTGAGGTTTACGACTACTAGGTGGTAGCAGAGGTATGTATCAATTCATCTTAGTTAAGAAAATAACATAGTTTAATATGAAAAAACGGTGGAGTATGCCTTTAAATTGAGGACAACAAGCATGTGTGCATTATACAGCTCATCTGCTGTTCGGGATCCTTCCTTCTGTCAAACATTTTCTCTAAATTACCAGCACTGCAGAGTAGGCGATGTAAAGGAGCAGTAACCGATGTTGATATTTAAAACTACCGAAACAAAAACTCCCCTACCCAAAAGGATCCCACACCTATCTTGATGCCACAGGCAATGACTGTGTTGAACCTGCTGTGCCTGCTACTATGATGTCATCTATAATTGAAATCAATCAGGATTGGGGAGTAACTGAACCCATGCAATGTTATCAGGAAAAGAAAATGTCGTAAAACAAAAACAAAAAAACAAAGTAATCAGATTATAGTTACATTTTCTAAAAAAAAGATGGAAATACTATCAGGATTACACTGGTTTCACTTAAAAGTAAATAAATCAGTATGATGAGCAGATTGCATTCTATCCGTGGAGACAGCAGATAATCCGGGCGGGCGGGCCAAGTAATAAAAAAATAACATTCCAGTTAATTGCTGGTGGATGAAAGATAAATCATCAATATGTTGATTTTAAAAAAGACATGGAACTCTCATTTCACAGTAAACCACAATGTGACGACCGGGTGCGGATATCTAAATCAGAGAAAATCACAGGTTCGGGTGGATGATTTGAATTAACAGTGAATTCGGTTGACGTTAGAGCTGATCCGCTCATCTCTAATTGACAGCTGGTTCTGTTGCCAGTCATGACTCATGTGTGTCTCATCAATCTCCTGAATATTGCTTTTTACTTGACTTTATTTACATACGTGACCTTGAAGGAATCCAAAAGTAATCAGATTACTTTCATATTGTGGTGCTTGGATTACATTACCGAATAACTTTTTCATGAAGTAAGTTGTAACTTTAACGGAATACATTTTAACCCTCCCAACTCTGAAAGCAATGTGTTACTATTATAAATCAGGTTGAATGTCTAACTGATATTTAGCTCCTCTTCTCCTCATTCTCCTCTACATAACACGATAGTCAAAGTAATTAATATAATACAAACGAAAAAAAAGAAGAAATATTTCAGAGTAAGATTTGTCATGTGAAAGGTCAGATGTTCTTAAAGCTCTTCAGATCATTGTCAAATCAAGCTGGATAACATGATCACCACCATCCTTTTCAGGTTCGCTGGGGTGAGAAAGGTTCGACCGAAGAGGGTGCTAAACTGGAAAAGGCGAAAAACGCAAGGGTAAAGATGCCTGAACAAGAGTTTGAAGCTCCTCCTTCTCGCATCCTAAATAATGGCATGAGGAAACCACCAGGCCCTCGCAAATGGTACTCCCCAATAAAGGTGAGAACGATAGCATGTTCTTACATGATAGCTAAAATCGGGTAGATTTAGCAATATGGCGAGTGAATAATGAATATGATGTATATTTCGATGTATTGATGACCTATGCCTTTCTCCACTGACTGATTGTTAGAAGGCGCTCTTTGACTCTGAGATGGCGAACGGGAACATGGTTTGTGTAGCATTAACAACAGATTATTAGCTTATTTATAACGTAGTCAAGCAAAAGGCTAATCGTATTAATTACCGTTTTGTGTCTGACGTTGTAAAGAGCGATACCATTTTCCATTTATAATTGTCCTTTACGATTGTTCCTTGTCGGACTGTATGAACATGATCCCCGATGTAATCCGTCACACTGTAAGATCTCAGTTGTACGACAATAAAGATGCGTTAAAAACGGACACATTCAGTTTAAATCATAAGTCAATGACACGTTCGGTGACATTGAGGTGCGTTACACGACACGTGGGATTGAAATGGTGGCTACAAAGAAATCTCTAATGTTAAATTTGGTCATGGTTTTTCTTGAAAACGTCAAAAGACCATTTGACGTTCGTCGTTGACGTTACACTGCAGGACTGTGAGAGTCAAATCTTCACACTGTCAGAATTTCATCTGAGGTAAAATTTTATCGCAACGCTCATTTATCGGCTGTCAAACTAACGGTCAAAGACTTCAGATTTTAGTCGCTAAATTTCGCTAGATGACGTCATGAGTCAATTAGCATATCAATTACGTCATCACATCGTACTTGCGTTCTGTCAGCCTAGTGCGTTATCTCTCTAAATGAATGCTCGGGAACACTTTATTTTACGGTGTCCATGATACAGAGTAATTACGAAATTAATTACTTAGTAGTAAACATTGTAATAACATGTAACAAAATGTAGTTAATATGTAACTAAGTAATAGAACAGCCTGTACTTACAGATTGTAATTACACTCATGTAATAGGCAGCTACTGTTACACATGTGTAACAGGCCAAGTCGGTTACATATGTGTTACCGACTTGGTACAATGTCGCAAGTACTTAATATGTTACTAAGTTAAAAAGCCTGGAGTTACACATGGTCATTTTGTACCTTCTAAAATAAAGTATATCACATACTTAAGTGCACTTCACGAGTATCTTCATACCTTCTCCATCTGAATTAACCCACTAGTCCACGGCTTAAATATATGCAGTAGCTTCTTAATTACATTCAATTTACATAATATTACACAGGGATAAGCTATGTAAAATAAAGTGTATCAAGATTGTACTTAAGTGTACTACATGTGTATCTACACTCTAAAAAATGCTGGGTTGTTTTAACCCAATTTTGGGTCAAATATGGACAAACCCGAAATGTTGGGTTAAAAATGTAATGTAAAAAATTAACCCAACGGCTGGGTTAGTCCATATTTGACCCAAAGTTGGGTTAAAACAACCCAGCATTTTTTAGAGTGTACATACCTTATCCATATATAGCCTACTTTGGTTTGAATTAGACCTAACTCCCTCATTCACAGCATAAATGCATGCGGTAGCTCCCTAATTACATTGCAATTACACAGGGATAAGCTACGTAAAATAAAGTGTATCAAGATTGTACTTAAGTGTACTTCATGTGTAACTACATGCCTTATCCATATGTACTTTAGTTTGAATTAGGCTTAACTTCCTCGTTCACAGCATAAATGTATGCGGTTGCTTCCTAATTACATTGCAATTACATAATATTACACAGGGATAAGCTACGTAAAATAAAGTGAATCAAGATTGTACTGAAGTGTACCTCATGTGTATTTACATACCTTATACACATGAAGAACACTTAGGTACAATCTTGATACACTATTTTAGAAGGTTCAAAATGACCATTTGGAACTGCAAGCTTTTTTCCCACCTTAGTAACATATTTAAATACTTGTTACATTGAGTAGAACAACATACTTTTTTATATAATTACACGTATGTAACCGACTCGGCCTGTTACACATGTGTAACAGTAGCTGCCTATTACATGAGTGTAATTACAATCTGTAAGTACAGGCTGTTCCGTAACTTAGTTACATGTTAATTACATTTTGTTACATGTTATTACAGCGTCTACTACTAAGTAATTAATTAAGTAATTACTCTGTATCACGGACACCGTAAAATAAAGTGTTACCGGGCAATGTGGAACACTACTTGAATTGAGGGAGTTAGGGAACTAAGCTCTGTGAGTGTTACAAGTAATAAGCACAAGAAAAGAAAAAAATGAAAATGGTCAAACTAAATTATTTAAATATAAAACAAAAGAAAAGCAAATAAGTGATAAGTCTGTGGAAAAACACTGCTCATTCGCGTCTGTCAGTGCGCTCCGGTCAGCCATGCACTGAACGGGGAGACGCAGTTAGAGAGAGTGGCGACAGGGAGAACACAAGACCTCGCGCTCACAGGACAGTACTGGAAACATTTGGAGGTTACTGCGGTTTGGCCAAAAAGTCGCTTTTTGAAAAGTCGCAAAAAATAGTTGCCAACACTAGCTGTAGTCTTAGCTTTGCAACAAGGTGCGCTATAGTCTCTTTCTATGAGTTTTCTATGGTTTTTCTATTATGGGCATGTAGATAATGTATTGATTTCTTCTTTAAAGCACAAAAAAATATTTTGAAGAACAACAAAATTGGCCCAATTCACTTTCAATGAAGACAAAAACACTGAATGTTTGTAAAAAATAGTTAATTCATGCTCCTATGAAAACATAGGGCCCTATTTTAATGATCTGAAATGCATGTATCAAGCGCGAAGTGCAAGTTACTTTATGGGCGGATCTCGGCGCTGTTGCTATTTTAACCAGCGGGATAAATGACTCTAGCGCTCGACGCAAATCTAAAATGGTTTGGTCTAAAGTAGCTTCATCATTCATAGGTGTGGTTTGGGCGTAACAGAAACAAACCAATCAGAGCGTCATATCACATTTTTTTAAGAGCGTGATGAACGAGGTGTATGGCAAGCCGTTTTAGCTTAAATTGTACCCTGCCTCACTCGTCATTATTGCATTATTACTAGTAACAATTCAGTTCGAGAGCTCTACAATTCAATTCTTACTAGTAAGAATTACAATCAGAGAGCTCTCTAATTCAATTATTACTAGTAAGAATTACAATTACAGAGCTCTCTAATTCAATTCTTACTAGTAATAATTGTAATTAGAGAGCTCTACAAATTATACAAATTATTTTTTACTAGTCATATTTATCCATTGACTTCCATTCATTTTTAATTTGAGAGCTCTACAATTGAAATTAGAGAGCTCTCTAATTCAAATATTACTAGTAAGAATTACAATTAGAGAGCTCTCTAATTCAGTTTTTACTAGAAAGAATGCAATAGCAGAGCTCTCTAATTTAATTTTTACTAGTAAAAAACGAATTAAAGATATGTATAATTGCAGAGTTCTGTAACTGAATTAAAGAGCTCTGTAATTGCATTCTTACAAGTAAAAACTGAATTAGAGAGCTCTCTAATTATAAATGTTACTAGTAAGAATTAAATTAGAGAGCTCTCTAATTGTAATTCTTACTAGTAATAATTGAATTAGAGAGCTCTCTAATTGTTATTCTTACTAGTAACAATCCAGTTGTAGAGCTCTCTAATTATAATTATTACTAGTAACAATTCAATTGTAGAGCTCTCTAATTAAAAATGAATGGAAGTCAATGGAGACATATGACTAGTAAAATTTAATTTGTAGAGCTCTCTAATTGCAATTGTAATTCTTACTAGTAATAATTGAATTAGAGAGCTATCTGATTGTAATTCTACTAGTAATAATTAAATTAGAGAGCTCTCTAATTGTAATTCTTACTAGTAAGAATTGAATTGTAGAGCTCTCTAATTGAATTGTTGCTAGTAAAAATGCAATTCCGACGAGTAAGGCTGGGTACAATTTAAGATAAAACGGCTTGCCATAGAGGTGCGCTTGTTCCATGGCGCAATGGTCTATATGCACGCATAAGTTCCGCATTTGACGCAAGGATGCTCGTCCATTTCCGGTTGTGTAGATTAACGCGGAGGAAAACGGGATTATGGCAGACTCTTCAAAATTTACTGTCCTCCCGTCTTTGAAACGAAACATACGTTTAGATGTAATTTTATATATAGTTATGTTTATTTAAAATAATTTTAAAAAGAAGCATAAACACAACGAGGGGTGTCTGTTTTATCTGTTTTTGTGACTAACTTTTCTTTAGTATAACTATGGTGTATAAAGTTCAATATTAATTCTCGGTATTGCATTGGACTCTACTACGATCGGCGGAAGTTATCGAGCATCCTTACACCTTCACCAGAAATACCGCCGTGCATAGAGCCCATTCTATTACGCCGCATTTACCAGGCGAGCTTCAATCGGTTCACAGTCGAGGAGATCGACGTTCTCGTCAGGGCCGTAAAAGAAAGAGAAGTGACATTGGGGACGAGACAAACCCACCCAAATTAGCTTCGGTTAAACATGCATATAATCGTTTGGGTAAATGTGTGAGCTGTATGCCTATTTTCCCATCGTCATGGACACAACAATGATTTCCCCAGTGTTTTAATAGTTTTCCTCATAATATATCATTTGCAAAAAAGTTAAAAATGCATCTGTGTAGATGAGAGAATCATCTACAGTGTATGCGCGTTGTTCACACTCTGTATTATGGCCAAGTATGCGCGCTTAAAATAGCATCTGAATGTACGCGCAACGCACCACTGACTTTAGACAAGTTTTTCTGGTCAGTGGCGCAATCGTTTTCTGGAACTGCAAAATAGCACTAGGGATTGTTTGCGCCGAAACACGCCTCCTTTTTTGCGCCGAACTGCCCAGGGATCGCAAGTTCATTCCCTAGTCCTCATTACCGACGTGTCTGTGGAGGGAAAAGCCCGCTTTGCACGGGTGCAAAATAGGAATGATCAACCCGGTCTCATCCCAATTCGTCATATAACTGACGTTTTGGGACGTCTTTTGACCATTCGTCAATATACGACTTTTTAGGGCCCCCTTAAACGTCGGTAGATGACGTTATGGGATCCTAACTCTACCCCATACCTAAACCTAACCCTAAACCCAACTCGTCACCTAACTGACGTTAAAGGTAAAGCGTCAGTTGTATGACGACCCGGGATCGTCATCTACCGACGTTTAAGGGGGCCCTAAAAAGTCGTATATTGACGAATGGTCAAAAGACGTCCCAAAACGTCAGTTATATGACGAATTGGGATGAGACTGTGTTAGAATGATAAATGCGTCGGTGTACAAAGTCATTTGCGCCGGGTGCAAGATAGGGCCCTAAGACTGTAGATGACAACTATACATGAGCAGCCCCCCACCATGCAGTTCTCCTGCTGAAGTAACATGTCTAAAAGCATGACTTGAGATGTCAATGCTTATAATCAAGCGTCTATGAATCATAGCTGGGGGATTTGTAATTCAGACCAGAAACTGCGGTGACCTCCAAGAAACTGGGCCTGCGGAGTCAGCATTTCATTACACTCAAAACCAGGTTTCCCTCATTTCACCTCGCTCCGTTCAATCACTCTCATAGACCCCGCCGTCCAAGAGCGCTGAGCGTTGCCAAGTCCAATCTCCCTGGTCTGTTTTTGTATTATTATTTGTTCATCTCTAAGTCATGTGTCTGCCAGTTATTATTTTATTTGGAGAGAGGCAACATGATCAAATTCTTCTGACCAAACTTCACATTTAAATATTCCTAGACATTCTTCTGTTCTTCTCTTTCCTTCACCCATTCATTTTCCCTGTTACTCTCTCTTGTTTTGATGAAGACAGCAGCTCTTGTGCAATGAGAGTTGGCTGACTTCATGAGGAAGTTGGGTGAAGACTGAGGGACATAAGAATGATGTTTCATATTAATAACCTTGGGGCAGATAGCGAAGCATTGATTCATTCTAAACTATGGCTTTGAGCTTTATCCGTCTTATCTGATAATGAGCCAAAGAGTCCACATGTGGAGTGTTGAGTTCAGGAAATCTCTTTGTTAATAAAACCCATTTCCCAGAGTTTAGTGACTGATCAATGTGAGGAACAAGCTCTTAAACACCTGAGGGGCAAAGAAGACCTGAATCGCACAGTTGCTTTTTCAAACTCAATTTTCATGTCTTTGATGTGTGTATGCAGGGAAAACTGGATGCATTGTGGGTACTTCTGAAGAAAGGGTATGATCGAGTGTCCATCATGCGACCACAACCAGGAGACAAGGTAAGACACTTCGTTCATTGTTTATTGTATCACAGAGCAACTTGTTTCTTTATCATGTTGTCAGAGGCCATTTCTATGCGAGTATTTTATTTTACACAGTAACTAAAATATGAAAATTTAATAATTTGGTGTTACCTAAGCCAATAAGTACTGTTGTTTTCCTGTTCCCGTGCAGACTGATCTTATGAAGTAGCGTGTGTATGACACGCCAATTCGTATTTCCATTTTTGGCGTGCTATCAAGACGCATAATCGCTTTTCAGCGTGTTTATGAACGCCGTTGACTTAACGTTATATAAATATATGACTTACCTCAACCCCATCCCTAAACTTAACCGTCACTGGGGTTAATGGCATTTATGCCTGGACATTTGACGGCGTGTACGAACACGTGGAATGACGCGAACGTTAATGGCGTAGACATACACGCATACACGCAGATAGCTCAAAATGCGTAGAGATTGACTCGAAAGTGGCGTGTATGTTTACGCAAAAGTCATGATGTCATGTTGTTCCGTGGCTCAGCTGGTGAAGCATAGCATTATAATTGACAAGGTCATGGGTAGGGTTGGGTATCGTTTGAATTTGAACGATTCTGATTCTGATTCCTTGTTTCGATTCCGGTTCCTAACGATTCTCGATTCCGATTCTATTAAGAGGCAGGGTCAAAAAAGTTTAGCTAACCTTGCTAACCAACGGTAACCTGACTCCGCCAGATGGATTTGCTCCGCATATCCATCTGGAAACCTTCCGTTGAAGTAATTTTGGTAAGGGGCGAAAATACTGGTTAGCTGTTTGGCCTATGTTGGTGATAGACGGGCCAAATCAACCAATCAGATCAACGAAGCATATGGCGTACCGTAACTCTTGCCGAAACCAGTCGGGAGAAGAGCAAAAACATCTTTTCCTCCGAGAAAAGCCTCCAGAGCAGTGTTTTGCCCTTCTTTCAGTGAAGAAATACTCTGTAATTCCGATAAAACTTGCTCGATAGCCACGCTGATGCTAGTTTCATTCGCTGAAGCCGTCATGTTCTTTAGACTGAACTGTCGCGCTTCTCGTCGCGTCACACCTCAACCTGCCTCAAAGCCAACGCTGATTGGATGTTCGTTTGGTGAACTGCTCCCAAATTTTCCTTAACGGAAAGTATCCCGACTGATCTGCGACTGAAACCTTGAAAGCTCGCGAGATCAGGATGGTCTCACGAGGCTAAACCAACGGTCTTTCTGAAGGAAATAATCCTTTCTGAAGGAAATACTCCTTCTGTCACAAATTTTGCATTTTGCCGAGATTTCATTATTTTTAGAAAAGTGAAGCCACAATTTGGACCGCCAACGTAAGCTACTCACGTTCGACTCGCGCGGTTATGCAAACACTTCCGGTAGACGCTTCTTCGTTGGTGTTGGTCGGCAGACTGTGAATATCGAAACTGGGAATCGAAATTTTAACTTTTGAACGATTCCGGGAAAAACAAAAAGTTAGTCCCGGTTCCAATCGATACTCGATACCCAACCCTAGTCATGGGTTCAATGTATGTAGCTCGAATGTGCTGTATGTAACATTTGGGGGGAAAAATATTGGTCAAATGCATTATTGGTTTATGTTCGCACGAATCAGCCTTTGCCCAAGGAGCAACATTAGAAGGGTGTGAGAACGTTGTTTCCTTTGTGAACAGGAATGGAATGATACCAGGTTTTGAGCAGTTGGGATTAGACAGGATTTGGATATACGGATATACAATACTGTATACTCATTATGAGTTGTTGGTAATAAGTGAGTAGGATCCAGTTGTTGGGAATATGTGTGAAAAGTGGATGGAAGTTGGGGAGTTTAGAGATGAACGGGGTATTATCTGCAGATAGTTTACTGTTTCCACTTAGTTTCTTTGTAAAGATGAACACACACTCAATGACTCCGAAGCTTAAAGGGATAGTTCACTT
The DNA here is from genome assembly GCA_038021265.1 of Cyprinella venusta. Lineage (NCBI taxonomy): Eukaryota > Metazoa > Chordata > Actinopteri > Cypriniformes > Leuciscidae > Cyprinella > Cyprinella venusta. Next base: position 31,561,463 of record CM075872.1, on the reverse strand, counting down.
TGAAATTAATTTTTGATATGTTTTAGCTTACCTCAAGGGCATCCAAGATGTAGGTGTCTTTGTTTCAGCAGTAGTTTCAATTTTGATGTTTTTAGGTCAAACCGTTCTTGTCTGTCAGTCATATAATGCAGGTCTATGGTCACCACCTCAAAGAGCATGCACAGAGAAGTCCAAATTAAACATGATTTATTGACTAAGTACACATTGATGGCCTGAGACACGAAACGAGCGGTTTGTGTGAGAAAACGAACAGTATTTATATCGTTTTTACCTCTTGGAAGCACAGCCCGTCCAAGTGATCTGAGAGCGCGGGCGCTTCGATCTCTCGCGCGTGTACATTACAAAACGTACGTCACGAAACATGAAACATTTTACGTCATGAAAAAATTAAACGTTGTCTGTTGATATATCGAAATCGTCTTCCATTGCGATTTCCTGTATATCTAAATATGTTTAGATCTTCACAGTGAAAGGGTAACACTTCCGAAATCTCTGTGTAAACAATGAGTGACATACACACGCGAGAGAGATCACTTCCAGCGCTTGCGCAGACCGAAGCGCCGCAGCCCTCAGATCAGTTGGACATGGCTGTGGTTACAAGAGGTAAAAACGATATAAATACTGTTCGTTTTCTCACACAAACCGCTCGTTTCGTGTCTTAGGCCATCAATGTGTACTTACATTTACGAGTCATTAAATCATGTTGAATTTGGACTTCTCTGTGCATGCTCTTTGATGACCATAGACCTCCATTATATGACTGACAGACAAGAACGGTTTGACCTAAAAATATCAAAATTGAAACTACTGTGGAAACAAAGACACCTACATCTTGGATGTCCTTGAGGAAAGCTAAAAAATACCAAAAAATAATTTCAAAGTGAACTATCCCTTTAAAAAAAGTTCTTTACTGACTTTTCTTGATTCATTTTTCACAGTCCAACAGAGCAATCTGTTAAATCGCTATTATAACTGTCAGTTAATTCAATATGACTTGGCTTCACTGAAGTGCTGAAAAGCAGAAATAAAAAGATGAATGTGGCTCTATTCTACAGCTTGATAGGAAATGAAAACCAGGCTCACACTGACAGAGCTTTACACAGCATGGACATAGACATCCTAGATCTTTGTTCAGTTCGGTTTCAAAGAGCTTTTTTAACATTGTTGGAGCTTGTGCTCACTATCCATTTTTGTTTATTAAAAAATCTCCTTTTGCGTCATTTGTAGAAAAGGGTTAAGGGTTCAATAAATTATGAAAACGTTTGTATGAGCTATTCATATAAGTGTGTATTTTCATTTAGTAATGTTTAGTAAAACAAAGGTCACCTTTGCTAAAACATTTATCATGAACGTTTATGACAAATGTTGCAGTTAGACTTGGCTTCGTCTCTATAGCATGTATTTGCTTTCACTCTGTGCTTCTTTTAAACACTGAGACAGAGTCGAAGCCCACCTGTTGCATGCTGGGTCTCCTGGGCTAAGCACATAAACAGAGGAAATGCAAATATATCCCAGTTGGGGATGTGCATGAAATAAAATATGAAGTTCTTGACTCGTATAGTATGTTATTATGCTACTTACTGTATGCAGAGGGTGATTGGAATCTGCAGGTCAAATCCACAGAGAAAAGGAGTTGGATCCCACACGATGCTGATCATAGATTGTTAACCCCTTAACTGTCACCATCCCGGTACCGGGATGCCTAAATTTACTTCACTATATTTCTATTAAATCATAATCTAATTATGACAAATTATATATTGTTGGAAAGGTCTAAGACTTCTAAATAGATATCCTACCACTGTTTTGTGTTACAAATTGTGTAAGAAGAGTAATTGATGAATTTATGACAGTGCACCTCAAAAAATCTGCTTAGTTTGTATGCTAAAAGTAAAAAAAAACTAGTATTTTTCAATAAAAAAAATTTATAGTATAATATTATCATCTATATATATATATATATATATATATATATATATATATATATATATATTACCCTTTGTTTATTATATCATATATTTTAGTAGTTATCATAAATTAGGTGTTTTATAATTGAACGTTGCGTTACCATGGAAACGGTACTAATTTTATCAGGCTCCCCCCTTTAGGGCATCATTAAATTTCATAATTTATGATAAAAACCTTTTCTAATATTGACAAAACACATATTGTCAGAAAGGTCTGAGTCTCAAGGTTCCAAATTTTGTGACAAAATTGATATTTGGACAGAAATGTATTCATTTGTTAAGGCAGAATGTATACAACTATATTAAATGGAATTCAATGGCCCCCGGTGGTTATTTTTGGTACTACGCCTAGGCAAGGCAAGTTTATTATTACAAGCCTAAACAAAAATCTCATGGGAACTTCAATTTTTGTGATATCAACTTCAAATTTGGAACATAACTTTGATTCGATTTACGCCTTTAATTTTAGAGTAAAAAATATTTTGTAAAATAAATTTTATATAAAATACAAATATATAGTACAGTATTTTTGATTTACTGTAAATTTAAACTTCCATAACTTTTTCATACTTTCAATTTTTAAGTGTCTCCTGAGTGTTTTCTTTAAAACAAGACCAAACTCGGGTATATATTCCAAAACATTCTTGAATTACAACCATTTAAGTGTGAATAGTGCATTTTAAGCCCCATTCTCAAAAAGGGGGGTGACAACTAAGGGGTTAAAAAACGGTTTGGACTGTTGGAGATGTGATGAACTCTTTCAGGTCTCGTTGTTCAGAAAATATACAAGACACTGGTTACTGATATTAATTTTTACCGACCCCAAACCTTCAAAAGGAGTGGAACCACACGACAACAGCAACAGAAACCATGACTCACAATTTCTTCCCAAAGTGAATCCAAAAGCATTAAATCTAGATTGTATGAACAAGATAAATCACATCGAACAGTGCACTACCAATAACTTGACGGCTCCGGCAAGCCTGTACTAAGTGCTGCTAAACCAGGCTGTCATTTTCTCCACTACGAAACATGCGCAGCTTTATTTTACCAAAGTAAAAAGATGGGCTCCAATGTCAACAGAACCATTTGGACTTAACATGCGTTGAGGGTGTTGTCATTTCTAAATGTGAAGCACAGTGCAAAACTCAACACCCACACCCTCATTTTCTCTGAGGAGCTTGCTTAGTAGCTCTATCCCCACTGCGAGTCACATTTGACTTCAACGTTGGACCTAACCCTCTTAAAGAGACGTTTCACAAAATCACCAAAAATCATTTCCTCACTGTCTTGTGCTATGAATCTGCTGGAAAGATGGTGTTGATCAGATTGCTGAGCGATGTCAAGAATTTGCGCGTGCATCAAAGAAGGTTTTTTTTCGAAAGGACATGCACAGTGATACTCAACACAACTGACTACTCAACAACGCATTTCGATTTCAACAAAGAAGCTTAAAAGAGATATGGGCCTAAAAGAACCAACAGAAACAATAGAGTCTAGACTTGTATATCATGAAAATTAAACAAGAGGACAGCCAAACATAGTACTGTGATTAACACCATCAGGGAGGCGACACCCTCGGAGATTATAGAGTATGATGACATCACAGTATGAGGTTGAAAACATCACCATTTCACCAAAATGGATGAAGCCACTTGGACGCACGCCGATAGCTAATGGAAAACACATCCAGATGCTCCAAAACGAAACAGTAAAAGATATTCAGTGTTGATCTGGATGACTGGGTGTTCACAGGTCTTATGAAAAATAGTGGGACAGTACTATTGTGTAGTTATAGTATGGAATGGCAATGACAGTATACATTGAAGTATTTCCCATTAACTCTTTCCCCGCCATTGATGGAAATTACAAATCTTCTGAAAGAGCACAAAATCTCCTGATCGAAAGACATGCGAAGAAGAAAAGCGATAGCATATGTAAAATGACGTGATCATCAGAATTAAAAAGTAGGGCTGGGCAATAAATATCGATTTCTCGATATTAGCCGCTTTCCGACCGGAGGGACTTTTGCAGTTCCTAGAACCTAACGTTCCTATAACCCTTTTTTTCTCGTGTTCCGACCGGACTAAATTGGGGATTTTTTAGTTCCTCAGACCGTAGTTCCTATAGACCATTTCACAAGATGTAAACAACACTGGCCCAGAAGCACTTCCTGTTTCAGTTTTTTAACACTACATAAAAGCTGGGATAAAATACAACCAACAGAACATTTAAAACTGAATCAAAAACTTAAACAAACATCTTTAAGAAGTTTTCTTTACATGTGAAATAAAGAAAACAGTTACAAACTGAAACAGGAAGTGCTTCTGGACCAGTGTTGTTTACATCTTTTGAAATGGTCTATAACTCTTTCAGTACCTAGTCTAGAGCGAGGACTTTTTTAGTTCCCTTTCCCTAGGTCTACGTTGATTGGTTCAACTTATAAGTCTTGCCCACTGTCAACACGGAACTTGTAGCGTGCTGTCTGCCATACGCCGTGTGTTTTTGCAAAACATTACAACAAACATAACGCATTCAACCAGCTAATTGCTAATGCTAGCTAGACTTACCCGTCGTTTTATTTGCCTCCTGCGCTCTGCTCTTTTATCTTCTTCCATCATATTACGCTGAAGCCTTCGTCTTCTGTGTTTCTCTGTACAGAACTCAAGCATAATCTTTAAACGCCGCCGTTCGTTATTAAGGTCCCGGCAAGGCAGAACAGGAACATTGCAATCGTTTTTTTTTTTTTTTGTTTTTTTTATAAGAACAATTTTAGTACAGACATTTATGTATACAGCAAAATTAACATACAATATATAAATTACAAAATCTTTCATACTACGGGGGGTATTGTAAACTTATATAAAGATATTATAACATTTGCATATTTTCAATGTTTTAAATGCTTTTCGCTTCATAGAAAATCGGAGTGAATCAATATAAACCTCAATTTCTTTCCTAAATAAAATAAAATTAGGCTTTTTACAGGAGAATTTGCATTTATGAACATAAAATTTTGCCATTAAAAGAATGAAATTAATTAAATAATTCGGTCCCACTTTATATTAAGTGGCTTTAAGTACTATATACTTACATTGAAATTAATAATTTGATACAATGGACTTATTGTGTAAATACAAGTTTTTACATTGTACATATATTTTAAAAATACCAGCATGTAATTACAGCTATAATTACTTTATGTAATTACATTTGTAATTACACAGTTGACCCTCCCCTCACACCTTAACCTACCCTTAAACCGACCCATACCACCACACCTGTCCCTAACCTTACCCGTATCACACGTCAATAGCAGCAAAAGTGTTTTACAATACAACAGGAATACAATAATACATAGTACTTATTGTTCAATGTAAGTACATATACGTAAAGCCACTTAATATAAAGTGGGACCAATAATTCTGATTGTGCTTAAATGCTGGTTTGTTGTTGTTGTATGTGGCCGCGCTACGTCTAGTGATGACGCTTTAACCCTTGTGCATCAATTTTAAAAAGTTACACTTAGGTAAAAAGAGGACAAAAATGTCCATGTCAAAAAACTGTCATAAAAATGTGACGCTTTGGAGCACAGACTTAAGTTTGGTATCGTTTTAAAGAAGACCCTTTGCAGATTATTGCTGAAGTAAAAAAAAAAATAATAATAAGTAAATCCAAAAAAAAGTTATATAGGTATAAGTTTATGAAAATTATTTATAAAAAATATTTTATATAAAATATATATTTTATAAATCAGGTTGAACTCAAAACTGCAATAAAATCAAAGCCATAAATCTAAATAGGTTGTGTTCCAAATTTGAGGATGATATCTCAAAAAATGAGCTTTCTGTAACAGTTTGTTTGGGCATAGTAACATATTTTCCCCATTGGGTCCCAGCAAAACCCCACTGGAGCTTAGACTGATTGAATTATTTTTTGCAGTTTTTCTCTCTTAGTATTACAAACACACACATGCGCACACACACACATATTTTTTTATAACACACATACTAACCACACTCTGACATCCATACCAACACACCCACACAAATATTGTTGCATAATTTATCCAGTTGGCTCTATAATATGCCAAAGCAGAAAACAGGAATAAAGCGATATTTGTTTTATAGGCCAAACTTAAAAAAATGACACCATCTGATAAAAAATATAGTAAAAAATAAAATTTTGAAGCCTTGCAATCAGAATGAAAGCCTCTTAACAAAGATTGCATAATTTTATAGTTAACTGAACCGGGGATTAAAAATGGCAGTTTTAATGGGTTTCAATGGGGACATTTTTGTCCAAAAGGTGCTGAAGGGAGTATTTTTTGTACCTAATGCAAAAAATATTTTTTTAAGAAAATGACGCTGAAATAGTAAAATTCCAATAAAAATACACACCTGAGCCAAGTTTTTTGCAGTTAGCTTTAACACAGGCAAAGTGATCAAGAAAACAAAACTGAAAAGGACAAAAATGTCCATAAGGATGCACAAGGGTTAAAGACCGTCGCCGTGCTTGCGTTAACCCTTCCTACCAGTTCCTATAGCCACTTGGCCAGTGCGAACGCAAGCAGCAAAACTGAGTTTGGGGGAGAGTAGTTCTTAGAACTGTAGAAGTGGACAGTTCCTATAACTAAGTTCCTAAAACTACTTGGTCGGAAAGCAGCTATTAATCGATTCTTTTTTATATATATCAATCGATTCTCATTTCTACGAACCAATATCGATTCGTAAATCTCAAGAATCGATTAGTCATCCTGTTTGATTTGAATGAATGGAACATTGTATCGCGGCTGCGCGCATCCAAAAAAAAAATAAATTCAAAAAAAGAAATTCAAAAACACAAATAACGTTTTGGCGCTGTGGCGTGAGATCGCTCTGGCACAGCTCAAGAGAAGCAGCAAACTCGTTAGACTAATGAGTTTATGTGGGTTTCCTAAGGTAAAAACCTTAAAGGGATACTCAACTTTTTTTGGAAATAGGCTCATTTAACAACTCCCCCAGAGTTAAACAGTTTTACCGTTTTTGACTCCATTCAGCCGATTTTCTGATATTTAGAAGAATATCAGTAACCAGATAGTTTCTGGTCTCATTGACTTCCATAGTAGGAAAAAAATATACTATGGAAGTCAATGAGACCAGAAACTGTCTGTATACTGATATTCTATTAAATATCAGAAAATCGGCTGAATAGATTAGAAAATGGTAAAACCCAACTGTTTAACTCTGGGGGAGTGGTAAAATGAGCCTATTTCCAAAAAAAGTAGAGTATCCCTTTAATTTCTTTTCGACTGAAGACAGAGAGACATCTTGGATGACACGGGGGTGAGTAAATTATCAGCAAAAGTTTTTCAAAAGTGAACTACTCCTTTACGCCTTCCATTGTCAATTGCCCTCGTTCCTGTTGCGTGTCCTCAATCTGGCAACCCGTGTGAGCGTCGAGTCTGAGTAGAAGGGGGTGGAAAAAATGAACTGCAATATTTCGAATTTGGACTAAAGTACCCATGTCAACCACTAGCTGTCAATATTACATACTGCACCTTTAAAGTCCAGGTACAAGTCAATGCAAATACTTTTTACTCTGTGGAGCTCTTAGTCACTCAAAGTGCACCCGACTGATGCATTTAACTTTAAAATATACAAACATTTCCCCAAGGTCCAATCCTTAGTCTCACAAAATCCTGTGGGAAGCACTGCTTTGATATATACCATAGAACTGTATGATTACCATAATGTTTAGAATATGCAAGAATATGGCGTAACTTCAAAGACCTTGGTGTTATTATTGGTACATATCTCCAAAAAACACAATAACTGTCTGGAAAATTTGGTGTTCCCGTGTCCAAAAAATGAATAATATGTAGGTTAAATCCCTAAAATGCTAAACGTTGTTAGAATTGCAATTATGTGTTTGACAAATGATATTTTTTAGGTTTGTGTTTTTGGTGCAGTGGTAGTTAAATTGATGATAAAGGTCGCATATGCAGAACATTACACCGGACAAACAGCTGTGAGCCGTAAAGCAAACACAGACAGTTATGGTGCCGGATAGGGATGTTGTTGTCTGGCAAACCCATTGGAAGATTTCAGTGTCTGAAGCCAGCTTTAAAATATGCTACTTATATAATGGGGCACAGGAGGACGAGGGAGTCTGAACTAACTTTTTAATGGGCTTTGCAAACATTTTTTTGTTGCAAGCTATTGTAATCTTTCATTTAAGTAAGCACTCACTTCACCCACCTCACCTAAACACTTGTATGCGCATCATCATTATGTTCGTTAATCATATATCCACATTAACAAAACTACTGATGAAAATGTTTGGTTGAAGAGTATTAGCGAAAACAATGAAACATATGCGTTATGAAGTGAGAGATCAAAAAGGCTATTTCAGTCAATGACTAAATTGATAATTATGTTAATTTGAATGCAATGTCTGCCCTTTTAGCACCCAATTACTAAAACAATTCTGCAAATGGAGTAAAGTCGCAAACGCACCCACAAAATCTGTAGTGAGCACAATTTTTATGGTCCAGTTTCAATTTGACACACTCCAGAAGCACAATTTGTTATGCCTGTATATGCACTTTTTTATGCTGAAAATATATGGAAAAGTTGCACAACTGTTTAGTGAAACACTGTCGAAATGCATTTTCTAACATTAACAATAAGCAATGCTAAGTTTTTTGTTGTTTTTTTAAATATTTATTAACGTTAGTTTATAAAAATATTTCATTGTTTTTTAAAGGGATAGTTCACTTTGAAATTAATTTTTGGTATGTTTTAGCTTACCTCAAGGGCATCCAAGATGTAGGTGTCTTTGTTTCCGCAGTAGTTTCAATTTTTAGGTCAAACCGTTCTTGTCTGTCAGTCATATAATGCAGGTCTATGGTCATCACCTCAAAGAGCATGCACAGAGAAGTCCAAATTAAACATGATTTAATGACTCGTAAATGTAAGTACACATTGATGGCCTAAGACACGAAACGAGCAGTTTGTGTGAGAAAATGAACAGTATTTATATCGTTTTAGTACCTCTTGTAATCACAGTCACGTCCAAGTACTCTGAGGGCACGGGCGTACATCTCTCTCGTGTGTGTATGTCACTCGTTGTTTACACGGAGATTTCAGAAGTGTTACCCTTCACTGAGAAAATCTAAACATATTTAGACATACAGGAAATCGCAAAATCGCAACTTCCATTTACGAGTCATTAAATCATGTTTAATTTGGACTTCTCTGTGCATGCTCTTTGAGGTGGTGACCATAGACCTGCATTATATGACTGACAGACAAGAACGGTTTGACCTAAAAATATCAAAATTGAAAATACTGCGGAAACAAAGACACCTACATCTTGGATGCCCTTGAGGTAAGCTAAAACATAGAAAAATTAATTTCAAAGTGAACTATCCCTTTAATGGTTTAGCTCAGTTCCTTTAAATAATTTTAACAGAAACTATTGTTTGTTTTAATAATGTATAATCAATGTGAAATTAACAAGTGCGGACACACTTTACGGTTTCTTTGTTACAGTCTAATTATGCATTTAGATTCTGTGAAATATTAACAATGTACTTTCTATAGGGTTTGGTTTAGTTGTACGTAATTATTAGGGCTGTCAAAACGATTAATTGCGATTAATCGCATCCAAAATAAAAGTTTGTGTTTACATAATATATGTGGGGGCACTGTGTATAATTATTTTGTATATATATATAAAACACACTTGCATGTATATTTAAGAAAAAAAAATATTATTTATATATAAAATATTTATATTTATATATAATATAAATTATATCTATACATGAAAATATTTCTTAAATATATACAAGCATGTGTGTGTATTTATATTTATATAATAATTATACACAGTGCACCCACATATATTATGTAAACACAAACTTTTATTTTGGATGCGATTAATCGCGATTAATCGTTTTGACAGCCCTAGTTATTACCGTTATTACGACAGTAACATGTAACGTGCAACAAAGACACTGTAAAATCAAGTGGTATCATGAATGCTTTAGAAGTATTTTTCATTTTTAGTTCATGTTAATAATAATAATAATAATAATAACCCATTTTATTTATAATGCACTTTTCTAAAACCCAAAGCGCTAAACAAATGTTAACAAACGTACCCAGTAAATTTAGCTTACCAAAAACTCAGGCAAATTTAACTTAGCAAAAAATGCATTGTCAGCGCTCTAGTGGATGCATGTCAGATGATGGATGTTACATTATCATAATGTGAGTTCAGTGGTTGTGTTTTTTGGGTCACATAGCAACTGTGGTCATACATGTCTGGCGTGATTTGAGTGGATCAAGCCATCTTTCATTTTCAAAAAAAGAAAACAAACAAAATGCGAAATTAACCAGTTTTAATGTAAGCCAAATGCTTTGGTCAAGTTGATGCTACTTACAAAATCATCGAACAACATGGATCTGTTCAGCTAATTAGAAGCAGACAATATTTTATTGGGCCGTCCAGTGATGCATGATATCTTCTATAAACGGGTCTTTTTTTATGATATTCTCTGAGGTCTACTTATAATGTGATCAAGACTGTTATCAAAACATCCTAATTTAGAAGCTATTTTCTATAATATTTTTGACCCTCTCTTTCAATCACTCTCTTTTGATGGGCGTGTCTCATTCAAGACTAAACGTCCATTGCTATGATTGGGTAACAGTTTTGCATATTAAAATCATTGAAACAATTATGCATCACTGCATCATTCTTTTATTTCCTTGCATCATCCTTTATTTTAACAGACGTGATCTGTTCAATTCTTATGTCAGATGTCAAATTCTTGAATTAAAATTAGGGCTGTCAAACGATTAATCGCATCCAAAATAAAAGTTTGTGTTTACACAATATATGTGGGTGCACTGTGTATAATTATTTTAGATATATAAATACACACACATGCATGTATATATTTAAGAAATATTTTCATGTATATTCTGTATATAGATTTATATATAATTTATATTTTATATAAATGTAAATATTGTATATATAAATAATATTTTTGTCTTAAATATACATGCATGTGTGTGTATTTATATATATATTAGGGCTGTCAAAACGATTAATCGCGATTAATCGCATCCAAAATAAAAGTTTGTGTTTACATAATATATGTGGGTGCACTATGTGTATAATTATTTTGTATATATATAAAAAACACACATGCATGTATATTTAAGAAAAAAAAATATTATTTATATATAAAATATTTATATTTATATATAATATAAATTATATATAAATCCATATACAGAATATACATGGAAATATTTCTTAAATATATACAAGCATGTGTGTGTATTTAAAATAATTATACACAGTGCACCCACATATATTATGTAAACACAAACTTTTATTTTGGATGCGATTAATCGCGATCAATCGTTTGACAGCCCTAATTAAAATGTATTTCAATTTGTTTAAAAAATGTAAACAATTATTTAAGTTCAATTATAATAATAAGACTGTTATCAGGCTGTTTCCACTTATGAAATCAGTATCAAAATAATCTTTCAAGTTGCACAAGTTGATATTGATTTAAACGGTAACACTTTACAATAAGGTTCGTTATTTAACATTAGTTAATGTATTAACTAACATGAGCAATACATTTGTTACAGTAATTGTTCATCTTCGTTGATGTTAGTTAATGATAATAAAGCTGCTCATTGTTTGTTCATGTTAGTTCACAGCGCATTAACTAATGTTAACAAGATTTTAATAAAGTATTAGTAAATATTGAAATTAACGTTTACAAAGATAGTGCTGTTCATTATTAGTTCATGCTAACTAATGTAGTTAACTAATGAACCTTATTGTAAAGTGTTACCATTTAAACAGACTTTTCAATGCAGCTCAGAGGGAAAAAAATATACATTTTTACTGCAATTACAATAGTAAAGTCCACCAATCTCACCATGTATAGGTCATTCGGGTAATTTTTGCCTACTCTTTTGAATTCAGAAATACTTCTTTGGTCACATACTGTTTTTCACTTACTATTATATTAGGGATGAATGCAATTCCAGATGCAGCCACTGTGTTTATGAATGACTCACTCCTTTTGTTAAAAACGTATTCATTCAGTAACGAAATTGCTGTCGCCACTATAAACCCTAATGCTCAAAATAATTAATTGGTTTGAGTTGAGCCAACTCAAATGAAATAAATTAGTTTAATCCAATTAACTTTTATGAGTATTTAGAACTTTTTTCTTTCGAGTTCACAAAACTGACACATTTTATCATTTTAAGTTTCGATCTTTGTAAACTCAGTTTTATTTCAGATAAAAAAATAGTCTGTAAGTTAACGATGACACTCTTGCTTTAGTCTGTGTTAATGGTATACTGTACTGTGTGTCACTTCAGATGTGGAATCTGCGCCATAATTTCAGCGTAAAAACGGATGCATAGTTATGTCATCATTCTGTTGTCTGCACATATGCCTAACATACGCACTGGTTAAGTGACATCAGTACTTCCTTTTAAACAGGAAGGTATCGTTATGTTTTTGATTTGTTGCGTGATCGTTTTTCTATTCGCTCTGAAGTGGAGCAAGTGGTGACAATAAGGGCAGTTTAAGCAGAGCAGATGACACAAGTCTGGGAATGAAGACCAGACATTAACAGAGGAAGGCATGAACTGTAGGGTCTGGTGACTGTAAAATTAAAAAGAAACTACACTTGGCTTCTGTCCCGGCTACTTCTGAGAGAAACGTTTTGAAATGAAGGTAACAGTGTTCAGATGCTTCTCATCTGGTTTTGCTTCAGGGCCGATTTCAGAGTGCACCCTATAATGCCAAAACTGGTTTGCATAAATAAGAAATCAAAAATGTCCTTAAAGGGATAGTTCACTTAGAAATTAATTTTTGATATGTTTTAGCTTACCTCAAGGGCATCTAAGATGTAGGTGTCTTTGTTTCCACAGTATTTTCAATTTTGATATTTTTAGGTCAAACCGTTCATGTCTGTTCATGTCTGCTCTCATAACCCCATGAACAGTGTGTGTGTGTGTGTGTGCCTTTATGGGGCCAGCGGGGGAGATCTTCATTAGTTGACAGGAAATTGGGACAGAGTGCACTAATTTTCCACAAGCGTTTCTAGTAAACCATCAACAACCAGCTTTTTCCTCTGTTTATCATTAAAACTGGTCTGGCATTTATAACTTCCTACAGCAGACAGAAAAAGAGCAGAAAGACTCCTCTCACCACTCTACCTCGGGTTGTGTGTGTGTGTGTTTGTCATGTTGATGGTAAAGTCCATCATTGCAGACACGGAGACTTGATGTGAAAATCGAATAATGTTATACATTTCTTTTCTGCAACGTTGTCTTACAAAATGGCATCAAAACAAGCTTTTTACGATCGTCTTCTGACGCTGAGGCTGCAAAATAACAAATTCAATGGAGGGCATTTTGCCAGTCAATGTTACGGTTATTTTGCGATCTCTGAGAGAAGAGTTTCAAGAGTTTCGAACACAAAGGCGTTGTGTTTTCAGCATGAGGGGAGCAACATGCCTGTTTATTATTTGTGCCGCATTTTGTAATGAAATATCAATTACCTAATTTACTAATTCCCAGCCAAATTTGACTTTTGCAACACTTTAGTGTAGGGTCCAAACTCACTGTTAACAAGTTGCTTATTACCATGTTTATTACTAGGATGTTGGCTTTTTATTAATACTTATAAAGCACATATTACTGCCTTTTTCTGCATGATAATATTCTACATCCCTTACTCCTACCAATACCTAAAATTAGCAACAACTACCTTACTGACTATTCATAAACAGTAATTAGGAGTTTATTGAGGCAAAAGTCGAAGTTAATAGTTATTTGATAGTGAGAATAGGACCCTAAAAACTAAAGTGTTGCCTTTTTACAGAGCCATTAAAGGGTTTACATCCGTAATTGGTCTGAAATTGAAGTAAACACAATAGTCGTATTGGATCTCAAGCTTGAGATACGTCATGATACGCAAAATCTAATTTACCAATTTTCTGTCCTCTCTCTCCACATGCTACTTTGTGTATTGTATGGATATAATCTCTTTGCATTGTGCTGATGCTTACACAGTCACTGTTACTATAGCAACCCATGCAGATCACCTCATATTGACAAGATTGTCTGAAGAAACAGATCCAGTTTCATTACTTTCAAAATTACAGTGCAGACAGTGTGTCCTTAATACAAAATTGAAAAACTGCTGTGTAAAGTGTGAACAAAGCCATTGAGAATCAAAAATAATAATATGCCACCGCATAGCAATGCCCTGGCAACTACTCAGAGCACCCTAGCAACTGCATATGCTAAAACCCTAAAATAACATGTTAACCTCACTTAGCAATGCCCTGGCAACTACCCAGAGCACCCTAGCAACTGCATAGGCTAAAACACCACAAGAACAACTGAACCCTGCTTAGCAACGCCTTGGCAACTACCCAGAGCTCCCTAGCAACTGCATATGCTAAAACCCCACAAGAACAGGTGAACCCTCCTTAGCAGCACCCTGGCGACTACTCAGAGCACCCTAGCAACTGCATATGCTAAAACCCTAAAATAACATGTTAACCTCGCTTAGCAACACCCTAGCAACTACCCAGAGCACCCTACTGTAGCAACTGCATATGCTAAAACCCCACGATAGCATGTTAACTCGGCTTAGCAACGCCCTGGCAACTAGAGATCCATAGCAACTTCATATGCTAAACCCCACAAGAACATGATAACCCCACTTAGCAACACCCTGGCAACTACCTAGAGATCCCTAGCAACTGCACATGCTAAAACCCCACAAGAACATGTTAACCCAGCTTAGCAATGCCCTCGCATCTACCTAGAGATCCCTAGTAAACTGCATGTTAACCCTGCTTAGCAACGCCTTGGCAACTACTCAGAGCTCCCTAGCAACTGCATACGCTAAAACCCCACAAGAACAGGTGAACCCTACTTAGCAGTGCCCTGGCAACTACTCAGAGCACCCTAGCAACTGCATATGCTAAAACCCTAAATAACATGCTAACCTCGCTTAGCAACACCCTAGCAACTACCCAGAGCACCCTACTGTAGCAACTGCATATGCTAAAACCCCACGATAGCATGTTAACTCGGCTTAGCAACGCCCTGGCAACTAGAGATCCATAGCAACTTCATATGCTAAACCCCACAAGAACATGATAACCCCACTTAGCAACACCCTGGCAACTACCTAGAGATCCCTAGCAACTGCACATGCTAAAACCCCACAAGAACATGTTAACCCAGCTTAGCAATGCCCTCGCATCTACCTAGAGATCCCTAGTAGACTGCATGTTAACCCTGCTTAGCAACGCCTTGGCAACTACTCAGAGCTCCCTAGCAACTGCATACGCTAAAACCCCACAAGAACAGGTGAACCCTACTTAGCAGTGCCCTGGCAACTACTCAGAGCACCCTAGCAACTGCATATGCTAAAACCCTAAATAACATGCTAACCTCGCTTAGCAACACCCTAGCAACTACCCAGAGCACCCTACTGTAGCAACTGCATATGCTAAAACCCCACGATAGCATGTTAACTCGGCTTAGCAACGCCCTGGCAACTAGAGATCCATAGCAACTTCATATGCTAAACCCCACAAGAACATGATAACCCCACTTAGCAACACCCTGGCAACTACCTAGAGATCCCTAGCAACTGCACATGCTAAAACCCCACAAGAACATGTTAACCCAGCTTAGCAATGCCCTCGCATCTACCTAGAGATCCCTAGTAAACTGCATGTTAACCCTGCTTAGCAACGCCTTGGCAACTACTCAGAGCTCCCTAGCAACTGCATACGCTAAAACCCCACAAGAACAGGTGAACCCTACTTAGCAGTGCCCTGGCAACTACTCAGAGCACCCTAGCAACTGCATATGCTAAAACCCTAAAATAACATGTTAACCTCGCTTAGCAATGCCCTGGCAACTACCCAGAGCACCCTAGCAACTGCATATGCTAAAACCCCAAAATAGCATGTTAACCCGGCTTAGCAACGCACTGGCAACTAGAGCTCCATAGCAACTTCATATGCTAATCCCCACAAGAACATGTTAACCCCACTTAGCAACACCCTGGCAACTACCTAGAGATCCCTAGCAACTGCACATGCTAAAACCCCACAAGAACATGTTAACCCGGCTTAGCAACGCCCTGGCAACAACCTAGAGATCCCTAGTAGACTGCATATGCTACATGTAAAACCCCCAAGAATATGTTAGCACTGCATTGCAATGCCCTGGCAACCACATAGCAACCACAGAGCAAGTATTAAAAATAGGGCTGTCAAACGATTAATCGCGATTAATCGCATTCAAAATAAAAGTTTGTGTTTACGTAATATATGTGGGCGTAGTGTGTATAATTATTTTGCACATATAAATACACACACATGCATGTATATATTTAAGAAAAATCTGAAAGTATATAGTACTTTATATATATTTATACATAATTAATATTATGTATAAATATAAATATGTGATATATTAAGAACAATTTTTAATTTTTCTTAAATATATACATGCATGTGTGTTTATTTATATATACAAAATAATTATACACACTACGCCCACATATATTATGTAAACACAAACTTTTATTTTGGATGCGATTAATTGCGATTAATCGTTTGACAGCCCTAATTAAAAACTCTTTAGAAAGTTTTAGTACTGAATAGCAATGCCCTGATAACAACACCTTAACAACACTCAAAACATGTTATTCACCACATAACCACGCCTTGACAACTGTTTAGAACACCCAAGCAACTGCACCCCCCCCCATATTAATACCCTGGCAACCACCATGAACATCCTAACATCCTATCCACTACATAGCAACACCTTGACAATCCCCCATAACATGTAAGCTGCTTCATAGCAACACCTTGACAACAGGAAAAACCATACCATAGCACATTTTCTTCAGAAAAAGGTTACATTTAAATTCTAAAATACTTTTTTTTCTGTCCTATCTTTCTCTCTCAGGGTCGCTGTATGAACTTCACCCGCGTCAAGTCTAATCCTCCTCCACGGTATCCATCCTACAACCACCATTCTTCACCCATCTACACCCTCAACCCACCCCCTCCTCAGGGCCAGCTGCCCCCTCCTCCACGCAGTCCACCGGACTCCCTATCCTCCAGTTTTCCTCCGGTACCCTCCACCCCTCCTCCTCTCACCATCAACCCATCTCCACCCATTACTCCTCCACCATCCTATTCTCCACCCCCCGTCTGGTCTTCATCCCCTACCACCCTCTTCTTTTCCCCACCCACATCTCTGGCCTCTCTTCCACCATCACCTACTTCCTCCCTGCCCCCACCCCCTCAAGCCCCGCCTCCAGGCAGAGCTCCTCCTCCAGATCGTCCACCTCCACGGCCCTGTGTTTAATGTGAGTGGACTACTAAGAGGACCTAAAGATGAAGACTGGAAGCAAACAGGAAATGTACATTTTCCACAGATTTTCAACAGATTCCGTTGCTGTGTGGGCTAACGCAATAAAACATGGCTCACCCGTGGCATCAAGGGGATTCGCTCCCTGAAAAGAACAATGAAACGGAACACAAGCCTGCGTGAAACTCTAAAGGGAGCAACACTCAGAATCACACACACTAGGCATCGCAAAGAAACAGAAAATTCACGTTCGAAGCTCCTGTTTCTCAGCGAGAGTGATTTGTGAGTTTAACCAAGCTTCGAGAATGGACGCGGCTGGTTCTATTAATGGATTCATGGATGTTTCACTATTGCATGCACATGGGGTCATCTCTTAAAGCAGGTTTCCACAAAAGAGGAAAGCTGAAACAAAATAACCTTTCAGGAGCTTTCTTGTTCAGAACAGTTGAGAAAATATATGCACTTTTGTAACGATATACAGGTCAACTTCCTTAAAAGGCAAAGCTAAACATTGGGTCTCATTCGCTATAAATTGCATCGGAAAACTTTGCGCAAAATTCTTATCCAGATTCATAATAGGTGAGTATGCTATGCACACAGATTTTCTAATGTTAGTGATTTGAAGTATTCTAAGGCTGTGTCCACTAAAGCGTTTTTCACGCGCCTGGCATATATTACCGATTGTTTTCAATGGGAGCGCCGCGTTTTTTAAACGCCACGACCGTAACGAGGCGCTGAGCGTTTTTTTCACGCTGAAGCACCCAGCTTATTTACTGGTCGCCAAAATGTTCAACTTTGGATAAAAACGCAGTGCTCATCACTGTCAATTTTAACGCAGCCGTCCAATCAAAGTGGAGGAGGGGCGTGGCCTAAACCACACAGACCAACTTTCACAAAATTCTTTCTGTACAACGGCATCAACTGGAAGAGCTAACCGAACAAAATGGATGAAAAATACCAACATGACATCACGACTTTTGCGTAAACATACACGCCACTTTCGAGTCAAGTGGCGTGTTATCTCTACGCATTTTGAGCTATCCGCGTGTATGCGTGTATGTCTACGCCATTAACGTCCGCATCATTCCGCGTGTCTGTAAATGCGCGTCAAATGTCCAGTCATAAATGCCATTAACCCCAGTGACGGTTAAGTTTAGGGATAGGGTTGAGGTAAGTCATATATTTATATAACGTTAAGTCAACGGTGTTCATAAACACGCTGAAAAGCGATTATGCGTCTTGATAGCACGCCAAAAATGCAAATGCGAATTGGCGTGTCATACACACGCTACTTCATGAGATCAGTCTGAAAATACATATGTAGTATGAAACAAATTATCTGCGAAATTAGTTACAAGTAAACTGTGTTGTGGATATTCTGTATCATAGCAACGAAATGTCTCAATGGAAAAAACGCTGCACTGCCAAAACGCTCTCAAACTCCCAAAACACGGCGTCTTCCGCAGAGCGTCTGGCGTTTTCAACTGGCTAAAAATGCTTTCCCCAAACTGCAATACCCAACTGTAATTTGCATAAACACGCCCATCTCCATATAAGGTTTTATGCACAACGTAAGCATGCAGCGTACATGTGATTTCAGTTGGTAAATTTAGAATATTTTTTTAATGGCAACATATTAAAGGTGCCCTATAATGTGAAATTGAATTTATGTTGGCGTAGTTAAATAACAAGAGTTCAGTACATGGACATGACATACAGTGAGTCTCAAACACCATTGTTTTCTCCTTCTTACTTAAATCTCGTTTTTGAAAAACACCCCTGAAAACAGGGTTTCTGCATGTTTCACAAAGTCAAATTTAAGACTTTTTAAGACTTATTTTAGACCATTATGAATGAAATTTAAGACCTACATCACGATAAAAAAAAACGCGTAATGAGTCCCAAAAAGCAAAATCCAAATCAGCAAAATCGGATCCTAAATTCAGATATTTCAAGCCAAGTATCACTAAACTTCCACGTCCCCATAGCTCAATAAAATCTGTTTTATGTCTGTGTGTTGTATCTGAGATACCTGCCAATAACACAAAACCTCAAAACTGATTGGTTGTTGCAAGTTGGTCTATTTTGTAGTCGTAATACAGCGAATTAAGAACTACAACTACGTAATATAAATAAATAAAAAAAACTTTCCAAAGCGCTGTGGGAGCATTTCAATGAGATTTACATGGAAATAGGAAAATTAAGACCCATTTAAAAAGATTTAAGACCTAGAACACAATACTTCAGCAAATTTAAGACTTTTTAAGGCCTTAAATTGTGGTTTTGAAATTTTAGACTTTTTTAGACTTTTTAAGACTCCGCAGAAACCCTGGAAAAACAGGCGAATCTCCACATAATACCGACTCTGACGTAAAAGTCGGGATCATTAATATGTATGACCCAAAATATTTGCGTATGCCAGCCCATGTTCAGTGACAGACGAGACGGAGTTTCGCAGTCGAGGCATGGCTGTTGATCAGTGTTCGGATGGACACATGAACACAAAAGTATTTTTAGTTCCTTCATCCGAGCCTCTGAAGAAACAATGGGTTAATTTTATTTTCTCTGGAAATTTCCGAACATTTCACCGACGACCGTTTCCTCAACTTACCAAGAGCTGACCTCGGACCGAGCTGATGTGTTATTTTTGTTCAAGTTCAGACAGGTAATCTTTCTCTCAAAATCGTTTAATACTGTTTATGTATCAGTAAGTCGAGCCAGTGATTAAATATCAACTTCACATCGTTTCTTTTAGTAGGATGGAAAAATAATAATAATTGTGAATAAAGTCTTTCCACAATCCACACAGCGCGAGTTTATTTGGACACTTGCCAAACTCGTTATGAATTCAATGACGCACGTTACACTGCACAACGAAGCTCTTGCTGTATTTACATGATCGTGTCTGCATTAGTGAAAGCAGAGAAGGCAGAAATTGCGTTGCAACGATAATATCTTCATCCTCGCGATCGACAGGCTGTCTGTCCTCTGCTTGCTCAATACTCAACACAGCAACATTTTATGTGATGGGAATAGATCTAAATACTTCAAAACATCTCACGATTCGTTAATCTCGATGGCTGTACTAGTAAAAAAAAACGTATGATAGCTGGAGTAAAATTATTTGAGACGGTTTCACATAGCTATTTCATATGCAAGCATGTCAGCCAATCACAGCAGAGACCGGTTACACAGAGCAGACACGCCCCTTCAAACCGAGTGTTCAGATCAGAGGCTAAAATCAGGCTAGGAAAAATGCCTTTTATTTCTAAATTATGACTATTTTTGATCTAAAAAACATACTAACATTATAAGGGCAACCCAGGAAACATTATAAAATAATTTAAAAAACCATTATAGGGCACCTTTAATGAATCACGATTTCTATGAGAATATTTCTGTACACTGATTTTACCTGCAAATATACACATATCTGCGGTTAGACTGATGCCCCATTGTGGCTGAATCATTCTTGATGTGTTTAGCGATGGTGGAAAAAAAAGAAATGATTTCTTTCAAACTAAATGCAGTTGCAAAATTGAACCACTTTACAAACATTTTTTTGATTAAATGCTTTGCAAAAACTGTTGCTCATTCAGGTAATTGACATTTATTATTTTGTGCAATAGTGATTTTAGTGGCTTCGTCGGGGGTTGGGTTGGGGGTTTGGGTGGGGGGGCATGTTGCTTTTCGGTCTTTGAATTCATTAACAAAGTACCAGACCATGATGAATTAAAAGGACGGTTTACTCAACATTTTTGGGTCAACTATTAACGTTAGGATGATGTTGAGACTAAGATGTTTATGGGGACGGACTTGAAACAGAAAAATCTGAAATGTATGTAAACTATAAGCAACGTCACCTTACTTTTTGCACATGTCACAGTTGTAATGGTGTATGGGTGCATCATTTAAAAATAGTACAAATTATCATACATTTACACATGCTGTATGTATAAAACTCTGTAGTCCTCAGTAGTTTTCTTTTTTTGTGATTTTTGGTTATTATTATTGTGGCATGATTGCAATTATGCAATAATGTAGAGGCAAAACAAAAGAGGACACATTTTCCAAGTAAGACTTCTAAGGCCTCTGTGTATTATCCACCATGAATAACCACAGGGGAAGATTACAAATAGCTTTTCACATTGGAAATTATTTCTGCCAAAAAACTATTGAGAACCCAGAGTCCAACGCATTTGATATACGAGTTTGTTTTTGTTCATAATTACATGCTGTATATATTATTGTCATAATGCATCACAGTGTCAGATTTTACAATCATTTGCTTCTAAAGACTTCTTGTCATTTTCCGTTGTACTCCGAGTCTAAGTTATTGCGGTCCCTATGATGCCAGTGTTGTTTATATAAGTCCAAAACCCTGTTATGATGATGGTTTTATGGGTAATTTACATAAAAGAAATCACATATGTCCATGTTAAATCATATATGCTTTTCAAAGAAATCATGTAAATCAATCACTCTGCAAATGATCATGAATACACTATTTTTGTATTTTTTTCTTCTTCTTTTTTTTACGTTCTATTGTTTGGAATAAAATGTTGTCATAAAAGTCATATACTGGTCCTGCATGCGTTTCATGGATGGCTTGCCTGTTGTTTTCATCAAGAGAAGAATCGAATCGTTGCCTTAAAGGAGTTCACTTTTCAAAAAAACTTTTGCTGATAATTTACTCACCCCCATGTCATCCAAGATGTCCATGTCTTTCTTTCTTCAGTCGAAAAAAAATAAGGTTTTTGATGAAAACATTCCAGGATTTTCTCCATATAATGGACTTCAATGGGAACCAAACGCTTCAAGGTCCAAATGAAAGTTTCAGTGCAGCTTCAAAGGGCTTTAAACGACACCAGACAATGAATAAGGGTCTTATATAACGAAACGATCGGTCATTTAAAAAATAAATAAAATTCTAGAGAATGCAGAATTTTTTTATTTCCTTTTTAATTATTATTATTATTTTTTTTTTTTTGCAAAGATTGATTAATAATATGTTGAATTTGTTTACATTACCAGTCTGTTAAACTCATTTGTCAAGTACCATAAGAAATAAACACAAAAGGGATTGTGGATTTTTCTCTTACTAATATTTTTAATTGAATGGGAACCGAACGGGAACCGGAATCGTTTTCCGGACCCGCAATCGGAACCAGAAAATTTCTCATGATTCCCAACCCTAGTAAATTATCAGCAAAAGTTTTCTGAAAAGTGAACTACTCCTTTAAAATCTTATTGGTCAAACTTGTTCTATACAGTCTCTACAGTCATATTTATGGGGGTGACATCATAAAAATGGTTTTACCACATGGTTAAATAGGGGTAAGTTTTTTCTCACAGTGCTTGACGATAATGTGAATAGTTCAACTCTGTAGGAAAAATACTTCCCATTTACAGATTTTTTTTTTGGCATAAAGCACCAGAAGCTGACTATAAATCATGTGGTCATCATGTGATGTTTTAAAAGGACATTGGTTGCACTTTATTTTACAGTACATACACTTTCAATGTATTTACAGTTACAAAATACTGTCATTACTACACAGGACTATAAAATAAAGTGCTACCAGGACATTTATTAAACGTTCTTGGACTGATTTTCAACATGGTTCATCTTTAGGTGATCTCAAGGAAATAAGCAAAAAAGGATACAAAGGATTTCTTCCTTTACCGTGTTGTTTTCCATCCGACATTTCCGGGAGCTCGGCCTCCTCTCCTGACCCGGTTCCCTTTCGTCCAGGTATAATTTAGTCCAGAGTCGGCTCTGTCAACATCTGCACAGAAAGCTGGCGTCTCATGAGAAGGAGACTATAAACTACTCTCGCTCGAATGGGTCCAATTTCAAAAGGCAGTTTAATTCAGTGAAATAAGCACAAGCCCAGCAAGGTTTGGCATAACATGTTTCAAGAGCAGCCAAAGATAAGCAAATGAAATTATGCTGGAAAAATAAATCGGGATAAGTATGCATTTTCTCCAGCAGTGCACTGGGACCTGTCCTGTGTAACCCGTTTTGTTCAGATCTATTACAAAAATCGAATGCGATGTTCTGTATAGACGGTGTTAATTCACGTCTTTGACCCTGATCCTGTTTAACGTTTGGTTTCACCATTATCCCATCGTTCCCTCTCCCTGGAATTCAACTATGAGCCTTGGATATGATTCTCATATTTTATTGCATTCATTTTTATCCCGTAATTTATTGAACGACATGATTGCGATAGTCTTTTCGAGTGAAATGGCTTCTTGAACAAGAAATGTACAGTAGGATGGGACTTGATTTTAAAAAGATGTGCACGGAAAAACCGTTTAAAGGGTTAGTTCACCCAAAAATGAAAATTAAGTCATTATTTACTCACCCCCATGCTGTTCCAACCCCGTAAGACCTTCGTTCATCTTCGGAACACAAATAAAGATATTTTTGATTTAATCTGAGAGCTGGATCAGTCCTCCATAGACTGCCTAAGGGACTGGCTCTTGACGGCCCATAAAGTCATTAAAGAAAAGGTTTAAATATTCCATGTGCCTACAGCGGCTCAATTATAAGTTTGTCAAGCGACGAGACTACTTTTTGTGTGAAAAAACATAAATAACGACTTTATTCGACTATTCCATTACTTCCTTATTGACGCATGCGCGAGAACTGAGACGAGCACGTTCTTCTTTGACTACTTCTTTTTACCGGCTGCTCACCGCTTAGGAGTATTACCGCCACCTACCGTATAAGATGATGATAAGACACACTGTCGTTTTTTGAGAAGATTAAAGGCTTTTAAGTGCACCTTGTAGAGCGGAAAATACGCTAATTGAAAAGCGTATGTACAGCGCGCATCTTCCTCTGCTTGTAAACAGAAAGTTTTGTGCTTCCAGCTATATCAGCACATCATCTTATACGGTAGATGGCGCTAATACTCCTGCGGTGAGCAGCCGCCGGTAACAAGAAGCAGTCGAAGAAGAACGCCCTCGTCTCAGTTCTCACCCCAAGTTGTGTTTTACTGTAACTTCAGAAGCACCAGACACGTGAGCAAACCCGCCAATCTCGTTGGTCGGATAGGTTTTGACGCGGCGCGTCAAACCAAAAAAACGAACCCGAGGCGTTTTTTTTAAAAAAATGACGCTTTTACGCGTCGCGTTTTCCGCGTCGGTGTGAACACTCACATTGGCGCCCATTGTTTAGTCACGAGGCGTTAAACGTCGACGAATATCGCGCGCGAAATTCGTCCCAGTGTGAACAGGCCTTTTGGGACGGGGTTGAGGTAGGTCATATATTTATATATGTAGTAATGTAACGTTAAAGGGGGGAGTTGACTGCTTTTTTTCTTTGCATGATTGTGTTTATGGGGTGCAGTATTAATTAATTAATTAATTCGTTACATTTATATAGTGCTTTTCTCGGCACTCAAAGCACTTTACATAGGAGGGGGGAATCTCCTCAACCACCACCAGTGTGCAGCATCCACCTGGATGATGCGACGGCAGCCATAGTGCACCAGAACGCTCACCGCACACCAGCTTACTGGTGGAGAGGAGACAGTGATGAAGCCAATTGCTATATATGGGGATGATGGAGGCCATGATGTACAGAGGTCACTGGGTAAATTTGGCCAGGATGCCGGGGTTACACCCCTACTCTTTCGAAAGACATCCTGGGATTTTTAATGACCACAGAGAGTCAGGACCTCGGTTTAACGTCTCATCCGAAGGACGGTGCTCTTTGACAGTATAGAATCCCCATTACTATACTGGGGCGTTAGGACCCACACAGACCACAGGGTGAGCACCCCCTGCTGGCCTCTCTAACACCTCTTCCAGCAGCAACCTGGCTTTCTCAGAAGGTCTCCCATCCAGGTACTAACCAGGCTCAGCCCCGCTTAGCTTCAGTGGGCAACCAGTCTTGGGCTACAGGGTGATATGGCTGCTGGCCCAAACATGTATAAACAGTATAACATGTATTCGTGGTTTTTCGTTTTTAAAAAGTTTTTCATAAACTTCACGTTTATTGTAAGCCGCGCTCTCCTTTGTCCTCGAATGAGCTGTTGACTTCCTGATTCTATGAAACCACTCCATCAGAAACACGTCGTGGGCTCAGATTGGTTAGCTTGGTCCGGTGTGTTGTGATTGGCTAAACTGTCGCTTACGAAAGTTAACGCCCATTACCTTTACGGGCATGTCATGAGCTCCGGTCCAGATGTAAATATGCGTCGAACTGCAGTATCAGTATGACCCAGAATCAGACCGGGAAAGCCGCGATGAAGCGAGTCAAACAGAACCGCACCACACACGGCTCTTACTAAACGTTTCTGAATGATAATTTGCTGCATTTTTTAACTTTATACACGTTTGTTTAACACAATAGCATCTGGCAACAATAGCAACTGACTGGCTACTAATGTCATACTCAAACAGCAACATTACATACTATTTAAAATGAAAAAAGTGATCGCAGTCAACCCCCCCTTTAAGTCAACAGCATTCATAAACATGCTGAAAAGCGATTATGCGTGTTGATAGCACGCCTTAAATGGAAATACAAATTGGCGTGTCGCCATTTCAGATTGAGTGTCCAGAATAACCCTGCCATTTTCAAATAGTTTTGGCCAGAGATAGTTATTAAACTTACAACTCTATTATTATGGCAACTCGGAAGAATAGGCCAAGGTGAAACGAGGAGGCGCAGACTTTCCTTTGTTTGGTGGCCGAAGAGAGGATCCAGCGAGAGCTTGATGGGGCAACGAGGAACGAAGCGTTTCCACCGCAATTACCAGGAACTACTTGTCCCAGGAACTTTTGGTAACACTTCCTTTTACAGTCCAGTTACCCATGTAAATACTATGTACTTATTTTAATAACTACAATTACTAGGTAATAACTAGTACTAACCCTGAACCTACCCCTAAACCTACCACTGTTCCATGTACTTTCCATATATTAGCCATTACTTTCTAGGTAAGTGCATTGTAAGTACACTGTAAGTACTGTACTGTAAAAGGAAGCGTTACCGAACTTTTTTCATAGGAATTTTTTTTTGTCCCAGACCGCTTGCTTACTGCGTTTACACCGTGGACTAAAGTACCTGTCCGGGACGGGAAGATTATGTAGCGACGTTGAACTGCGTGCGACTGCTCCTCCAAGTCTGCGCGTTTCTTTTGAGTTTTGAGTGCGTTTTGTATGGAGGAGATTCAAGCTGTGCTGCTTTTGTGTGCGATTGGTTTACTAACGAGATAATTAACAAAACGGCAGAAAAGAGACGAGCACCCAAAGCGTATTCAGAAAGCTCGAAATGCTAGATATAAAAGTAGACGTTTGTTATCAGCGGACATTGACCGTGAGATGAATGGGACGAACGCGCGCCATCGGGCAGAAAGAATAGCGCGGTAAGAACCAATCAGAATGTTCAGTGAACAAGTCCCACCCCGAAAGTTCCTGAACTCTGAAAAAGTACTACCTCGCCAGCAGGGACTTTCTGGGGGGGGGGAATTTTTACCCGGAACTTCATGTAGACCCTGGTTCCTGCAGTGTAAACACACCAAGTACCACCCCAAAGTTCCTAGTTCCTGGGGAAAGTTCCTGCGGTGGAAACGCAGCTCTAGATTTAAAAGTACAGTATTTTCCACACTATAAGGCGCACCGGATTATAAAGCGCACCTTCGATGAATGACCTATTTTATAACATTTTTCATATATTGGGCACACCGGATTATAAGGCGCATAAGATACTGCACTCTTAGAAGAAAAGGTTCTATATAGGACCTTAAAAGGTTCTAAAGCACTACGTATTTGGAACGCCTAAAATGCAATGAGTGTGAATGATCACAAAATTCAAGATATGGGGGTTAAAAATGTAATTAATCAATATCATTCGAAGAGTGCAATTTCAGTTTTTATCCTCCAAAATCAGCATGATTAAAATGAGATATTAAGTTACTACAACAGTTTAATAAACAATAATTTAATTACAACTACGAAATGGTGCAGAATAATGTAATATATGAATGAATAATAGCCTTTAAAGAATCTTTGTGCCAAAAGTGTTCTTTCTTGTCATTATTGAACCTTTTTTAGCATAAAATGTCCTTTGGAGTTGAGTAAAAAACCCTATGCTACATATGAAGAGTTTGGTTCCAAAACCCTATAAATCCATTTTGATGAATTTGAGTAAAACTGTTTTCTTTAGCAAGAAAATGGGAAGACTAAAAGCGCGATTCAATTAACCAATTGATCCATATATAAGACGCACCGGATTATAAGGCACACTGTCGTTTTTTTTTTAAAATTAAAGACTTATAAGTGCGCCTTATAGTGCGGAAAATACGGTAGACGTTTGTTATCAGCGGACATTGACCATGAGATGAATGGAACAAACGCGCGCCATCGGGCAGAAAGAACAACCAATCAGCATGCTCAGCGCACAAGTCCCACCTCGAAAGGTCCCGAACTGAAGCCGAGCTGAGTCAAGCTGGTACTGGTAATGGAAAAGGGCCATAACTGGCCAAATATGGTCCGAAACTCGAGTCATTAACCTCTTGTCTGTAGAATTGGTGTATAAAAACATTACCACAGTCGATTACTCCATGAATCTGAATATCAGCACAAAAGCAATCTTGCTTGTGATAATGTTGGTGTTACTGTATAGAAAAATGGTTGAACACATTTCAGAAATGTTTTGATAGGCCAAATTTTGTCTGGCGTATTCTCACTGGAAAACTTTTTGATTATTGCCTTTTTAATGCTGATTTTAATCAATTATTACTTAAAATCTAACAAGGCCACTGTAATATTTACATTCATGTTCCTGGAAGCCGCTGCACCCAAAAGAAAACTAGTTGTGGCTGGATAAACAGTGAATTTAAACACACAATGGAGTTAAAGTGAGCTCAGACTTGGCAGTAAACTGACATTTTACCCAAACTGACCATATACAAAGTGGCTGGGATGCCAGTGGTGTGTTCCTGTGAGTGACAGGCCATTGTTGGTTGGTTTTCTTTACACATTCGGTGAAGTGTGGGTTTAATATCACACTCCCTGACCCACTTTCTGCTCTAGCCAATAAAGCAATCCAGTCATCAACAACGACGACGACACACACTTTCAATCTATCCACACTGCCAAGATCCTTTGAGTCAGAGCATAAACGTTTCTCTGCTCTTAAAGAATAATATTTTCAAAGGACAAACAGCTCACGTCATCAAAACTCTGGTTACTATTTGGCATCAAATGAGGGGAAAATAGAGTTAGTCTATCATAACACTTAACCAAAAGTTAGCACAGCAACTTTTTTTTTTTACACTTTTTGAAAATAAAATGACTTTCAATAAAAGTGTGACAGACATGAATAACTCGGATACTAAAGATAATGTTAAAACAAAACAAAAAGGTCAAATAAATATTCGTTTTATTACTAATTATGGGAACTATATTATCGATAACTAAACACCATCTGGTCCCCAACTAGCTTTATACTATATATATATATATATATATATATATATATATATATATATATATATATATATATATATATATATATATATATATATATATATATCAGCAGTCTATATATTTAAAATGTAAAAAAACAAAAAAACCCACCCAAAACATATTTGATAAAGACAGTAACAGTTGACAGTTAACAGTAACAGACACCTAAATCATGTATATTTGACGATTTCCTGTTTCAACTGGCAAATAAACACTATAAAGTTATTTTAGTAAATTTTGTGTAATATTCCTTGATCCTTCCTCATCTTGATTCACCCTAATGCACACACACATTTTCTCTCTCTCTCTCTCTCTCTCTCTCTCTCTCTCTCTCTCACACACACACACACACACCTCCTCTGACACATATAGGGTTTTCCTCAATTTCAAAGGCAGGCCTTGCCTAGCCAACCAGAAGTTATTGTCTTCATCAGGTTAACCTCGCATTTGAATATTAATTTAAAATAAAAGTCATAAAAATATAGCAAAACTAAATCAATGTACCCAACACACTGTAGTTGACGGGTAATTATTACACTCCTTGACAATAGGTCAATTAAGGAAAATTAAGAGGATATTTTCCACGTGTTCAAAATATCCACCACAGAAATTGACATCACATGATGCTGGTGATTTGGTTTTGGGATAAACATTTTCCTTTCTTTTTCTTTTTTCAGGGGGTGTTTGGTTAGTTACAGTTGACAGAATTTTTGTGGAAATTAATAAAATGAAACATATGTACCCTAATTTATAGAATGGTAAAAAAAATATATATATATATATATATATATATATATATATATATATATATACACACACACACACACACACAAAATCATTGTATACATGTATTAATATTATTTTGTTTAACATTAATATTAAATAATATACAATGATATAAATAATTAATATTATTTATATCATTGTAGTATATATTATATTATATGTGTATTGCCTGTTTGGTAACATGACTGCAAAATTACAAACCTTACATAATGTGAAAAATGAAAACTCACCTCCCTGAAAAAGAAGAGTTGCTACCCTATTTTTATCCAATTCCTGGAAAGTATTTTTCCCCACTGTAAGACAAACAAGCCAAAGTTGAATGAATGCAACCAGAGTTAGAAAGACTGAATGTTTTATTAACTATTTTCATCATCATTTTAAATCTTGTACACACTGCCTAAACACATTGTGACATGCTTTTACCCCCCAAAAAAATCATATTTAAGATGCCCTTGAAAATCTAAAAGCAATGCAAAATGCTAGTATTTTAGCCTGGGAAATACTTAAACCCCTTTCCCCTGGCATAACTTATACGTTTAGTTTCAGAATGTAATAAAAAATATAAGCACATAACTGTAATTTTGCCTTCATAGTTATTGCCCCATATGACCCTTCATCATCCTTTGGTTACATATTGGTTGCACTTTATTTTACATTACTTACCTAAGAAAGCACTGTAATACATGGGTTAAGATTAGGTTTCGGTTCATGGTTAATACCTAGTTATTGTAATATGAATATGGGGAACAGGACTTTAAAATAAAGTGCTCCCAAGACATTTTTGGTTAATGCTTTGAACATTAGTTTCAGATGATATAGTCTTTATTCATGTTGATTTTATGCACAACATATTAATGTAATCATGAAATTTAAAAATCACAATAGTTGAATCAAACGAGGTACATTTTAATCCCAAATAAAGAAGTATATAAAATATAACCCTTTATACCCAATAAAAACAAAAACATAACTGAAAGACAGAAGTAAACAAAATGGTCCCATGGAAACGATCAAACTGACGGTGGCGTTGTATGGGGCGGCCGTTATGAAACACATACTTCATGTTCTCGCTTTCTCGTCTACGTCCTTTGGCAACACTACTGTAAACCGGAGACACACTCACAGTCTCCTTTGTAACAAGGCCTCTGAATCTCCCAAAATAAAGGAATCAGAGAATAGAAGCCATTCATAAATTTCAAGCACACGACGACTAAAGTGTTCATCTCAGTAACTGATTATAAATATCACACTCATACAGCAACTCCAGATGCAGATGCACCAAACGCAGTGATTCACTATCAATATCTTGGTTTAAAACATCTTTTTTGTGTGAGAACCAATAGGACTATTAGCATTTGCTACTTCAAATACTACAATATTCACACATTTCATTCTCTTCATCAAGGCCAGTGTGCGAAATCACACCTAACATGAACAAAAGCACATAGAAACTTCATTAAAATGTCGCCACATACCGTATATCAGATCATACATTCACGTCATAATTGACCCTTCGTGCACATGCATCTACAGGGGTTGTGGTCATTTTACCTTCCTTTCCAGATGTGATTTCATTCATTTCTTTGCAACTAGAATGAAGAAATCACTAAAGATAATTAATATTTATTCTAGGGTAACAGTTAGTCTACATTTGCATGCTCCATTAAGCATCATGAACATATTTTATAGCATTTATTAATCTAGGTTCATTTTAAGATTCCTTGTCGATTTAAATGTGTTCATAATACATTAATGTTAATTTATACATCTTTAAATTGTAAACAATTGTATTAATATAGATAAAAATAAATATGAACCAAGATTAATGAATGCTAATAAAAGTACCGAATCTTATTGTGAAGAATTCGCCTACCTGTACTATTTTACAAACCATGAAAGTTGTGCTTTAAAGGGATAATCCACTTTTTTGGAAATAGGCTCCTTTTACAACTCCCTCAGAGTTAAACTGTTGAGTTTTACCGTTTTCGAATCCACTCAGTCGATTTTCTGATATTTAGAAGAATATCAGTCCCCAGACAGTTTCTGGTCTCATTGACTTCCATAGTATATTTTTTTCCTACTATGGAAGTCAATGAGACCAGAAACTGTCTGGTTGCTGATATTCTTCTAAATATCAGAAAATCGGCTAAGTGGATTCGAAAATGGTAAAACTCAAATGCTTAACTCTGGGGGAGTTGTAAAAAGAGCCTATTTCCCCCCAAAAAAAGGTGGAATATCCCTTTAAATCATTGGATTGAGAAGACATGATCTCGAGATTGAACTCTAATATCCAATTCAGATAAAAGCACAAACGTACCAAATCTCAAAGCTGAGCAAAGGAAGGTAACTATGGAAATCCCAGATGATCAGAGGTCATCCCGGGAAAAATATGCTCATCAGTAACAAGTGCATCCCCTTAAATAGCAGCAAACCGGATAAACTTCCACTAAGCACTGAATGCAAACTGGAACTACACAAATGCATGTGTATTTGATGAGAAGCGTCGAGATGTCTTTCTGGGACAACCAAAAATTATGAATAGAGCAAAAAAAAAACAGCCGTAAGAGAAACGTGTTATAAGACATCTAGTGTCGCCACCCCATACCACGCCACCACTAAAAGACAAAAATAAAAATAAATCACATTCCAGTCAACAGCAATGATCATGCTCTGAGGCGAGATACAGTTATAGGAGGAACACTTCAGGTTCTTTAGGACCGTTCGATGAAGGCTGGCATTTATAAAACTCATTGTCTTCATGTTTTGATATTCTCTACTTGCTGATATATGCTTGTGTGTGTGTGTGTGTGTGGGTGTGTGTGTGTGTGTATGTTTGGGGCATTGATCAGGATCAGTGTTTACTCAACAGTCACAGACTTGGCCAGGTTTCTTGGGCAATCAACCTGAGTGCGACAAAAAGAGAAAAGTAGAAATATTACTAAATTTGAAAACACTTTTAAGATGTAATTTATTCCTGTGATCATTACTCCAGTCTTCAGTGTCACATGATCATTCAGAAATCCCTCTAATATCCCGATTTGCCACTGAATAAACATTTCTTCTAATTATCTATGTTGAAACAGTTTTTTGTTCAGGATTCTGTGATAAAACGTTTTAAATAAACAAGCTACTGCTTATTAATAGTTAGTAAGGTAGTTGTAGGGTAATTCCACCGGTGGAGACATGAATATGTATTGAAAGTGGTTCATATATGTAGTAGAATTGTATCATAAATGTCTAATTTGGGGCCTTCTTAGCCGATAAAAGGGAGAAAATGACTTTTTAGTGCTTGTGGATCGTAGACAACAATCCCCATAGTGCATTGCAATGCTCAGCTACACAGGCCACTCCCACGGCTCCGCCCATCAATGTAGACTACAGTTGAGCCAGAGAATGGCTGCGTTCCAAACCGCATACTCAATGAGTAGGTACTTAATTTCAATAAGTACTTACTCATCGAGCGCTAAATAACCGGTCATCTGCCATGTTGACGTTATCATGTGACCTACGACGCGTTATCTCAAGCGCAACACCATAAAATATATGAACGATACGTTTAATTCATCTATCGATAAATATCTTGATATTGATTAAACTTGCTCATTTTGTTGTGGTATTGTTGAAGAGCCAGCTGCCCATTTATTTTGTGAATACATTTGGGTTGATTTAAGTTGTTATATTATAAACCCTAGGCTACTAATGTGACCAACAGTGTTAAGGCCATTGCACACTGAGTCCGAAATTCGCATCCGAAATTTTCGTACGTTAAAAAAAAAATTCGACCTCACGTTATGTCAATCACGCTTGCACACCGCCTCCGAAACTTTCGTCCGTCATAAAATTAATCGGATTGGGTTCGATTTTCTGCGTTTTTCGCATCCAGAGCCAGCATTTTGAGAGGTCTTTTGACAATTCAGGGCCGGGGGGAGCTCGTCCTCAAATCATTGCACATATGCGCCGTGCTTTCAGTTTCGGTTTTCAAATCGATCAAGTGTTTATGTTCTCTTGTCTATATTGGGTTATGAAATTAATAAACCTCCCCTTTTAATCAGATTGAAATTGAGGATCGAATAAGGTGTGATTGAGCAGCCAATTCGATAACTAATGTATTATTTGGGCACAATATATACACAGCCTACACAGCTGTTCTGTCTCCAGCGCTTCCACCGGGCCACGCGCGGGCGTGTGTGTGTTTGTGTGTGTGTCCATACCTTATTAGACACACTGTCAGTCTCCGTTCAGAATCGGTTGGTTCACGGAAATTGGTGGTCTTATTTTTAATATGTGGCTCCAGAATCGCTAGCAAAGCATCAAACTGTCCCACTGACATTCTGAGGTAAATTTTGAATCGCTCAGGATAAATTCGCAACTCCTTGATAAGGTGATAAGAATGCTTGATAAGAACTCTCCTTTCTCTCGGCGCAATTTCAGGATGGACGTAATATTCATGTAATATTCAATATGGTTCTCTTTTCAATAAGAGAGAGGGCAACAAAATGATCCTCACTGCTTGACGAATCCATTTGGTATTTTTGCGTTTTTTCCCGCAAAGGTTAAAAAAATACGCAACGGACTCGGTGTGCAAGGTTTCTATGCGTGACGAATTTTTAGACTGACGAACACGAAAATACGCACATGAAAATTTCGTACTCAGTGTGCAATGGCCTTTATTCTTATAACGATATTTTTTTTAAGAATAATAATTTTATAATATATAATTTTTACGATATAATTTTAAGAAACCCCAAAATCGTCATCTCTTGATTATGTTGTTCATTTCTTTATTTTATACCCAAAAAGTTTCTCCTTTAAGTTTTCCTTTTTCTTAATGAATTTACCTCGTTTCATCACTCAGACATATAACAACTTTTTGATGTATTATGAAGAACTATAATGAAGATATTTAGCCTTTTTTATTGTTCTTTTTTCCTGTGTATAAATATAATTTTATGTCATATTGTGAAGTACACAAACCAATGATCTTTATATTTTCTGTTTTGTCATTATGATTGTTACATAAACTATAGTATCTTTCCATGATCTTGCATGTAATAAGTTTAAATAATATGAGCGACAGGTGCACTAACACTTCATAACATCAGTAACTTGACAGCACATCCTAGAACAGTTTTCCTCTGCGTTTGTAATGTTTGCACAAAGGAGCCAGGCAGCTGCTCGAAGATCTCTTTTGGAG
This sequence comes from Cyprinella venusta, assembly GCA_038021265.1. Classification (NCBI taxonomy): domain Eukaryota; kingdom Metazoa; phylum Chordata; class Actinopteri; order Cypriniformes; family Leuciscidae; genus Cyprinella; species Cyprinella venusta. Next base: position 31,526,571 of record CM075872.1, on the reverse strand, counting down.
AAAACTGTTAAACATCGCTGATCTCCGCGATGTTGATATTAACGTATCCTCGCTCGCGTGGCATCCTGGGATAGATGAGTATCATGAGTACCCATGGAAAAGCACTCAAAAATCTGGGCGGAAGCAGTAAGCCATCCGGGAACTTCTCCCCTACTCTTTTTATGAAAACTGATGTTTCGAACGTACTGCTTCCTTCACGTACTGTTTTCGCCTACTATATAGTAGGAAAGTAGGCATATTGGAACGCACTTAAGTCCGAATCTCGCGACAATTATTACGTCACCCAGGTAATTCTCGCCTACTCTTTTGGATTCATTCATACTTTTTTGCTCGCCTACTCTTTTTCCCATACTAAATAGTAGGGAAGTATGCGGTTTGGAACGCAGCCATAGTCTAATTGAAGAGAATTGGCACTGGCTGGTTACTTCTAGTTTCTGGACTGGCTGCAGTAACACATTTCTGTCCATGCGGGGGGCGCTAGCGGTCGAGTGCAGAATGAATGGGAGTCAATGGGGTTTCACCCCCAGAAATCCACTTTTCTCAGGATGTAATTTTTTGTCAAGTAATTTGAAAGTTGCATTCAAAAGGGAGGGCTAAAATAATACACTCAGCTGAAAATTGCATTTTTAACTTCACTTATTTGTTCTAAAAATCCGTTCAAAAATGTGATGACGTCACACAATAGCAGAATGCTAGCGTGTTCCAGCCAACAATGGCCTAACCTGTAAGACATCGAAAGTACATAAGTACTCGTTCATTCGACTTTCGGCCTATAATCTATATTGAATTTGCGGAATCAACAAAAAAAAAAATATGTTGATAGTTTTTTTTTGCAACTGTCTGATGCGATCAAGTCAATAGGGACCAAATGCTCTGAGGAATGTTTCCAGCACATTGTTGAATCTTTACCGCCAAGAATTAAGGCAGTTCTCAGGCATGTGATTGGCTAAGGACAAAAAAAATATACCGTGCCACACAACCCCCCCCCCCCCCCCTATTAATTAATTCATATTAAAGCAACTGTTAAGGTTCTCAGTCAAGAGCAGTGAGTGATTTTTTTCCCCCAAAAATTTTAATTGTCATTAATTACTCTCTCAACTTGTTTTAAACCTGAATAAGATTCTTTCTTCTGTTGAAGTTATTTGGAAGAATGTGGGTAACCAAACAGTTGATGTACCCCACTGATTTCCATTGTACATTTTTCCCAATGGAAGTCAATGGGGACCAGCAACTGTCTGGTTACTCACATTCTTCAAAATATCTTCTTTTGTGTTCAGCACAAGAAATAAATTAATACAGGTTTGGAACAACATTTTAGTGAATAAATAATGACAGAATTTTTTATTTTTGAGTCGACTATCCCTTTAAGGACAAGCGGTACAATGTTTATTATTAGGGCTACTGTCACTTTAAGACCTGTAGGTGACTCGTCTTATACACGCGCATTTGACAAGCAGATTTCTCTCAATTTTCTCGGTTTGCTTTCAGTTTAGACATAACCAAATTTTCTTCTGTAAACCGTGTGTGTATTTGAGAGTATTAGCGAACTAAGACTCGAAAGATAACTTAGTCCAGCAACCAGGCACTGTTAGACAAGCTTTTAGTGCATGTGCGCGTCGGGTGTTAGTGCTCAGAACCGCGCATTAGCAGTGAATGACATTTACGTTAACCGGTAAGGCTTTAAAGCACATGCAAATAATGAACTTTTGTGAACTAAATGAACTTATTTGGCCGTTCCTCTGCGTTAATATTTTATATGAGTATTTGTCGCGTTGTACACTAATGCTGTTGAGACGGAGGCGTCAGAACTAAAACTGATAGAATGCACGATATTCATATTTTTTTACAAAAGCAGTCAGCAGCTTGCTTGGAGCAAGGATCATAGCGCAAATTTGAACTTTATCGATATATCGCCCAGTCCTACTGGGGACCTTACGGTGATGTTCTTGTAAACTGACAACGATAACACAGTAGCGCGAGAGCGACTGAGGTACGAAATTGAGCAGGTGAACGAGCACAACGAGCTGAACGCAAGTACGTCCTTGTTGATACTTGGAAAGGAAGGAAGAATCTGTACGCACGTCAGCCAGTTATGTCCTCATAACCTCTCTTTTTCACTCCGGACCGGCGGCAGCCGACCCAACCGACACCCGTGACCCGTCCCCGTCCCCCTCCCCTTTTTTATTTTTTTACAGATCTGCATGATTCACGTAGGTCACATTTTCAGGTCGGAAAATCCGGAATTACGGATTAATCCGGAAAAATCACATCCCTGAGTTCTGAAGGCAAAGGGGGTCCAATCCAGTACTAGCAAAGTGTAGGGTGAATTTAGGGGAATTAGGACACATTTTCTATTTGAGATGACTTGGAAAAAGTGTCCCAATCAGCCTGAATTGACCGTAAATAGTAAAGTGGCTGGTGAGTGTACATCAGTGAGAGGAAACGAGCACTTGAGAGACTCACGTCGAATCCGCGCAGCACCGCGAGGTGGAAGGAGAGCAACTGTAGAGGAATGACGCAGAGGATTCCCTGGAGGCAGTCCAAACAGTGAGGCACTTTAATGGTGCGACTGGAGTTGTTGATGGTCTCATAGTCCTCCTTATCGCAGATTACGATTGGACGGCCCTACAACAGCAACAACCATTGTCATATTAAACGGCAAAAATTGCAAAAATAGCAAACTTTTTAATGATATTCAATCTATTCAATCTAAAGCCACGGGCATGGTACACACCTAATATGCTTTTGTGTACTGAAACTTGGTTTACAACACATTTAATAACTATTTTATATCTTTCAAGCAGTTGTAGGACATGCAAATCTAGTAATGATAAATCTAAATGGCTCTTACCTGTCTTGCCACCACCTGCTGCAGTGCGTTTTGGCATTTGTTGTACGTATGGTCTCTCATGATGATCATTATGACAGGCATGAGTTTGTCCACCAGAGCCAGCGGCCCATGCTTCAGCTCTCCAGCTAGAATCCCCTCTGAATGCATGTATGTGATCTCCTTGATTTTCTAAATGACACAAACAAGAGCAATATCATGCTACCTGAGAAGACTGACTAGACAAGAACTAAAAAACAAAGACAAAACCCAAAACACAACTGTTACATAATCATAATTAGGGAAAAAACAGCTGCATCACATCTTAGGTTCAAATGCAGATTTTTGTGGTCAGAGTTGGCTATTGCCTCAAGGGCAGTGTCCCCATCCTCACTTCCAGAGTAAGTGTTTTTTTTCTAAACCAACACAGTCAAATTGCTTCCTCTATTTATCTGCGCCGGTTAAACTAAATGAGGCCAAACTTCTGGTGAAGTCCATTTTCTTCCTTGTTCTTCCTTTCCTGATAAGACTTAAAGGAGTAGTTCACTTTAAAAAAAAAATTGCTGATAATTTACTCACCCCCATGTCATCCAAGATGTCCACGTCTTTCTTTCTTCAGTCGAAAAGAAATGAAGGTTTTTGATGAAAACATTCCAGGATTTTCTCCATATAATGGACTTTATTGGGAACCAAATGGTTCAAGGTCCAAATAAGAGTTTCAGTGCAGCTTCAAAGGGCTTTAAACAACACCAGACGATGAATAAGGGTCTTATCTAGGAGCCTTCGAAAAAAGATTTGTTCATTTTGATGAACGAGTTTGAACAGGAGAGTCAGAACACAGAACAGAGCAAGGCGAGCATTTATGCTCATAAAACGTAAACTTTTTTATATATTTTTTAAACGATTGATCGTTTCACTAGATAAGACCCTTATTCATCGTCTGGTGTCGTTTAAAGCCCTTTGAAGCTGCACTGAAACTCTCATTTGGACCTTGAACCGTTTGGTTCCCATTGAAGTGCATTATATGGAGAAAAATCCTGGAATGTTTTCATCAAAAACCTTCATTTCTTTTCGACTGAAGAAAGAAAGACGTGGACATCTTGGATGACATGAGGGCGAGTAAATTATCAACAAAAGTTTTTTTTTTTTAAGTGAACTACTCCTTTAAATGTACAGGTCTAATTATTCTTCAATGTAAAACAGCAGAGTATCAATCAGCGTAAATTACTCTCCAAACACAACTAGAGCTATTCACCTTCATGTCTTTCCAAACCTGTACTATTACTTTATTCTGCAGGACATAAAATATATTTAGAAGTATGTTGGGAACCAGTTTTGGTGACCATTAACTAGTATGGATGGAATAAAATCCTGAGACATTTCTCAAAAAAATATCTTCTTTTATGTTCAGCATTTTTGATTTCATTTTCTTTCATTTTTGAGTTAACTATAGCTTTTGTTCCACTTGCGCACACACAAACACACACAAAGTGTGAGAGCTATGGAGGAGGACAATTAAAAGCTTTGTGTGAAGAACAGACCCAACGTTAAGTCATTATTCACTATCATATGGCTTCAGGAGACTTGTCACAGAAGTAGGAAGGGAGTGAGTGATAGATGGGTGAAGAAGAGGGATAGTGTCTAACCAAAGCTCCCTCCAGACAGGTGGCGTAGTGGTAGCCTCGGCCCATGATGAGAACACTCTTCTGTTGATACAGCTCAGTTGCCAACTTCTGAATCTCATCGTCCAGACTCAACACCTCCTTGATCAAGTCTAGAAAAAGAAACACAGTGTAGTAGCTTGTATATTGTGCCTTTACACATTCACACATTAAGTATTTAGTAAAGGTGGGAATCACAGGGTACCTCACGATACAGCAATTCTCAGCAATAATCAATATAATATAATGATACATCACTATAAAGCAACATGCCTGTGAAAAGGTTAAGTGCTGGTTCTCTCTCTTCATTCAAGTCCAAACTGTTAGAAAACTAGGGCTGTGAAACGATTAATCGCATCCAAAATAAAAGTTTGTGTTTACATATGTGTAGTGTGTATAATTATTTTGTATATAAATACATACATATGCATGTATATATTTAAGAAAAAAATGTTATTTATATATCAAATATTTATATTTATGAATAATATACATTTTGTATTAAAGGGTACCTATTTTGGGTTTTTGAAAATTGCCCTTCATGTAGTGTTTAACATAGATCTAAGTGAACGAAAACATCCTGCAAAGTTTTAAACATGAAAGTTCATCGTATACAAAGTTATTGTCTCTCAAAAGTAAGAGTCGACTCTGAGTCGCTGATATGAATCGTTCGAAGGACGATGCTTTTCCTTTGTCTAGTTGACGTCAACTTGACAAGTTATTTGAATAAGAAACGCCCACTTATGGCGCTCGGAGACGCCGAAACCGGAGCTCCAAGGGTGGCGGGCAAATCTGAAACTGGCCCAGGATGGGCCACCCTGCCTGGGCTGGCCAGGGAGGTCTGAGAGCATGGAGGTTTGGACCCACCGCACCTTATTGGACTCTGTCGTTTTTCGAGATCTGGGCTTCGGAAAACAATCATGTCGACGAGACGCTGTGTTTTGAAGTGCGACGCAAAAGCGAACTTTTTTCACCTGCCAAGTGAGGAGTATTTGAAGACTAAGTGGCTGCAGTTCATATATACAAGTACTGCTATACCACACAAGTATAGCCCAAACCTTGTTCTGTGTTCGCATCATTTTGAAGATGATTGCTTCACAAACCTAAACGCCATAAAGTATGGATTCGCGAGCCGGCTCTATCCTAACGAGCTGAGGATCTGAGGTGTGTTAAATAAGGGAGACATACACAATATGCAGAGCAGTGGGTCGCGAGGACCGGAGTTGAGAACCCATTTAAGGTGATAAGAGTTCCGTTTTTCTGCACAGAGAATACCAATCACAACTGACTAGGTCATCTGACCAATCACCGCAGATTAGCGTCACGCAAAGGCGGGTTTTGGAAAAAGGACTAGGGCTGCAGCTATCGATTCTTTTTGTAATCGATTAATCTAGCACTTAATCGATCGATTAATCGAGTAATCGGATAATTTGTTTATGTGTGTTTTTAAGCAACCAAAACAAATAATGTATTACTAAAATGATAAGGTGTTTGCCTTTTGTTTCTTTAAAAAAAATAGAGGTATTTATTGCAACTCCAACATTTGGCTCCACAACTAATTATTTCAATTTTTACCCATTTAGTGTTTATAAGTGCCAATGCCAACAATTATATAACAGTACAGTTAAAACAATTTACTGTAAAACCTGTCACATGTAGCCCATAACATGTACAACTTTGAATACAAACTTAAATAGTAACGCCCATTTTGGCCTTCCCAGTTTTGTCTTCTTAATACAACATTACAAAAAAAAAAGGATTGCACCTTCTGCAAATTACCCACCTGGAAACACAAATAAATTAATATAAAATATCTACCCAAACAGGTACACAAATGTATACAATTAAAAAAAAATAAATGGGAATAAAACAATTATAAATAAGAATCAGACTTTTTCAACTGTAATCTCAAGACAAACATCAGAGAGTGTGTGTGTGTGTGTCTCACAATATTTGTTCCTCCATCACGTCCCGGTGTATACAGTGAATGTATGCTGAAATGTTTGTTGCGTGACTTCATAAAAGTTTAAGCATGATGAATTGCCGCAATTGGTTTGACTGGCGCGTGAGAGAGACATGGGTTCACGCGCTCGCTTACCTCTTTGCCGTCGTGCGCGAGCCGCGGTTAGGAGGAGCTCAACATCTCGCATGCGCGCTCCCACTACTAGATTACAGGATATTTTAACTTGCGAATTAATATGCGGCGGTAAATCTAGTCGATCGCGAGTGGCTCAACAGGTAGATCTTTAGGCAAACTCATCTTTCAAGCATTTGACTTCAGCGGGATTGACACTTCAGCGTTAGAAATCGGGGGTATCGCGTGAGTGAGAGCTCAATTGCGCGAGTCTCACACTGAATGCGTGAGAGTTGGCAGCCCTGGCAGGTATACTTTGCAGTAGACACATTGCATCTTGTTCTCTCCCTTTATAAACATATAATGATCCCAAACTTTCTTCTTTCAAACATCCTCTGCCATTTATCAAGTCAAATTTATCATGCGCTATGGTGTGCTTCCTGAACAACGGTCCGCGTGAAACTATCAGATCCCCGCGTGCGCATATTGTGCACGTCATAGGAATTTAACGAGGCTTCGAGGCAGATTATTTGCCTCGAGGAATTTTTGTAATCGAGTAACTCGAGAAATCGTTTCAGCCCTAAAAAGGACTCGCTAAAACGATTCATATGGGAGTCGGTGGGCAATTCACAACAACAAAAGTGTTTTTTGCCATTGCATGCTTGTAAAATTGTTGTTAGGGACTCCCAGAACAATATTAGGAACATTTTAAATGCCATAATAGGTACCCTTTAAAAGAAAACCACAGATTTAATACCTGCTTCAGCACCCCTTGTGGCAAGACTGAGAATAAAATACATACATGTGTACACAATTCACTATATAACTATGTCAGGTACTTGCATACAAATGTATTGGGCTGTAAATACAGTGACCAAAACATGCAAGCATTAATGCCAGAATCAGCAGTTTTTAGCATGAACAGTAAGCTGGAGTGCAGGGTGATCTTTAGTAGCTGGCTGCCAACACATTCCCGAACTCATTGGCTTGGAAGCGGAACGAAAATTCCACAGAGGGAGAACGAAAGAAACGGAGAAAGGAGAGGGAGGGGCGCCCCAGCAGACACTTGTGGTCCAATAAAGACTTCCAACAGTGACTGAGAGAGCTGGCCGAGGCCATCTGCTCCTCCCTGCACACCGATCCGTGAACACACACACTTACACGCACAGCGCTCTATCAGCAACTCGCCAACATAAATGTACACAAAGAGCCCAGGCGTCCAAAAGTAGAGCTTTAGAACTCATATGTTGTGACTTATGACTGGGATCACATCAGAAGCCATTCTTGCAGAATTCCAGACAATACTAAAACATTCATTCACACACACACAGCTGTGTTTGAGTTTACCTGGCAGCACTTTGAGGCCTTGAATGATTTCTCGTCTGCGCGGCTGCACTGAGATTCTGTCATCACACATCAACAGGGCGAACATGATGAGAGCCACAAACTGACTTGTGTACGCCTGCAACAGACAAAACAAATAGAACAAAGTAGACTTCATATGAGCTCCAAGTGCAATTGGTTTGTATGGTTGTCACGGTGTATTGACCCACAGTGGCCTTAGGGTTGGGTATCGTTTGAATTTGAACGATTCTGAGTCCGATTCCGATTCCTCGTTTCGATTCCGGTTCCTAAAGATTCTCGATTCCGATTCTTTTAAGAGGCAGGGTCGAAAAAGTTTAGCTAATCTTGCTAACCAACGGTCTTTCTGAAGGAAATACTCCTTTTGTCACAAATTTTGCATTTTGCCGAGATTTCGTTATTTTTAGAAAAGTGAAGCCACACTTTGGACCGCCGACGTAAGCTACTCATGTTCGACTCGCGCGGTTATGCAAACACTTCCGGTAGACGCTTCTTCGTTGGTGTTGGTCGGCGGACTGTGAATATCAAAACTAGGAATCGAAATTTTAACTTATAAACGATTTCAGGAAAAATGAAAAGTTAGTCCCTGTGTTCTGACAATTCATGCTACCCATCGAGATTTGCTACTTACCGGTTATGCACATGTGCAGACTCAGATTTTTTTTTTCTTTTTTTACAAAAGGTACATTTTCCTGTTATAATATATAATTTCCCTTTAAAAAATGCTTACTACCATATGAATATTTGTACGGTCAGCCAGCTGAAAAAGAATAACTGGAATTTTCAGTTACTATGAGGAAAGGTGTACTTTGACAAGTCAAAGATGAATATTTTATGATAATTTTTACTTTTCACACCGTTTTAAAAGTAAAAATATTAGTCTACAGTATACAGTAGCTTCTCATAACTTAGAATTGTATTATAATTGTATGTCATACGACTTTAATCGGCATTCATTCATCAATTCGCACTACGGTAGCATTATTCGACAAGGAAGCAAAAATCGACAGAACACCGGTTCCAATCGATACTCGATTTTCGATACCAAACCCTACCTGTAGTGCTGGAGACAGATCATGAGACATGAAATGATTTGTTATATTCATTGAATAATCCACATACAAACAAGCAAACTATGAATTTGAGAATCTGTGGAATTCTCTCAAAATGCAACTAATACACATTTTCCAGCTCGTGATTTTTCTTTCATATCGTTTTGCCTATATATTGAGTAGTTTTTTTGTCATTTTTTGCAGATCTGCGTGAAAGGGGACCGTTGTCGTCTGTACGTGAAACTTTTCAGAAACTTACTGTACATCGTTGTTGTGTAAATGCACCCTCAGACATTTTTAATTATGGTTTGAGATATATATGTGATATATAGGGCCTCTGTCATTTAAAACTTTGGGCCAGTTGTACAAAGGTAAGCTGATCGGATTTTGGTAATCGGATTGGATCAAATCTTGAAAATGGGTTGTTCAAAAGGGGAAAGAAGGAATCTGAAATCAGATTAGATCAGGGAATCCAATCCTAGTTTTAATCTGGATCAAACTTTCAGTTTGTGTTGTTCAAAACTTGTCAGTGGGATTTGGATAACTTTGATCCAAAAAAACAGGATTATCCTGATCCCAACAGGGGGTAGGATTTCAAGGTAGATTTCAAGAAGAAAATGTAGTAAAACTTTAAAATTGGTCATTTAAAACTTTCAAATTTAGATTTAAAAATACCAGATTTAAAAATAGCTTCTTTCCAAATGCAATAGTTTCTATAAAAAAAAATAGTTGGATAAACCCAGTCACCACTGCCACTCTTTGCACTAGTATACCTGTTTTAATTAATTTTAGAGTGTTTTTCTTCTATTTTATATGTATATATATATATATATATATATATATATATATTCTTATTTCTTTTTTAATGTACTGTAAGGATTATATATTGTATTTATTGTACACACCCAGTGGAGAGTGCTCCTAATTTTGTTGTATTGTAAAGTACAATGACAATAAAGGCATTAAATTCAATATAATACATTTGTATCATTTAGTGTATATACTTTTATTTATGTTTTGTACTTAACTTGTGTAACAGTTGTAACAGTGATAAAGTAGACATAGGCTAACAATTAAGCTATTCAGTATAGTAGTAAAAATAAAATAAAAATTATCTTGTTCCCATTTGTGTTTTGTCTCAAAATAAGAAACACTTACAGTGACCCCATGTTGGCTCTTCTACCTGTTCTTTACATAGCTGGTAGCCCACATTGTGATATGTTGTCCCATTTAGAGCACTGGTAATCTGGATTTGGTAATCTTGAAAAGTGTGTATCTGGATCAGGGTGATCCATTCCAATGTTGCTTTGAAAAACTGACATAAAAGTAAGACGGATTACCTGATCCTGGATAGGAAAAAATGGGATTTCCAAATCCGGATCATTTTGATCCAGATTAAATGTTTTGAACAACTGGCCCCTAATGATTGACATCCTACACCTGATCAAATGATAAAGCGAGAGGAATTGGGTTGCAAAAGACACTATATCATATTTCAGTTTAAGAGGTGTTATAAAAAAAATACAAAATAATAAAAATAATAATAATAATTCTGTTTTGGCTGAATGATTTGCCAAATAAGACCAGGGACAAAAAGAAAGGAGAGGTCGAAAACATTCTATCAGCTTCTTATTTGCCTCCTTATCCTCATCTCTCACACGCGCCTTTGATCCCAAAGCAACTGTGGTTGTAAATCGCTTTAACGGCATTCCTCAATGCATACGTTGTCACATTACATGTCTAACTGTAATCCAGCGCCATGCCATCATCTTTCAGAGCATATTAAAGCCACTCTAAGTCAAATATGAAGCACATTTCTAAAGCATTCAGGACGTCTGACAACATGCTCTGGCTCACTTAAGGTTCTGTGAGTTCACGCAAGATATTTCCAGTGACGGTAGAGGAGCCATGGACAATACACCCACCCTGACAAATCACTAACACATGAGAGGTGATCCATGGACAATACTGTGTCGATTATTATTTGCAGATGCTCTTCATCTGTGAAGGTTCACTACCTGCACTAAATCTGAGGTTAAGTAGCTTGGTTAAAGGTGTGATGGTAATAAGGGTTGAGAGATTGATCTTGTTAAGTTGTTAGAACTCATTAAACCAACAACCTTTTTGTCTTTAACCAATTTACCAGCACCCCAATCCATAGCAATCCAAACCCTCCACGAGTTTTGTTGACACTAAACAAACCCAAACCTGTAAAACTGAACTTGCACTTAAAAAGAAAGACAAACTCAAAATAAGTCATTTTTGGTCCCAGTGGATTCAGGTCAAGTAACGGAGCTCTACTTTGCACTTAGGTCTACTACCTTGTATGCATATAAGAAACATTGAGTCACTGAAGTGTAGTATTGCAGACTTCAAAGGCTGATAGTCCCATTTGGGACCAAATCATAGTATAAAAGTTTAAATAGAAACCAAGATCTGTCCTTCTTATGGTCACATGTCATGTTTTTAGTTCATTTTTAGTCATTGGTTTGTGCTGTGTTTATATTTCAGTCTGTCCGGAGTTCATTTGAAAGCAGATCAAGACCCATCTGTTCAGCGGTCTCGGTCCAATTGTTTGGTACACACCAGGGTTCAGATGGCTACGTTTAGACTTATTCAAATGAACTGCACTGACCATCACTCCAGAGTTTGTTTTAATCGAATCAAACCAGCCAAATGTGAACACACCCTAAAAGAGGGGTTGACACTGACAATGATTTGCCGAGATACCAAAGAGGACAATCGTTTGGCGGGACTACCAATGGGAGTGCAGGAAGTAATCCGCCGATTACTGATACAGTTGGGATACCATTGCAAAGTTCCAGTTGTACTTATTTCAGTAGTAGCTGAATATGAAGAGGCAGAAAAGGAAAAGATTTCAGTGAGGGAAGGGTAGAGCATCAATAAACGTGGACTTTGAAAATGGTGACATTCCAAAGAAAAGAAAAACTTGTAGGGAAACACTGATGTTAAGTATGGAATCTTGAAAGAAAGTGGCTTTGTGGAAAATAGACTGGGTCTGGGGTCTGGGTTTCCCCATTCTGCCTTTGCGCAGTGCAATTTTATTCACGCTGCTAGGCAGTCTGGATACCATGGACCAAATTTTCACTTCAGTGAGTGGACCAATCACAGGAAGGGGAGGGAGCAGCGAGACGATGACGACGTGTACGCAACACACCGAAGCAGTTTTAATACCCATGGATCAAACATGGCAGCAGACGTGAAGTTACTTTTCGATGCAGCCTTGGATATTGTTCTAAGTAGTTTAGAACGCAAATAAATCTCTGACCCATCATCTTCTTCCCCATCTAATTTCTTTCACTCTACATGCGTCATCTGGTATAATTGAAATGATTGGCTATGAGCTACATACAGGCGCATTTGATAGACATTCGTAGCACCCAATTAATGGCTCTGGGCATTCGTAAATCATGCCTCAAATACAAGAAAATTAACGTGGTTCCCAGACCAAGTCTCAATGTCAATGAGACGTGGTCTGACATTATTCCGAGTTCAGACTGCACGATTTTGGCTCGCTAACAGGTTTTAAGAAATTCCCGACAAATGCCCGAAATCACAGGCAAATCGGTGCTCTTTCACGCGAATGACATAACACAGTCTCATCCCAAGACGTCATATAACTGACGTCTTGGGACGTCTTTTGACCATACGTCAACATCCGCCGTTTTAGGGTACCCTTTAACGTCAGTTACATGACGATCCTGGGACGTCATACAACTGACGCTTCACCTTTAACGTCAGTTAGGTGACGGGGTAGGTTTAGGTCTGGGGTAGGGTTAGGATTCCGATCTAACCGACGTTAAAGGGTACCTTAAAATGGCGGCTGTTGACGTATGGTCAAAAGACGTCCCAAGACGTCAGTTATATGACGTCACCTAACTGCCGTTAACGTCAGTTATATGACGTCTTGGGATGAGACTGCGCTGAATGACAATCACGCAGTGTGAATGAGTGAAGACGCGATCTGAGAGAATCGCAGACAAGTCGATTCAAAATCCTACGGTGTGAAAAGTGTCCTAACGGAAAACTACATCGGCGATTACCGACAGCCAATGAGAGAGCAAGATACAGAGCAGCGGGGAGATCGGGGAGGAGTTATAGATCACATATCAACATGGCAATGTTTCAGAAAAAGGCTTCTTCTATTTAGCCTCGTGAGACCATCCTGATCTCGCGAGCTTTCAAGGTTTCACTCGCAGATCAGTCTGGATACTTTCCGTTAAAGAAAATTTGAGAGTTAGGATACTTTCCGTTAAAGAAATTTGGTCCAATCAGCGTTCGCTTTGAGGCGGGTTGAGGTGTGACGCAACGAGAAGCGCGACAGTTCAGTCTAAAGAACATGGCGGCTTCAGCGGATGAAACTAGCATCAGCGTGGCTATCGAGCAAGTTTTATCGGAATTACAGAGTATTTCTTCACTGAAAGAAGAGCAAAACACTGCTCTGGAGGCTTTTCTCAGAGGAAAAGATGTTTTTGCTCTTCTCCCGACTGGTTTCGGCAAGAGTTACGGTACGTCATATGCTTCGTTGATCTGATTGGTTGATTTGGCCCGTCTATCACCAACAAAGGCCAATCAGCTAACCAGTATTTTCGCCCCTTACCAAAACTACTTCAACGGAAGGTTTCCAGATGGATATGCGGAGCAAATCCATCTGGCGGAGTCAGGTTATCTTCTATTTGGAGCCAAGAAATGGAAGAAAAATTAGTAGAAATTTGGCAGTGTGTGTTTGACGTTTCATCTGAGATGTACCACAACAGCTCAAAAAGAAAAAGTCTCACGTGAGAACCCTGGTCTTGCGATGTCGTGTGATGTCACGTTGTTTCCTTGTCACATCTCACGTATGTTTGTTGCGAAACGCATGTAGTTTGCGCGCAGCGTGCTAGACAGAGTTGTTGGTGATTCTTCCCATTGTAAAGTCATGCTGCACAGTCGCCGATACATTAAGCAGTGTGAAAACAACAGCGAATGAATGCTGGCCAAGATAGTCAAGCAGTGTGCAGTCTGAACTCGGCATTAGCCAGGCTAAGAGAGGACTGCAATCACAGCAAAATCAGGCAAACCAAGTAATATGTCAACTCTACATCAAACAAGCCCCTTTTCCACCAAAGCATTTTGAGAGCCGGTTCGGAGCCGGTGCCAGCGCGCGAACCAGTTCTTTGAGTTTCGACAGCCAAAGAACCGGTTCTCGGCCAGGAGAACTGGTTCCAAAGCGGCACCAACTCTTTGCTGGACTAGAACCGTTATTTCACCACATCATGTTTACGTCGGGGGCTGGGGCGGGTTTAGATGTGTTCTAAACATCTTTTCTAACCATAATAAACGATCGCAAAGCCAAGAGAAACATTTGCAGAAACACGATGGAGTCCGCCTTTGTAATTGTTATGCTTGAAGTTAACGCAAGCGTTTCTATTTTTGTAATTTTTTTATTGAAGACATTATAAGCAAAGAAGAAAACAGTGATAATATAGATTAAATAAATGGAAAGAAAAAAAAAGACACAAGACAGGGGTACATAACTTATCAGAAAAGATTACATATCAAACGAAAAGATTAAAAGACTTACATATTTCAATTGTTTTTAAAGCTTTCTTGGTACACGAGTTAGAGATAATCTGAAAGTAATGTTGTATTTGCAAGCGTTTCTAGCTAAGACGTATGGCGACGTACACAGTGACGTAACGACGTCGTTCCCTGGGCGCTCTAGTCAGTGGAAAAACAAACAGGTTCTGAAGCGGTTCGTAAGTTGAACCAACTCTGAACCAGCACCAGTTCCGAACCAGTTCTTTTTTTTGGTGGAAAAGGGGTAATATAGAGGCTCACGGGATGGGCTAGGCACGAGCTTAGAGGGTTCAAGCTGTGCGGCAAAATGGTGTATATTGGTGCACAACGAAAAAACATTTGGAGTGTATCTGTTGTGTGGAAAAAAGATGTCTGCAAAGCGCAAACACGTTTGACCGGCAGCTTCATTTTGATAATGAGGTCAAAAAAGTCAGGAAAAGAGAACTGCCGTGTACTAGACACTTCCATTTTACAGTCAACAGAGAGTTGTCTTCTCCCCCAAACTTAAACTTCCCAATTATTACAGATGAAACCAGGAGCGCAACACTCCGAGTAGTCGTGGGTGTGGGTTTAGAGGTTCCCCTGAGGGACTGCTCTGGTACTGTGTAGACATGGGTGGATAGAGCAACTTCATGCATCTGTGGAGCAATTCAACAATTCTCAAAGGTCCTGACATTTTAAAAATGTGGTTTAAGGGTAATTTAGACGAGCAAGATGGCCAGAAAACTTTCGATTTGAGAGAGGCATGATTGTGCATGTTTGGTGGGTGTTTTGCAAAAACACCCACTAAAGTCCTGTGCTGACACTAAATGCCCCTGATCCGGAAAAAAATGGAATCTGGAATCAAATGGTAGGAGGATAAAAGAACGGATAGATGGATTTCTACTTTCATTGATGGCTAGATATGAAAGTCAGAGTGTCGTTCTTTTTGTGATGAGAGTTCCAGTTGGGAAACAGCTCATGGGTGTTTTGTAATCCCTCCGAAGAGAATTCATTTGAGACTCTTGAGAAATTATTACAATGACAATCCACCACAGGAAAGAGACCACCATTTTACAGCGAAACAAAAGCCACTTTTCCACCATCCGGCCAAACCGTTCTCATTGATTAACCATTCCATTCAGTGCCGATCCGGTTTTATTTTCCACTGTGGGGCTGATATTAGAGCTCTTTGGAATGTAATACAAATGTGTCACTCTTTGCTCTGGTACAGTAAGGATTTACAGATGATATGAGATGAGGATGATCAGTTGTTTCTTTAAAATCTTTTATAACTTGCATCAACTAGCCAGCTACAGAGAAACTGGTAGCCAGGCAACAGACAAGCGACCAATCCTGAGTGGTAACATCACAGTTTGTAATCGTGCCATGCCGAACTGAGCTTAAAGGGATACTCCACTTTTTTTTTTTTTTTTTTTTTGGAAATAGGCTCATTTTACCACTCCCCCAGAGTTAAACAGCTGAGTTTTACCGTTTTTGAATCAATTCAGCCGATTTTCTGATATTTAGAAGAATATCAGTAACCAGACAGTTTCTGGTCTCATTGACTTCCATAGTATTTTTTTCCTACAATGGAAGTCAATGAGACCAGAAACTGTCTGGTTACTGATACTCTTCTAAATATCAAAAAATCGGCTGAATACATTCGAAAATGGTAAGACCCAACTGTTTAACTCTGGGGGAGTGGTAAAATGAGCCTATTTCCAAAAAAGTGGCGTATCCCTTTAAGTAAAACTATAACTGGAACCATTCCTTACCGATCTTAGAACCATTCATCCAGATGGTGTGTCAAACACATGTTCATGGAATTTGTAAAAATACAGTAACAGAATCTTAATTTATCACCACACGACCAGGGCCGATGGAACTGATTTCGGGTAATTTTACTTCCTGTCACCTTAGATTGGCATCATAACCCCTTTACCAGGACAGACAACCCCAGGAACCTCACTCAGGGAGACAGAGGTGATGATTCATGGATCACTTCTTGGAAGTAGCAAAAACCCAATTACCAGGTTTTCACCTTAATCACAACACAATTGTATGTTTATCATTAAAGAGTACCTATTATGGATTTTTGAAAATTGCCCTTCATATAGTGTTTAACATAGATCTAAGTGAACGAAAACATCTTGCAAAGTTTTAAACATGAAAGTTCATCGTATACAAAGTTATTGTCTTTCAAAAGTAAGAGTCGACTCTGAGTCGCTGATATGAATTGTTGGAAGAACGATGCTTTTCCTTTGTCTAGTTGATGTCAACTTGACAAATTATTTGAATAAGAAACGCCCACTTATTGCGCTCGGAGACGCCGAAACCGGAGCTCCAGGGGTGGCGGGCAAATCTGAAACTGGCCCAGGACGGGCCACCCTGCCTGGGCTGGCCAGGGAGGTCTGAGAGCATGGAGGTTTGGACCCACCGCACCTTTTTGGACTCTGTAGTTTTTCGAGATCTGGGCTTCGGAAAACAATCATGTCGACGAGACGCTGTGTTTTGAAGTGCGACGCAAAAGTGAAAACTTTTTTCACCTGCCAAGTGAGGAGTATTTGAAGACTAAGTGGCTGCAGTTCATATATACAAGTACTGCAAGTATAGCCCAAACGTTGTTCAGTGTTCGCGTCATTTTGAAGATGATTGCTTCACAAACCTAAACGCTATAAAGTATGGATTCGCGAGCAGGCTCTATCCTAACGAGCTGAGGATCAATATGCAGAGCAGTGGGTCGCGAGGACCGGAGTTGAGAACCCATTTAAGGTAATAAGCGTTCCGTTTTCGACAATCTCTGCACAGAGAATACCAATCACAACTGACTAGGTCATCTGACCAATCATCGCAGATTAGCGTCACGCAAAGGCGGGTTTTGGAAAAGGACTCGCTAAAACGATTCATATGGGAGTCGGTGGGCAAATCAGGTAAAAATAAATGCATATTATAAGACAACAAAAGTGTTTTTTGTCATTGCATGCTTGTAAAACTGTTGTTGGGGACTCCCAGAACAATATTAGGAACATTTTAAATGCCATAATAGGTACTCTTTAACATAACCAGCATCAATGCCAGAATGGAAGTAAATAAGATTTTGCAGCTGACTGTGCAGGATTAACAAATACCAACACCATCTTTAGAGTTATATGAAAAGCGTCCATTTCATACTGACTTTAACATGACCTAAGGCACAATCAGTTATATGATCTATGCATATATATTGCTATGTGACTATAAATCCAATATAATACCTATAAATACATTTTTATGGTAACAAGGGGGGGTCGTTCCTTTTACAACTATGTAACACCTGGTCATTAACAACCTTTGAGTGTTTCTTAAATCACAACCACGTAATTATTTTTGAAAACAGAAACAATTAAACCCCAGATGAGGGTTTGATCCACAACTGTAGAGTCCTGCGTTTCATTTGAAACCTGGAACACATCGAGGGAGTCTGTAACGTATCATTTAAACTCATCGAAAATGGCATGCCCAGAAAGTAGAACTAAATACCAGTGCAGGATTTTGCCAGATGTCCTGGCTCCTCACCCTCATTATTTTACTCTGATACTTCTATGAGCAATTATATCACCTAATTTAGCCTGCAGGCATCAATGTTTCTATCCTAATGAAGCTATATTATGAATCAATTGGAGCTCTTGTCTTTCTTGCATAACATGTTGTTAAGAGCAAAACAATGACAATCATCTTGCTTAAAGGGGGGGTTGATCTCACTTTTTTCATTTTAAATAGTGTGTAATGTTGCTGATGGTGCATGAACAGTATCTGCAAAGTTGCAGCGCTGAAAGTTCAATGTAAGCACAGATATCGTCTTTTAAAAACCAGGAAGTGTAAACGCCTACAAAAACGACTCGATTGGGACTACAACGGGTTATGGTACGTCACTAACCCGCACATTTGCATTCTAGCTCTCTGTGCTGCGCATTTACGGAAGACAGCTTCCAGAATCTCCACGAGTTCAATGCAGGATTCAGTGCAGCAAGAAACTGTTAATAAACAATGAAGCAGATCCAACTTTAAAACCAGAGGCAGCAGTTGTTGGACCACAACCTGTAAGTAGGCTAAGACTTACAGTAATCGTTTGTGTTTTATTTATGTTTTATTTTTTCAAAATGCCAGCGCTGGCTTTATAGCCACTAGGCTACTAGTTATGCTAGTATTTTGTGTCTACGACAAACGCGTACAAACATTATGGACCTGAATTTTGAATAAGTACTAATGTTTTAAACG